>CM039680.1:75850803-75860803 GCA_022537955.1 Schmidtea mediterranea
ATTTCGTGATTGAGTAAATGTTCAACTGAACAAATGAATATATTGCATAACAATATAAGTAGCAACAATGTAAATGTATGAATGAATTAGACCAAAGTCATGAGAGATAAATAAAAGTATTTATAAATAATGCAAATATGTAATTAAGTGATTGATGATATTATTTATTTACAATAATTCCGTAAAATTTATTTGTATTAGCGTTTTTGATGAAACTTAATTTTTATATATTAATAGTAAAAGTTGGAAAAATTACAGACAAAATATTCTACTTTCAAATTTAATAAGGCTCCAAATTTTAGGAACAAAAACTTACGGATAAAATAAAAAGATATTTTATAGTAAATGCAAATTTTATTAGCTTATTATGTTCGAATTGTTTTGTTATACTCTGTAGCATATAAGAAATTCGATTCCATTCGAATAGAATTAATTCGTTGTGACCTGACATTAAAATCCCACTACTGCACTACAAACTTACATTGATTCCGACAATATACATATACATAAGCTCAAAACTAATCTGTCATTAGAAGCCGCACTAAATAGATTAAGTTTATTACAGTATATTTTATTCTAGTTTTAATTTATATTTTTTATATTTTGTAATTGTTAATCGGTTTTATAAGTCTTTCTACCAATTTAAAAAAAAACAATTTTAGATAAGAGTTTTAAATGATTAAATTCTACATATTTTACATACAAATAAACAAACCTTTTTTAAAACAATTGGTTCAAGGCAATGAAGTCTTGCTACCTATAAATTATATGAACAGACATCATATTCTTTTGCAATCAGAGCATTATCAAAGTTAAAAAAACAAATCTTCTTTAGTTTTTTTGTTTTCACGGACGGTCTTCAAATTACTGGTCTCATATAATAAAAAAAGGTAAACTATTGTTAAGTAAATAGGACAAAAAAATTAAAAAGAGATTAGGCGCTAGATTTATAATTTTTAATAATGTTTTAAGGAAAAAGTAACACAAAACATAAATAGTAGGTATTTAGGAAGACACTGTAACCACACACCGTTGCATATTAAAATAAAGGGGGTGGGGTTCGCGACAGAATGAATTAGGTAAATATGTAATTAATCTCAATTATGTAATTACGTAATTAGGATAATTGATTTTTTTTTGAATTTATTTTAGAATTTTTTGGCGCATTTTTTTAGATTCAAATTCTTGGCGTATTTTTTTAAATTCAAACTTATGGCGCAAACATAAAATTAAATTCTCGATTATAAAAACTAAAAAATAATTCATCGATTAAAAGGCCTAAGTAATTTTCTCGATAAAAAAGACTAAAATAAAATTGGATTAAATAGCCTAAAAAATATTTCTTTGATTAAAAAACCTAAAATAAAAATTTGCTCAAATATCCTACGATGGTCATGTTATAGTCATGGATATTTTTAACGAACAATAAAAAACAATGCAATATTTGGTCTCAGTATTTTCTATAGGTAAATATAGGCATAAAATAAAAATGACTTGAATTGCCAACCGATTAAAAAAATGGTCAGGGGTATTTTATAGTCTTGTTAAGAAACACTTGTAATATTTGGTCACACAATTTTCATAGGCAAATTTAGGATCTAGATAAAATTAAATATAAATACATAAAATAAATTAAATTACATTAAAGTATATTAAAGTAAATTAAGGTAAATTAAAGTAAATTAAAGGGTCTAAAGTAAAGTTTTAGTTTAAAAATTACATAAGGTAAAAATATTTAAAAGTAAATACAGGGTCAGCAGTTAAGTTACATAAGGTAAAATTTTTAAAGTAAGTTAAAGTCAACAAAATTACATAATTGAAATTTTTAGTGTAATTTTATTGATGAATTATTTATATAATTTTTAAAGATGAAAGTTTTAGTATAATTTTGACAGTGAATTTATTAAACATGTTTTTAAAGATTTTTAGTATAATTTTTACAAAAAATATTTTATATATGTTGATAACAATGAAATTTTAATGAGTTTTTTAAAGTTTTTTCCAATGAATTTTATTACATTGAATTTTTGATTAAAATTTGGGGTCTCGTTGTTACACAATTGCCAATTTTTTCCAATTTTATTTTAGGCTTTTTTTCTAGAAAAATTACTTAGGCTTTTTAATTGATGAATTATTTTTTAGTCTTTATAATCGAGAATTTAACTTTAAGTTTTTGAATAAAAGAAATATTTCTATGCTTTTTTATTTATAGGCGATTCAAGCTAATTTTTATCTTTGGCTTTTTACCCAGAGTCAAAAATACCCCTTGACTATAATGTGATTGAATTATTATTATCAATTATTATTAATAGTATTAGTATATTATTTATTTTAATCCTGTAAATAATAAGATTAGTCTTGGCTTCAAAGTATATATTAAATGAATAAAACATTGTCGAATTTAAAATAATCCTTGTCAATTTCTTTGGGTCAGGATTGAAAAGGATAACTTTATAATCGAAAGTTTTTTCATTCATTAAATATATACTTTGCATCAAGAGCTTATCTTATTATTTACTAGTTTAAAATTTTATTTATACTGGTATCAAGAAATCAACGTTTTGCTCTTTATTATATTTATTATTATAGGAAAATAAATGGAGATAATGTGTCTTTAAACAACACTGTGGCTTTTTGATGGTTTTTACACGATTTTTGTTTAAACACCACTTTAACCTCAAAACTTAACCTGAAAATAACCTAAAAACGACTTTGACCTTTCAGAAGAAAGGAAGCGGGGTTGTAGGTGTAGGCACGAAACTTGGCACTACTAAAGAAATATTGATAATATATTGTTTATTTTAAAATTCATTTTATGTTTTATTAGGGTATTATTTGTTTCAATAAATTTTAAATTATTTTAAGTTACGAGGAAATCATATTTAATTTCAGATTTATTATATTATTTTGAGGAGTTTGAGCAACATAAGTGAAGTAAAAGAATTTTTATAAATCATTTGATTTAATTTAACTATAACTTCCCCGATCGAATTATATTACAAACGTTGTGTTCATAAAAATTTCGTAAGACGACGATGATATGAGTTCCTTAAACATCTTGTTTGCCAGATTTCAACCATAGTTATAAATCTGATAAAACGATACATATGTTATATTAGATATTTCCAAGAAGTTGGATAGTCTTGTTAGCTTTTAATATTATTATCAAGTTGACTGCTACATGTTAAATATCACTGAACACTTTAAATAAAATTTAAATATTTTAATACTCTTATTTATAATAATTTATTATAGTTTTTTTATACTATTCAAAAACAATTAAATTTGGATTATTTGAAGGAAGTTGTAAATTTCTTAAAATTCATTAGATGTCAAATATTTTTTTAAAAAAATTATTCAACTAATTAAGATCTATCAATAGAATGAAGATTGATATTCAATGTTAAATAAATTTAATTAATTTAATTTTTTATTTTCTGTATATCTAAAATATGTGTTGACTAATTTTTAAATGATAAAAATAATTTTTTATATTTATTTTATTTAATTGTGAGAATTATTGCTATCGTAGAAAAGAAATTATTTCATCTTAATTATTAAATTATTATTAAACTTCAAATTTAAAAACGAAGAAAGTTTGAAGTCAAAACAAATTATTATAGTTAAAATAAATATTGTAGAATTTTTACCAAATCTATACATTTTTGCCATTGACAATAGTCGCATGATAAACAAATATTGAGACAATAGCTAGAGGTTCTAACTGGGAGATTGTTGTTGGTTGCCATAGGGGCTAAGGATATCAGTTTACCTCTTGCGTTGTTTCAAATTGTGTGAAGATGGAATGTTTGATAATAACTTGAAATCTTTTCAATTAGTCGCTTACTTTTCTCTTTTTCATTTAATGAAATTATAATTTGTAAATTAATTAATTTCAAAATTTACGTCATTTAAAATATTTTAACGTTTTGTGCATATAGTTTCTCGTAAACATTATTTGATACCTTATTTTATGCATAATTATTGACAGACTAGTTCAGAGCTCATTTGGGTTTCATTAGTATCAAGTAAGAAACTCGATAAAATCGAGTATAAAAACAGTATGACTTTGACAGAACTTTACCGCTTTGAATTATTCATCCCAAAGATTTTTGAATATATCAAACGTATTTTTTACATTTGATGAAAGAAATAAAACTGGTTAATCTCATTCAGAAAATGGCATGTTAAATGTTTTATTATGTTGTAAATTTTATATTTTGTTTTAAAATGTTGTTTTAAAATTTAATTAAAATAGAAAGTTGTAATTAATTATCATGTTAGTATTTAATTAATTGAAATGTATTTTTCTAAAGTTTAAATGTTTTTTATCTCATGGGCTTTAGCATCAATAATGTGATTATTTTTAAAAGACAAAGAATTAATGCCATTTTTATTTCGAGAATTTGATATTCAACAGCATTTGATTAAAAACGGTTTCTCAATAAAAATAATATTTCAACATTAAAAATTATTTTTAACACAAAAAATCATCAATTTATCACAATTTTACATCATCAGACTATTTAAAAACTTTCAAAATTTTGTACATTAATCTTAGTACCCAATCAACAATGCTTCACATATAACACGTTCCCAATAATTATTTGACCTTTTCAATAAAATTTTAAAATCAGACATGTCTATTTAAATCACAGAACCATTATCGTGCTCGCTAATATTGGTCTTACCGTTTGACAATGAGCTAGAACTCAAGTACAGAGATGATGGGAATTCTCTCCAATCTATAAAAATTAATGTATTTCTAAATGTTAAATTTTTCTGAATTTGAAATAAATTAAAGTGAGATATTATTATTTGCATTCTAATATTTAAATTCAAAAAAATTATAAAAATTAATTTTTTTATTTTTCGATAAAATTTAGAATGAAATTAAAAATGTAAAATTTTTATTTATTGTATGGAGGAAAAATAATTTTTCAAAAGTAATTAAATTTAATTCATAGTTGAATTTTCCCAGACATAAAACAATTTGAATTTATAACTTAAAATGCAGGGAAAATAAATTGGCGCCAATAATAAGGATTTTTTTAAAAATTATTTTTAAAATTATTTCTCAACCCATTATTTATGAACAAGGAAAAATTTAATTGAAAAGTACACTTTTTTTAATTAATTTTGTTTTCTAAGTTGTCTTAAATAATAAATTAATTTAATAATTTTCAAATACTTGTCGACAATAATCCTCTTAAATTTATGTTTCACTGAATGTGTTATCAGAAATATTTTTTTAAAAATCAAAATATAATAATTCAATTAATTATTAATTTATTTTTCAATTGTTTTCAAATATTAATATTAATGTATTTTAATAATTTTATAATTATTTATTATACATTATTTGGAATGAATATTTTGATGCTAGAAACAAAAATTTTTGTTTATTTTTAAATACGTTATATTTTAACTGGTAAATTTAAGAGTTGATTAGTGAATAGTTTTATGATTATGAAGTCGACTTGAAAGTATTTGTTGTAGAAGTTGATGACTGGTAGCCATCTTTAATTATAATGCTACGACCCTCAATATCAAGGTCATTTGAATGAGATATTGTGTAATAGGGATATGCCTATTACGTATTACTCATCTGAGAACAAATTTAGAGACTCGATTTAAGGCTAAGTTAAATTTTTGAACATTTAAGGGTCAAAAAAGATACTTTATGGTTAAAAGTTAAGGACAATCATGGTTTAAAACTGGAAATGCTTATTTTGCTGTTGAAATGGATCAGACTGCGGTCAAAATGTCCGGGTAAGTTCGATTGAAGTGCTGACATAGGGCAATACATATCTAGTTTATACAGTGTAACTTACATTATAGTATTTTTAATTATACATTGAACAAACAAAAATTGTTGATCTTGATTATAAATGATACAAAATGATAATAATCAAAGAAATTGTGACATTAAAGACAAAATGTGTAAAGTACAATTTTCATATTGAAAACCATTTTTCTCTGCTTTTCTGAATTCAGTGTCTTATTGGACTTGAGTGATAACTTCAGTGATTTTGTAAGTCATGTTTATTTTTGATTTTAAAAGAAAAAGTAAATTATATAAATAAATATTTTTCTTCAATTTTAAATTGTAAATATTTTAATATGCTATAACAATAAGGGCGTGACCAGCAAAAAAGAGTCTTTGAATTTGTTGCCTCTTGAAAAGTAAAAATAGTAATTTGTGAGTTTTTGAAAAAGATCAACTATTTATTTGATATCCTACTTGTGAGGCATTGTCCGCATCTTGAAATATAACTGTCATTTCATTCCAGTTAAACAATATTCTAGTTCATAACATTTATATATAAAATAATTTTGATTTCTAATTTTATTTATTATATACTTTTTATGAATTCAAATTGAAAAGCTTTAGACTAGTTTTTGTTTCGTTTATTTGTTTTTGCTTTTTTCGTCGCTCTTCTGTCGAGGTTCCATTTATACCAAAGATTTAATCTAAAATTCTTACGGTTCTTTACATATGATCTCCATTCTGTTATGGAAAACATTTGTGTTATTCAAAAATGTTTCTACATCAAATGTAATTGAAATACAGTAATGGTTTCTTCTGTAAATTTGGTAATTTCCATATAAATTTTAAAATAAATTGAAGATTTCAAGGCCTACGTGGGAATTTTCTTCTGTTATATGTAGCATATATGCAATCGAATAGTTTTGTTATTGCCACTTCTTCTACAATATTTTATGTTTTTATATTATTTTTCTCATTATTATTTCTTATTATTTGCAAAATGCCGTCTCAATAACTAATTTCATAATTACCATTTTTGGAATAATTAGGTAATTGCAATGCTTTTCAACAAAAAATGCACTACGAAAATTTGCATTATAATGCATTCTACATATTTCTCACGTGAAAAAGGACGAAAATGTAGACTAATCCAAAGGTTTCGAAGTTTTTACAAGTCTTAGGAAAGTTTAGTCAATTATCGGATTAACGAAATTGAGCACAGAATGGGTGATTTCTATTCTCAAAATCCTAATAAATAAAATTAATTATAATTTTGATTTTATTTGTTGAACTTTCATGCTAAAGATTTTTATATTTTTGATTTCATTTCCTTACGACTAAAGAATAAATATTTGTTATATTGTGAAAGAAATTTGATCTATATTCGTAATGAAAATAAATGTAGCATTTAAACAAAACAGATCATCAGTGAAAAAAGAAGTTTAGGAGTTTTGTAACATTAGAATTTTTTACAAAATTTTTTCAGCAAATTTTTCAAATAAATTTCAAAAAGAATTTTTATTATGAGAAAAATTACATTAATAAAACAATATCAATCAAATTATTTATTCTGATTTGATTGAACAGAGCCCATTTACGCTTCATTTCATGTTTTCGAACCATAAATTATAATTTTCTTTGATGTGATTATAATTGCTTCAATGTTGGCTTCCATTATATTAAAACTGACGTCTTATATTAAAATATTAAAACAATTTTATCACGTTATAATTTTTATGAAGTAGTTTTCTAATATTTCAGTTTAATTTTTCACAGAGAAACTTCAATTAAAAATATGAATATATTTTCAATTTTTAATATAATTACTTAAATTTATAATCAAATAAGTAATGAAAAATTAATTAAATATTTTAAAATTATTTTCTATTGAATTCAAAATGTGTTTGACTTTTTTGATGTTATGAAAAAGGACATGGCAAAAGTACATTGCAATACAAACAGAGTCAAATCAAAATTCAAGAAAAATTTTCTTTTTTCAACATCAACTATCAAGTAAGACGATATCTTTGTCCTTCCAAGGTAAATCACGCACAATATACTAAAGGTTAGAAACAATTTCTTTTTATATTACTTTTGGTTCCTGACTTTCGCTAGTTTCTCAAATCACAAATTTCTTTTCGTAGTTTTCTTCGACTCACTGGAAATTCATCTTATTATTAGTGCTCTTTTTATACTTCCTCTTTGAAAACATTTTAATTATTGGTACATAATCATTCTTGAAATTTGGTTAATTGTTTTAAAAAATCCGATTTCCTATGTCAGCTGTTGTGGTAATTTATCTGAATCACATTAATTGTTTTATTTACTTCCCAGACTCTGGTCTCCTGATGTCTTGGCCTCTTCTCGTCGCTAGAGTTGGCCATTGGCTCGGGCTTCCTTTTAGCTCGGGTTTTTTATTAAGGGATTAATAAATTTTAATTAGCTTGTTTATTACAAATTAAGTTGCCTCAATAAATTTTTATTATAATATTTGAATTTGTCTTTCGATTTGGCATTCAACCATACCCTCTGACATTCCAATAAGTTTGTTTAATCTTCCGCAGCTGATAAAATAAACCACAATAACGTACATCGAAATTGTTAGGGTTGTCATAAAATTATGGAAATAAAAATGAGTGCATAGGAAATTGAAAATGAACAAAAAAACATCAAAACTAATAAAAATACAAAAGTTAATTAAAATATTTAGAAAATTGAAAATTAATATTGATCGGTGTACTCAAAAAAGATTATCAAAGTAGTGAAGCAGCACAAGTCAGTTATTAAAATTATTTATCTCTAGTTTCAAGTATCTTCAAGCTAAAGAAAGGAGATCAACTGATTTTTGAAACCATAATTAGCAATTAAGTGGCTTTAAGTTCCAAGGTTCATTGCAGGGAACGATTCTACCCGAAGGGTAACAATAAGACGGGGTTATTGTAATATTGAATTAATTGAGTGATTGTAAATTGATCAATAAAAGTTATATCGTCTAAAATTCGTCTATCTATCTATCTATCTATCTATCTATCTATCTATCTATCTATCTATCTATCTATCTATCTATCTATCTATCTATCTATCTATCTATCTATCTATCTATCTATCTATCTATCTATCTATCTATCTATCTATCTATCTATCTATCTATCTATCTATCTATCTATCTATCTATCTATCTATCTATCTATCTATTCTATCTATCTATCTATCTATCTATCTATCTATCTATCTATCTATCTATCTATCTATCTATCTATCTATCTATCTATCTATCTATCTATCTATCTATCTATCTATCTATCTATCTATCTATCTATCTATCTATCTATCTATCTATCTATCTATCTATCTATCTATCTATCTATCTATCTATCTATCTATCTATCTATCTATCTATCTATCTATCTATCTATCTATCTATCTATCTATCTATCGATCTATCTATCTATCTATCTATCTATCTATCTATCTATCTATCTATCTATCTATCTATCTATCTATCTATCTATCTATCTATCTATCTATCTATCTATCATCTATCTATCTATCTATCTATCTATCTATCTATCTATCTATCTATCTATCTATCTATCTATCTATCTATCTATCTATCTATCTATCTATCTATCTATCTATCTATCTATCTATCTATCTATCTATCTATCTATCTATCTATCTATCTATCTATCTATCTATCTATCTATCTATCTATCTATCTATCTATCTATCTATCTATCTATCTATCTATCTATCTATCTATCTATCTATCTATCTATCTATTATCTATCTATCTATCTATCTATCTATCTATCTATCTATCTATCTATCTATCTATCTATCTATCTATCTATCTATCTATCTATCTATCTATCTATCTATCTATCTATCTATCTATCTATCTATCTATCTATCTATCTATCTATCTATCTATCTATCTATCTATCTATCTATCTATCTATCTATCTATCTATCTATCTATCTATCTATCTATCTATCTATCTATCTATCTATCTATCTATCTATCTATCTATCTTATCTATCTATCTATCTATCTATCTATCTATCTATCTATCTATCTATCTATCTATCGATCTATCTATCTATCTATCTATCTATCTATCTATCTATCGATCTATCTATCTATCTATCTATCTATCTATCTATCTATCTATCTATCTATCTATCTATCTATCTATCTATCTATCTATCTATCATCTATCTATCTAT
>CM039680.1:75865803-76315673 GCA_022537955.1 Schmidtea mediterranea
TTTATTCTAGTTTTAATTTATATTTTTTATATTTTGTAATTGTTAATCGGTTTTATAAGTCTTTCTACCAATTTAAAAAAAAACAATTTTAGATAAGAGTTTTAAATGATTAAATTCTACATATTTTACATACAAATAAACAAACCTTTTTTAAAACAATTGGTTCAAGGCAATGAAGTCTTGCTACCTATAAATTATATGAACAGACATCATATTCTTTTGCAATCAGAGCATTATCAAAGTTAAAAAAACAAATCTTCTTTAGTTTTTTTGTTTTCACGGACGGTCTTCAAATTACTGGTCTCATATAATAAAAAAAGGTAAACTATTGTTAAGTAAATAGGACAAAAAAATTAAAAAGAGATTAGGCGCTAGATTTATAATTTTTAATAATGTTTTAAGGAAAAAGTAACACAAAACATAAATAGTAGGTATTTAGGAAGACACTGTAACCACACACCGTTGCATATTAAAATAAAGGGGGTGGGGTTCGCGACAGAATGAATTAGGTAAATATGTAATTAATCTCAATTATGTAATTACGTAATTAGGATAATTGATTTTTTTTGAATTTATTTTAGAATTTTTTGGCGCATTTTTTTAGATTCAAATTCTTGGCGTATTTTTTTAAATTCAAACTTATGGCGCAAACATAAAATTAAATTCTCGATTATAAAAACTAAAAAATAATTCATCGATTAAAAGGCCTAAGTAATTTTCTCGATAAAAAAGACTAAAATAAAATTGGATTAAATAGCCTAAAAAATATTTCTTTGATTAAAAAACCTAAAATAAAAATTTGCTCAAATATCCTACGATGGTCATGTTATAGTCATGGATATTTTTAACGAACAATAAAAAACAATGCAATATTTGGTCTCAGTATTTTCTATAGGTAAATATAGGCATAAAATAAAAATGACTTGAATTGCCAACCGATTAAAAAAATGGTCAGGGGTATTTTATAGTCTTGTTAAGAAACACTTGTAATATTTGGTCACACAATTTTCATAGGCAAATTTAGGATCTAGATAAAATTAAATATAAATACATAAAATAAATTAAATTACATTAAAGTATATTAAAGTAAATTAAGGTAAATTAAAGTAAATTAAAGGGTCTAAAGTAAAGTTTTAGTTTAAAAATTACATAAGGTAAAAATATTTAAAAGTAAATACAGGGTCAGCAGTTAAGTTACATAAGGTAAAATTTTTAAAGTAAGTTAAAGTCAACAAAATTACATAATTGAAATTTTTAGTGTAATTTTATTGATGAATTATTTATATAATTTTTAAAGATGAAAGTTTTAGTATAATTTTGACAGTGAATTTATTAAACATGTTTTTAAAGATTTTTAGTATAATTTTTACAAAAAATATTTTATATATGTTGATAACAATGAAATTTTAATGAGTTTTTTTAAAGTTTTTTCCAATGAATTTTATTACATTGAATTTTTGATTAAAATTTGGGGTCTCGTTGTTACACAATTGCCAATTTTTTCCAATTTTATTTTAGGCTTTTTTTCTAGAAAAATTACTTAGGCTTTTTAATTGATGAATTATTTTTTAGTCTTTATAATCGAGAATTTAACTTTAAGTTTTTGAATAAAAGAAATATTTCTATGCTTTTTTATTTATAGGCGATTCAAGCTAATTTTTATCTTTGGCTTTTTACCCAGAGTCAAAAATACCCCTTGACTATAATGTGATTGAATTATTATTATCAATTATTATTAATAGTATTAGTATATTATTTATTTTAATCCTGTAAATAATAAGATTAGTCTTGGCTTCAAAGTATATATTAAATGAATAAAACATTGTCGAATTTAAAATAATCCTTGTCAATTTCTTTGGGTCAGGATTGAAAAGGATAACTTTATAATCGAAAGTTTTTTCATTCATTAAATATATACTTTGCATCAAGAGCTTATCTTATTATTTACTAGTTTAAAATTTTATTTATACTGGTATCAAGAAATCAACGTTTTGCTCTTTATTATATTTATTATTATAGGAAAATAAATGGAGATAATGTGTCTTTAAACAACACTGTGGCTTTTTGATGGTTTTTACACGATTTTTGTTTAAACACCACTTTAACCTCAAAACTTAACCTGAAAATAACCTAAAAACGACTTTGACCTTTCAGAAGAAAGGAAGCGGGGTTGTAGGTGTAGGCACGAAACTTGGCACTACTAAAGAAATATTGATAATATATTGTTTATTTTAAAATTCATTTTATGTTTTATTAGGGTATTATTTGTTTCAATAAATTTTAAATTATTTTAAGTTACGAGGAAATCATATTTAATTTCAGATTTATTATATTATTTTGAGGAGTTTGAGCAACATAAGTGAAGTAAAAGAATTTTTATAAATCATTTGATTTAATTTAACTATAACTTCCCCGATCGAATTATATTACAAACGTTGTGTTCATAAAAATTTCGTAAGACGACGATGATATGAGTTCCTTAAACATCTTGTTTGCCAGATTTCAACCATAGTTATAAATCTGATAAAACGATACATATGTTATATTAGATATTTCCAAGAAGTTGGATAGTCTTGTTAGCTTTTAATATTATTATCAAGTTGACTGCTACATGTTAAATATCACTGAACACTTTAAATAAAATTTAAATATTTAATACTCTTATTTATAATAATTTATTATAGTTTTTTATACTATTCAAAAACAATTAAATTTGGATTATTTGAAGGAAGTTGTAAATTTCTTAAAATTCATTAGATGTCAAATATTTTTTTAAAAAAATTATTCAACTAATTAAGATCTATCAATAGAATGAAGATTGATATTCAATGTTAAATAAATTTAATTAATTTAATTTTTTATTTTCTGTATATCTAAAATATGTGTTGACTAATTTTTAAATGATAAAAATAATTTTTTATATTTATTTTATTTAATTGTGAGAATTATTGCTATCGTAGAAAAGAAATTATTTCATCTTAATTATTAAATTATTATTAAACTTCAAATTTAAAAACGAAGAAAGTTTGAAGTCAAAACAAATTATTATAGTTAAAATAAATATTGTAGAATTTTTACCAAATCTATACATTTTTGCCATTGACAATAGTCGCATGATAAACAAATATTGAGACAATAGCTAGAGGTTCTAACTGGGAGATTGTTGTTGGTTGCCATAGGGGCTAAGGATATCAGTTTACCTCTTGCGTTGTTTCAAATTGTGTGAAGATGGAATGTTTGATAATAACTTGAAATCTTTTCAATTAGTCGCTTACTTTTCTCTTTTTCATTTAATGAAATTATAATTTGTAAATTAATTAATTTCAAAATTTACGTCATTTAAAATATTTTAACGTTTTGTGCATATAGTTTCTCGTAAACATTATTTGATACCTTATTTTATGCATAATTATTGACAGACTAGTTCAGAGCTCATTTGGGTTTCATTAGTATCAAGTAAGAAACTCGATAAAATCGAGTATAAAAACAGTATGACTTTGACAGAACTTTACCGCTTTGAATTATTCATCCCAAAGATTTTTGAATATATCAAACGTATTTTTTACATTTGATGAAAGAAATAAAACTGGTTAATCTCATTCAGAAAATGGCATGTTAAATGTTTTATTATGTTGTAAATTTTATATTTTGTTTTAAAATGTTGTTTTAAAATTTAATTAAAATAGAAAGTTGTAATTAATTATCATGTTAGTATTTAATTAATTGAAATGTATTTTTCTAAAGTTTAAATGTTTTTTATCTCATGGGCTTTAGCATCAATAATGTGATTATTTTTAAAAGACAAAGAATTAATGCCATTTTTATTTCGAGAATTTGATATTCAACAGCATTTGATTAAAAACGGTTTCTCAATAAAAATAATATTTCAACATTAAAAATTATTTTTAACACAAAAAATCATCAATTTATCACAATTTTACATCATCAGACTATTTAAAAACTTTCAAAATTTTGTACATTAATCTTAGTACCCAATCAACAATGCTTCACATATAACACGTTCCCAATAATTATTTGACCTTTTCAATAAAATTTTAAAATCAGACATGTCTATTTAAATCACAGAACCATTATCGTGCTCGCTAATATTGGTCTTACCGTTTGACAATGAGCTAGAACTCAAGTACAGAGATGATGGGAATTCTCTCCAATCTATAAAAATTAATGTATTTCTAAATGTTAAATTTTTCTGAATTTGAAATAAATTAAAGTGAGATATTATTATTTGCATTCTAATATTTAAATTCAAAAAAATTATAAAAATTAATTTTTTTATTTTTCGATAAAATTTAGAATGAAATTAAAAATGTAAAATTTTTATTTATTGTATGGAGGAAAAATAATTTTTCAAAAGTAATTAAATTTAATTCATAGTTGAATTTTCCCAGACATAAAACAATTTGAATTTATAACTTAAAATGCAGGGAAAATAAATTGGCGCCAATAATAAGGATTTTTTTAAAAATTATTTTTAAAATTATTTCTCAACCCATTATTTATGAACAAGGAAAAATTTAATTGAAAAGTACACTTTTTTTAATTAATTTTGTTTTCTAAGTTGTCTTAAATAATAAATTAATTTAATAATTTTCAAATACTTGTCGACAATAATCCTCTTAAATTTATGTTTCACTGAATGTGTTATCAGAAATATTTTTTTAAAAATCAAAATATAATAATTCAATTAATTATTAATTTATTTTTCAATTGTTTTCAAATATTAATATTAATGTATTTTAATAATTTTATAATTATTTATTATACATTATTTGGAATGAATATTTTGATGCTAGAAACAAAAATTTTTGTTTATTTTTAAATACGTTATATTTTAACTGGTAAATTTAAGAGTTGATTAGTGAATAGTTTTATGATTATGAAGTCGACTTGAAAGTATTTGTTGTAGAAGTTGATGACTGGTAGCCATCTTTAATTATAATGCTACGACCCTCAATATCAAGGTCATTTGAATGAGATATTGTGTAATAGGGATATGCCTATTACGTATTACTCATCTGAGAACAAATTTAGAGACTCGATTTAAGGCTAAGTTAAATTTTTGAACATTTAAGGGTCAAAAAAGATACTTTATGGTTAAAAGTTAAGGACAATCATGGTTTAAAACTGGAAATGCTTATTTTGCTGTTGAAATGGATCAGACTGCGGTCAAAATGTCCGGGTAAGTTCGATTGAAGTGCTGACATAGGGCAATACATATCTAGTTTATACAGTGTAACTTACATTATAGTATTTTTAATTATACATTGAAACACTGAATAAAAATTACAAAAAATTATTATATTGCTTCGATGTGTAAGAAATGGAACTGAGTACGGTCGGTTTTGGTTGATTGTTTCATGTGAGTTTGATCAAAAGAGAAGTGTGAAAGTCATTTGAGTTCACTCGTGCTAACCTCTTCAGTGCATTCTTTTTCTGATTTAGCGAAATAATATATACACAATCATATTATAACTTAATAATATTACTTAGTTCCTTTGTCTTAGTTCAGGGGTGGGCAGCCTACGGCCCGCGGCGACGTTTTATGCGGCCCTTTAGACTTTTCACATATTTGAAATTGCCGATATAATCTGTCCAGAAAACAAGAAAAAGTTTAGCATGCGGCCCTTCAAACTATTTTAATTGTCATACGGCCCCCTGCCCAAAAAAGGCTGCCCACCCCTGTGTTAGTTGATGAAGTATGGGTCACCAAGGAATCGGATAATTGAATTTTATTTTTTCTAATATTAATATTAATTTTATTATTATTATTATTATTATTATTATTATTATTATTATTATTATTATTATTATTATTATTGGAAAATTTATTTAAATAAATTTATTTTTTGAAAAAAGTTGATTGAAACAAAATATCAATCAGAGAAGAAGAAGGAAAAACGAAAATTTAGTAAAACTTTGATTATGAGTTATCAGGACCTATATTAGTTCGAAATATTTCATTTTATGAATAAACATTGCGGAAATCGGTTAACATTGTTATTTATTTATATTATATATATATAAATGATTCTGCTATCGATAAAAAAATTTTTTAAGTTTATTATTATTATTATTATTTTGGTTAAAACTTTTACCATAAAAGTAAAATTATTTCAAGTGAATATAATTTTTAATGATTTTAATAATTAAAATTTTGAAAGTAGTTTCATTTTAAACAATAATTCAATGTTTAAAACAATAATTAAAAACACTTTCGTTTAAATAATAATAATAACAATTTTTAATTAAATATTTAAAATGTTTGTTATTATTTACTTGAATATTTACCTCAGAGAAATCTAATTCATTATATACATATTTTATAAGAATATTAATATTTATATTTTCAATTCTTTTAACTCAGTGTTTCGCAAACTTTCTGGTACCTCGAAACCCTATCAATTTTTTTCGTTTTCGCGGAACCCCTTCAAAATTTAACTGATCAAATAAATCCAGATCAATTTTAATTTTAAGGTTTTTTAATATTTTAGTAATCCCCCACTCTCGTATACCAAAGACCTACTTTGCTTTCTTTATACAACTGAGTAAAACGAGAATAAATGCCTAGTAAGATTTTTTTTGGAATTGATTTAAAATTTATTTTTCTGAATCTGTTTAGATGAAGGACGCCAAATGATCCTTTTAATGAACCTTTACCCAATGATTTTAGATATTTAATTAAATATGTTTTTAATCACTTAGAGTTGGTCTGATATAAATTATCACATTATTGCCAATTTACACGATGACTATGGATTTTATTTACTTTTTTTATGAATAATTATTATTACTAATTTTTAATTGAAAATCTAACATATCTTTGAAATTTACCCTTTATATCTGAGAGTTTACTTTTTTTGTTTGAATCAACAATTATAATTGTAACTTTACTTGCAAAATCCTTTAACACTAAAATTCTCAATTGTAATTGGATGTTTCACATTTATGTTACTCTCTTCTTTGAACAGATTTACGGCGGGAATAATTCATGTTAAACAGATTCATCTTCGGTAACAATTACTCACTTCCTTGAAATTGGAATGGTTCTTTGAAAAAATGTTTATTTTTTCACATATGTTGTCTAAAGAGATGTTATACCACTTTTCAAAATTTAAAGAAATAACTGTTCCATTTTACTTATTTCAGAAATTGAACTGTAGTTTTCAATAATTAAAACTTTTCATTTCTCAAGCAGTAGAAACATTCGTACAACTAAAAAATTTTAAACCTTGATAAAACAAATAAAACTATTTTAATAAAATACACCTAATTCTGTTTTTGAGCGAATTCGATTTACGCTTTCTAAAAAAATATATTATATTTTGTTTTTTTACTAACTAATTTGATTTAATGCGTTTAAAAAATTTTAATTTAAAATTATTTTATTTATAATAAACATGATAATTTTTAGAAGTAAACACTAAATCGTTTGCTACAAGATTGTATTAGTAAAATATTTTTTTCTGACTATCGAAGTTTGCGTGTAACTTATTTATCGTACAAAAACAAAAGATTTTTATAAGTATACTTGTATAACATATTTAAAGTTATTTTAAAAATTTTTGACAATTTTCCTATAGTTTTAAGAAATTGTCTCAAACTCCTTAAACATTTTAAAAATGTTTAAATAAAATGATTTGATACTACTCATAATTTTAAAATTTTGCCTATATAACGAAATTAGAAATCAGACTTATAATTTGTTTTATCGAATAAATAGTTTGTTTTTATTAAATACTTTTAATAAAGCTAGGATATTTATTATTTATAACTTTTTAAATTTAATTGTCACGTAAATATTTATTTTCATTTTTTATCTTTTCATTCGTAAATATATTTTTTGTTTATGTTTATTATAATAAAAATTAAATAAATAATTTTGAGTTTTATAATAAAAAAGTACGAATGAAATTTACTTTCTACAATAGTATATGGAGTTCGAAATTTAAAATAAACATAAAGTTGGAATTTTCATTTTTTTTTTCCTATTTTAGTTGAATTTTAATCAACAAAATATGTTGGCATTGTTTGTTTACTGGGAAATATTGATGTGAGCACTTAATAAATTGGATTAGGTGCCTTTATTTGATAAAAAAAGTAAACTAAAAAACATTCTTGAATACTAACTTGGTTGGATTTTATTCTCGTTCAGCTTATAGAAAATCTAACATAAATTATTAATTTAGAGATGATCCCAATCTAGCGTTGCGAGATTTCGACGT
Source organism: Schmidtea mediterranea (assembly GCA_022537955.1). Taxonomy (NCBI): domain Eukaryota; kingdom Metazoa; phylum Platyhelminthes; order Tricladida; family Dugesiidae; genus Schmidtea; species Schmidtea mediterranea. The sequence continues at coordinate 75,874,047 of CM039680.1, forward strand.
TTAAGCATGTTGACTATAAAGTTTTCGAGTCAAGAAACGTTTTAATATGAATAGGTTTTTTGATGTGCGTTATGAAAAAGGATCTACTTTGAAATGATTCTGAAAATTTATCTTTTTTTTAAAATCGTAACTAGTTTTATTAAAAACATATATATATAATAATTATTTTTAGCTAATCATTGTATGGTAAATTGATGCTTAAAAATTAAGGTTTATTTGAAATATAAACGGTTTTTGTTTTTTAATTCTTTAATATAAAAATTGTGATTTCAAGGGTTTTTATATAAATATCAAAAAATATAATTTAAATAATAAAACCTTTAATGTATTATACTTTAAAAATGTAATTTTAAAAAGGTGTTGTTTAAATAATATAATGTAAGGTGCGTTGTATTTTAAAAAGTGTAAATTGATGAATTTAATAAAAATATGTTTTTTTGAAATGAATTGATGTATTTAATTATGTTTAAAACTGAAATGAAAAAAATAGAATTCAACAGTAATATGAATGCAAGAAGTTATCGGAAGCACAAGTTAAATTATCACGTAAAAGATTAAGGAAATATTAGAAAAAAAGTAATGCTCAGTTAGTAATGCCAAGTTTCAGTTTGTGGCGAGGTTCATTCGTGAAAACCCGCTAAAACGCCTAAGAATTGTTAATGCAAATCCATTTATTAATCTCAAATATTCCTTTTTTTAATATTTATTAATTCTCTCTAATTTAAAAATTTTTGTTTTGCTATTTATTTAATTAATTAAAATTATTTTCACCGTAATACAAAATAAAGATAAACGCTTTAAGCTTATGTAATTTCAAAGTCTTTCATTTAATTTATTAAATATAAATTATTAATTTTACAAAAATTCTAAAATCATACAATAAAAAATTAATAATTAGATGATGCTCTAATATTTAAAAAATTATATGTATTTTTTTGGGCCCAAATTATCTTTAAAAAGGGTGAAAACGGAATTCACAAATTACATTTCATTTGAATGTCAAAATATGGAAATTTTAACCAATTCTTTTGTTTATAAGAATATAAATAAAAGCCAAAAAACAATATTAAAAATATTTTAAAAAATTCTCACAAAAAATAATACTGAGAAAAACAAATGGTTCCACTGTGATATCTATAAACTAGATATGAAATTTTATTATTTTCACTCATAAAACTGATATTGTAGGGACAGGAGTAGTCAAGTATGACGATTTTGAGGAATGTGACATGCATTAATATTAATGGAAAATATTATGACAAATCATTTTCTATTGTAATAATTTAAACTAAGAATAATATGAATTCACGAATAATTATTAATAATAAATATTAAAATTCATCATTTATTTAAATTATTATTTAAATTTTTAAAATTTGTTTAAAAATTAAAAATAGTAAAATTTAAAAAAAAGTAAATCAAATGGTTAAAGGAAAAAAATATTTCTTATCTAATGTTTTATGAATTAATTTATTAAATGTGATTTGGTTTTATTAATGAAAGATGAGTTCTAAATTCCATCTGTTATTTGAATCGGTTTCAATCGCTGTCTTGCATACTCAAGTGCATTTTCAGACAATAACATACACTTTCATTGGACAGAAATTTCTATAATTTAAAAAAAATCAATAACGTTTATAATATATTTATCACACCAGCTTGCATGTGAGTTGAAAATCATGTTACAATGGATAACAACTTTATTATAGTATTCTAACTTGCTCAGAGATTTTTGATTTTTTCCCACAAAATTCCAATATTGAAATACGTTACCAAACTATGATAACAATTTTTTATTTACTTATAAAAATTTACGTACTTAATTCATTGTTATAGGAAATTCCATATCTACATGAAGAGATTAGTAGTGTGATTTTATGAGAACGACTCCGACCGCCCTGAGGTCAGGGTACCCCAAATGTTACTGCCAAATTGTCAACTGAACAATTTTTAATTTTTCAACTTTGAAACACTTGCAAATTTTCCGCTTGTAAATTTCACACTGTTCAATTTTCTACTGTCAATTTCCATTCTGGGAAATGACAATTTGAGAAAAACTGAATTGTCAACACGAAACTTGTTCTCCCTAAAATCACATTACTTGTTTAATTGACAATATTTAAATTTTGAAATATTCACTTTTAAATTTGTCACTTTCAAACATTCGCACATTGGTGATTTCACAGTGATAAAATATTTATTGTGTAATTGTAAATTTTCATTTTTGCTATTCAAGTGTGAAATCTCGAGTTGTGGGGTAGAAAAAAATGATTATATAAATTTTTGTTTTAAAAATTAGGAGTACCCTGAAAAAATGGTTTATTCTTCAAGCGAATCTTCTTCTTCAAGTGATAATATTGTTATTGTTGAAGAACTAAAATGTTATGAATGCAACAGGATATTTAAAAATATTCAAGGTTTTAGATCTCATAACAAAAGTAGATGGTTTAAAAATTCAAATTCAAAAACATGTCAAAAATGTGGTGGAACGTTTTTAAATTCTGGTTATGAATCTCATTATAGATTATGCAAAGGTTTAGATCGAAGATAGAGAGAAAAACTTGTAATCAAAAACAAAGAACTCGAAGATCAAGAACAAAAAAATCAAGGATGAAATAGAAAAATATGGAATATCTGCTGTTCGTTCAACTGTCAAAATTGGAACACCACGAGATTCAGAAAGTGGAGTTAAAGAATATATTTTATTCAACAAGGATAAAATTATTCAAGAAATAAATATTGCAATGAAAAAATTTAAACATGCTAAATTTCGTGTAGATTTAAACATTTCATATAATAGACTTCAAATTTATGATAATCCTTTAACCATTGCAGTATGTCACCATTTTTCCATTTATTTAATAAACCTGGAGATAATACAATTTATAAAATTTACAAAAGTTTAGAAAAAAAAGTTTGAATAAAATCAAATTATATTTCTGGAAGTGACATGACTTTATTTTCATTTGATTTTATTCAAATTCATTTCTGGAAAATAATTCCATTTCAACCAAAAGTTTATATTCCAACACCTGAAATTCTCAAAAGTAAAGAAATTTTAAATGTTGCCAACAACGATAATAAATGTTTTCAATAGGCAATTCTTTCAGCTCTAGATCCTCAAAAAATTCATCCAGAAAATGTTTCAAAATATAGAAAATTTGAAAATGAATACATTTGGAACATTAGCGAGAATAATGAAGAATGTTTAGAAATTACAGATTATTTTCTAGATCGAAATTTTGCCAAATTTGAAAAATTAAACAATTTGAGAATAAATATATATCACAAACCAAATCCAAATTCCAGAAATATTTATCCGAAATATTTATACATTTCCGAACAAAACAATTCTAAAATTATTAGTCTTTTAATAAGGTAAAAATTTACAAAAACAAGACATTTATCATTATGTATGGATTAAAAATTTTCAAGGATTTATAAAATTTTAACTTTCAAAATCTCACAATAAAAATATTCACGTTTGTGAAAGATGTTTCAACATTACAACAACACAAGATATGAAAATAAAACATGCAAGACTTTGTATTCAAAATAAACCAGCAAAAATTAAAATGCCAAATTTTAGAACCAACAAAACATTCTTTTTTCAATGGTCAAAATTAATAAAACACATACAATAAATCTTACACATCAAATTCCATCAGCATGTAGACTTTATGTAAAAAGCAATTACCCTGAAATAATTCAATCTCGAGAATATTCATTTCGAGATGAATATGTTTTGAAAGATTTTAGAAAAAAAAATTAATAATCTTGAACATGAATTCCATCAAATTTTAAAAAAATACTGAATTTTAATTAAACATGTCAGAAGAACAAGAATTAGAATTTCAACAAGCTGATAAATGTTGGATGTGCAATGAAAAATTTCAAGATGATTCAAGTTCAAGTGACGAAAGTTCATCCAATACAGTTTCAAATTTAAACAAGATTCGAGATCATGATCATTTCATCGAGTTTAATAATTACCGTGGAGCAGCTCACAAATCTTGCAATCTCAATTGAAAAAACCCATTAAAAATTCCAATTGTATTTCATAATCTTAGTGGTTATGATATTCACATGTTTATAAAATCATTAGCTGAAAAATCAAAAAATAAATTTGAAATAATTGGAAAAACAAATGAAAATTACATAAGTTTAAATTATGGATGTTTTAAATTTATAGATTCACTAAGAGTTTTTGGTTTGAGTCTTGATCAAGTCGGAAAATCTTTAGCTGCAGTTGATTTTAAAATAACAAACAAGTTTTTAATTTCAAACAAAATAGAACCAGAACATTATTTCATATAGACAAAAAAGAATTTATCCATATGATTATGTTGATTCATTTGAAAAATATAAAGAAATTGAACTTCCTTCAATTGAAAAATTTCATTCAATTTTAAATCAATCAAATATTACTAATGTAGAATATGATAGAGCACAAATAATGTGGAAGATTTTTAATTGTAAAAATATGGGTGATTATACAGATTTATATCTCAAATTAGATATATTTTAGTAGATTGTTTTGAAAAATTTCGAGAAATTTCAGTTTTGGAACCCTCTAGTTTTGTATCTCTTCTTTCAATGGCTTGGAATATTTTATTACATCAAACCAAAGAAAAATTAGAATTGTTAACAGAAATTGACATGTTTCTATTAATAAAGAAAAATATTCGAGGCGGTATTTCTTCAAACACGGGGTCGAAAAAAAAAACAACTTATAATATTCAACAATTTTTCAATTCTCGAGATCCGATTTTTTCATGTTTTGCTTTGTGAGCTTTTGAAAGATATTTATTACAAGAATTACAAAAATATTTTTCTCGAATTACCATATTTTTAAAATTAAAAAATTAGAAATTTTTCAATTTTTCAATTTGTGAATAAATATTTTTCAACTGTGAAATCACCAATGTGCGAATGTTTGAAAGTGAAAAATTTTAATGTGAATTTTTCAAAATTTAAATATTGCCAATTAAACAAGTAGTTTGATTTTAGGGAGAACGAGTTTCGTGTTGACAATTCAGTTTTTCCCAGAATGGAAATTGACAGTAGAAAATTTACAGTTGTAAATTTAACAGTGAGAAATTTACAAGTGGAAAATTTGCAAGTGTTTCAAAGTTGAAAAATTAAAAGTTGTTCAGTTGTCAATTTGGCAGTAACATTTGGGTACCCTCTGCCAGGAGTCCTCAAACTAAGGCCCGCATGGTAGTTTTTTATGGCCCACTCAAATACATGTAGGGTCCGCTGAGCTCAGGAAAATTTTTTATGTGGCCTTCTACTTTAAAACACTGGGGACATTTGCTGTATACGAGAACAAAGAGATGATAATGTAAGATTTATTCTACAAGTTACAATTAATTTAAAGTTTTAACCACATTTTAAATATTTCTGAAGTCAATTAACTAGGAACTTTTACACTTTCATAAAATATCAATATAGGGAAATATAACTCGTCAATCAACATTTTATTAACTTAAGTTTAAAAAATATTATTTTGATCGAATTTCAAAAGATGGAAAAATGCCATAGAAAATGATGAAGATTAGTAAAAGAATAAAAAATAGATGTCTTTGTTGATTAATTTTATTGTCAATAAATTACTCTAACTCACTTTAAATTGAAATAATTTCAAATTGTAGAGTTATTTTGTATAAACTAACACATGAATTTAGTTTTGCAACCAGATTAAGTCAATTATTAGTCAATTTTGCAAAATTGTAATTTTTTGGGGTTTTCGAAAATTGTGCTTCGAATATGATTTAATTAAATTAAATTGCGGAATTAATTTTGTAAATTTTTTTAAATTAAGGATTTTTAATAATTTTTTGGTCGCTTCAATTCTGAAATTTGGTAAAGTTTAATTTTGAATTTGGTCTTGTAAAGTTTAATTTCAATTTGGATTTGGATATTTTTGTTGTGAATTTGCTACGATTGATTTGAATATTTTTGGAGATATTTTATTTGGATATTTTGTGATTTTTAACAAATAAAGTTTTGGAATTTACTCTCAATTATTCGAATGTCTTGTAACAATATCGGTATTGATTTGAGTACTGCCTATTAATGTGTTGGTGTACTTCAACACAGAATAGCTGAAATTATTGCAAATGATCAAGGAAACCGCACAACACCCAGTTATGTTGCATTTAAGGATACAGGACGATTGATTGGGTATGCTGCAAAAGATCAAACTATGATGAATCCCAATAATACGATTTTCGATGCCAAGTGACTGATCGGTCTAACTTATAAAAATACAATGAGTATTACAGAAATTATCCAATTAAAGTTATTAGTTTTTATGAGTATAATAATTTTAATAAAAGCAAAATTTGTGACGATTGGTTTATCGACTTATTTTTTAAATTATTTTTGTTTTAATCAAAATAATATAAACAACAATAAATAACAATGAAATTAATAATATTTAATATTTTCAATGACACTCAAATATATGTGACATTCTTATAAAATCAATAAAGCCTCATTGAATGTTTTTAGAATATTATTTATTATTTTTATTACAAACTAAGAGTAATAAATTTATTTATGATATCAATGTGACGAAACACCTGGTTAAAATTCTAATAATAAATAAGAAGCACTGAAAATGTTATATAGAATTAATTACTTATATCTAAAGAAATTGCAGAATAATTGAAATTTAAGTTCGTTTAAAATTTTTTATATAAATTATTATTATTTTTTCATTATTTCTGAGTGAAACTTCTTTTACCAAAATAAACAAACTTTGAGAAATAGGAACATTGTATTAGTTTTTAACTCTCAGTAAACTTAGTTATTTTGTCCTCATCTATATTGAATGTATATATGTAAAGAAAATTGAAGAGCCTAACCGAGTCATCTGTAAAAATGTTGTATCGGGACAGGTTTGGTGGAATGTGAAAAGTTGGGGTGTTACCATGCGTGTGTATATTAGGAATTAGCAACCCTCATAAAAATCTAAAAATTTAAATAATATTATTATAAGAACCTATTTTGGTTTTCACCTCTGATTGCTTTTAATTTTGCAATGACATTAAGTTTTTATTTTACTATGAATCAGTAAAGATTTCGATATTATATTTTCCATTGAAAAAGGTTGTGGCAAAAATTTGTGAATATCAATAAAACATCGATATCATTACTTACTCATATTCGAATAATAAAATAAATTCTTAATGCCATAATATATAAAATGTCAGACTTTATAAAGTAACTTCAAAATGATAATTATCGTTTCAATGTCTTTTGGATCACATCGCAAAGTAGTTCTTATTTTTATCCAACGATATTTAGGAAGATAATCCGTTATAGTTGATTGTAATATAGTAATATCTTTTATGTTTCGGGATCTTTTAAATTTATAAAATGAAATTCAAGGTCACATTGAAGGTAGTTGACAAAACTACTCTTTCGAAGCGTGGAAGCAGCTACTCTGAAAGGAATGTGTTTACAAATTGTACATTTTGCGCGCAATAAATTTTATTTTGAATTTATTCTTTTTTAAAGTGAAATAAGATTTTTATAAATAGAATATTTAACTATATTAATTTAATTTCTTTCCAAAGGTCAGAACTTTTTAAAAACGCCACGGGACACCTTAGACATGCATACTTACCTGTGTGGTCGAATGAATAAAATCTTATATTATAGAAAGGAAGGAATTTGAAGAAATTCTTTTTAACACTCAGAAATAATACATAATAAATAATGCATACTAACTTTCAAAATGTAGAAATGTCTAGATGAATACCAACTCTACATATTGCTATTTTATGAAAGTCAACAGGCAATAATTCTTTAATTTATTGAGAGACAATACATTTTCTACATGCACATCAATATATTTACCTGAGAAATTATGATCTTTTACAGGACACTTAAGAATCTTCTTACAAAGGTCCTACAACATAGGTCTCAGAAGATTTTTGCACTCTATTTCATAATATAGAAGGACAATTGTAACAGCAATTTCCAACATCTTTTTCAAAAATTCTAAAACACTATCAAAACCAAGGAAATCAAAATATGGTTTTGATTTTGTAAAATTATTTATTAACAACGCCCTGCTTCACATGAAATATATTTTTAGTTAACACCGATTCGAAATCCGTAAAAATTACAAATGGTGGTGTGCCTGTTTTTAAAAAATCTCTGAATTATTGAATTTATTTTTAGGAAGACATAAAGAGTATTATAACGACTTTTTTGTGTTTCACCTCTGATTTTTTTATAAAGTGACATAATATTTTCTACAAAATCTGATTCATAGTCAAATTTTGTAGAAAATATTATGACATAAAGAGTAGTTCCTAACTGATTTTTGCAATATAAAACCAGATGTTTGAAATCAATAAAACAATTTGAGCACCATCTACATCTTATTTGCACATTAAATTTTTTGCTGTAGTGATAATTAATTAATTTCTGTATACTAGGAATAGCACTGTAGTGATATTTTCGTGATTACTAATTATTAATTATTAAAAATTTCTACAATCTATTACCTTAGACTTACGAATGATGTCAAAATGTGGATAGTGGAAACATACTTGGTAGAACACACATTAGCAGTATGTTTATTGAAAAGTTTAACTCTGCATTGTTCTGCTGTAATTTCAGTATTTTTATTATGACATTAGACAATTCATGACCGTGTCATAGTTTAATTCGTTTAAAAATTTGCGATAGTTACTGCCTCTTTCAAAATGGCTTTCTATCTTATCTCGTTTAAATATGATCAGAATGCTACATAAAAACCATAGATGATCATCATTTTGAACTTAGGTGATTGCTTTTTTACCATATAATGCAGATGGTGTAGAGATATAACTATGGACAGATTATCAACTAATTGGCGTGAAGGTGATCAAAATGAAATCAATTTCTAATATATTTATCACTCTCTAACAGCTACATAAATAAATAAACTTTCTTATTTTTTCGTTAAGTTTATCAAACCCACTCAAACAGAAAGTTGTCAGACAACAGCAGGCTTGACAATATTATTTCCATTCCAGATGCATTTGCAAATTCTTACATACTTTTGCTAATTCTTCAAACAATCTACATGAAGTTCTTTTGGAACTCCAATCTTTCCCTTATCCTCTTTTCGTCTTGCTTGTCTATTGGTGATAATGATATATGCTTACTATAGTGATTAATAATTCCGCATGTATATTTCTTTTTTGAACGTTTCTTTTAATGATCCGCAGATGTTCACTTTCTCAAACGGTTCATTACGCACTAATTATGTAAAAATATATTTATTTTCAAAATTGTGAATATTTAAAAGACTTTAATTATTTTAATAAATTCATCATATTAAACCGGAAAAAGGCAAAATTTCTAAAGTAAAATATTTTTTATAAAGATCAGAAATCGATAAAGAAAATTTATAAAAATAAATAAATTAGGAATTCGAATAGATTTGTATGAACCTTGAAAATTTTAAATATGTTCTAAACTTCTCGTGGTACACTGATTGAAAAGCTTTAGTCTAGATCAGGGGTCAGAAACCTTTTAGCTATGGTTCCAAGCCACATTGCCAATTTTTTCAGGGTGCCAACTTATTTTCCTTTTATGCAAATAAGTAATGGTATGTCTGTCACATTAAATAATAAAGTTCTTTATGAAAATAATTTGATCGCAAAGTTATCTTTTTAATATATTTAGTTGAAAAACAAACAACATAAAATTCCAACACAGCTTAAAAATTTTGGAAAATATTTGTTTAATAAAACATAAAAAACATTTCAAAACCAATACAAATATAAATTTTTATCTAATAATATTAGAGAATAAATGTGAAATCGTCTTTAGCAGTATAAGAGTCACTATTACCCAGACCACTTTATAGTGGTGTATAGAGTGTCATTGACAACTCCACTGCGTGTCATATCAGGGTTTTTAATTCTCTTTTTCTACCAATACATTCTTTTTTTCTTTTTAAAATTTGTATTTTAATATCTCAAAATTATCAAAAAAGAAGTAAAAGTATTTATTTTCAAATTATTAGGTTTACTCAAACATAAAAACATAAGTAAAATATTGTCATTTTATTTATATTAGTTTTTACTTTTCTTAGAGAATTTGAAGGAGATCCTTAACATCAATTGTCAAAATATTTAGTCAATAGGTGTTTCAATTTATCTCAATTTTTCTTAACCCTTTTACAAGTTTCCTTATTCTATGAATTTGATTTTTAAAATAACAGACAAATTCGTACAAAAGACTCAACATTTGAACTGCAGTTGAAAAATTGTAATTAATTTTGGATCTAATTTAGCACTTATAGATGTCAGTCATAAGTTGCTTGAATTAAAGGCATACAACGAGAAAATCTTCAGAATTGCAAAACTTCTTATTTTCCAACAAGAGAAAATTATTTCAAACAAGTCTTAAAAACTATTTTGTATTATTTTGGAAGTGCAAAATCTTTTTTCCTGAAGCAAGCAAAATGAAACAAAACAAATATGAAATACGTTTAACTTAAAATATATTCCCAAATTTAAAATATAATAAATATTTTAAATGAAAAAAGTAAAAATTTAATATCAATAAATAAAATTTATTGAGCAGTGATTGGTAAATTTTTCAGTCATTATAGTCAAATGGGAAAATTATGGTGATTTGCGGGCTTATCTAGCTTTAATTGCATGTGGTTGACAGTAATAGGATTTTTTCTTAACACCGAAGGGTTTGCCGGCTAGAGGCATCTTACAGGTCTCACAAACAAAACATGTTTTGTGAATTGTATGGCCCTCAACTTCCAAATAAGGTTCTGTTGGCTTAATCATAGTTTCGCATACCTACATATAATAATAATAATAATAATAATAATAATAATAATAATAATAATAATAATAATAATAATAATAATAATAATAATAATAATAATAATAATAATAATAATAATAATAATAATAATAATAATAAGGTTAAGAATAGGCTCTTATCCTAAAAATATTAGTCAGATTGACGTCACTAAACGGTGACGTTTAAAATAATAAAATGACGTTTTAGTGACGTCGCAGAACAATTACTATATTTATATTATAGTAATTTAATATGGAAATACGTCATCAAGAAATTACTAAATTTGGATTCTTGATGACGTAAATCTAAAAATAGTAATTTATTAAATCCTCAAATGTAAATTTAGTAATTAATAAGTAAACTAACTTTAAATATTTTAATATAAATATTAAAGCATTTTAGTATGAGAGGCCGATCCGAAAACAATTTAGACGATACTGAAAGATCAAAAAAAATATAAAATTAAACTTATTCATTCCAAGAGGAATTATTTGAAAATTTGATTGTATAGTCAATGCAAAGGAAATCATAAATTAGAAGAAGATTAGAAGAATTCGTAACAGCCCGAAGACATTAACCCCAAATTAACTCAAGTGGACAAAAAATAATTACAATCCAACTCAAGTGGAAGAAATTGCTTGAATTCAGAAATAAACGGATTATATCAACAGCTTAAAATCAAAATACCCAAATCAGTTGTCAGCTTTCGTGGTATTTGGGGTGCCTCCAAAATTAAACTTACTTACCCTCTGTTTTCTAAGATAAGTCGTTGCGTCGGCATAGTAACCATCGACTTCTTGCGGGCCATTTGGCAGGGATCATTTGATCCGGATTTCTTCAGAACTTTTAATCTTTACACATTTTTGATTGTAAAATTGTTTGTAACGCCAAATAAAAAATTTATAAGTAATTAATTGACTTGTCTTATTTATTTACATAAGACCACAACCGACCTTTTTATATTTTGTGTATTAATTCATTTTTAGTTTGATTTTAAATTTGGAGTCAGAAATAAAACTATGTTAAGATCGTAGCCCCCACCTTTTGATCTTAACAATAATAATAATAATAATAATAATAATAATAATAATAATAATAATAATAATAATAATAATAATAATAATAATAATAATAATAATAATAATAATAATAATAATAATAACAATAATAATAATAATAATAATAATAATAATAATAATAATAATTATAAAAATTAATTATAATAATAGACTATGCTAAATTTCCAACGCGGCACTTATTAACTCCAGAAATTCATGTTTTAGTTTTGATAATGGATATGATAAATACTAGAAAAGATCTTATATAAATAAATTCTTACTAACTAATTTTTACTAAACTAAGATACAATGACAAACTTTATTGCTGAAATAATCGCTTTAAATTATTTCATCTGTCGGCAATGTTAATTTATTTATGGTCTACTTGTTTTATTTAGTATACTCAATTTGGTCGTGTTTCAGTAATTGAGAACTATTACCCTAATGGGTCAAAAGAGCTATATAAAATAATTTAGATAGGGAAACGAATAATAAAATATTTTCTTAAAATAAAAATATCTAAGAAATAAAATCTCGATATAATAATTATGTAAAATTATTTATTTTATTATATTTTGAATATTTTTTAATTGTAATAAACTAATGAGAACTTCAAAAGTTTTAGTATTATCAGTTAATTTTTGATTTTGATTTTTCAAATCTGGAACTTAACAAAACAATTATGAAAATTTATTAATCTAATTTAATTATATAAATACTTACGAAACATTTTGGTGCAAATAACTCAGTATAGCAGTCGATGCAATATGCTGATCCTTCTTTAACTTGAAATGATGTCCTTGAAATATTTGTTCCGCATTTTGTGCAAATGAAACATTCTAGATGGAACTTTTTATCCAGAGCTCCAAGAAATTGTCCTTTTATATCTAAATTACATTTTCCACAAACACCAGCAGCTTTTTGCTAAATTACAATTAAAAATATATTTTCTAAAATTTTAATAAAAAATGAGCGGACTCACACACTGAAATTAATAAAAGTTATGATTATGATATTTCTAGTAGCTTATATAATTTTTTGTCGTCAGTAATCATGATTTTGAATGCTACACTTAGATCGGTGTCTCTAAATCTTTTCCTGTTAGGAATCTGTGAACTACCGATAAACAACAAGATGAAAAATAAACGTGCTATTAAACTCCTCAACGAAGGGATTTTAATAAAAATTGTAAAAAAATATATTAATTGTTAAAAATAAATACATATGTGAATAGATTTGTAGGATTTCCTGAGCCCTATTCGTTAAAGAATCATAAAGTAAACTAAATATTGTGTCTAAGTCAAGTTTGGCATGCAAAGTTTTGACATTAACGGTTACCCTCGGGCATAAGCGTAAAGGGTTGATGTTGTCATGCAGCATAAATGAATGGAAATTTAAAATTTTTTATAGCACGAAATGGAACATAATTTTAGCATGTATTTCTTTACTAGCAGATAACATTCTCTTCCGGAACAACCGCTGAAAAACACTGACAAAAGGAATAACATAAAATTTGACTAAATAGTGGGAGGAAATAAAATTGAATTAAAGAAATAAGAAAAAATAGAAAAAATCTTTCACTACAATATCATATTCAAATGCATGTTTTGTATTAAATTACACTAAAATCTGTAATATAAAATTATATAAATAGCAATGTTGATAGATTTTCACGTAATCATTTTATTAATGTAAATTTTAGATAATATATTATTATTGTTACCTTATTTAATGCAAATAATTATACTTAATTAACTAATTTTAAAAAAATAATAGTATTAATTAATTTAAATCAGTAAATTATTGCGAGTTATGTGTTAAATTTTTTCATTTAATTTAATACATTACATGCAACAACAAAGGCTTATCTTGTCATTTATTTATTTGTCTAAATTTAATTAATTCGTCTACCAAGAAATCATCATTTTATTAATTAATTTGATATTAAATATTTGTATTATATGTTGGAAGATGGGTGAGTCATAATAATCTTAAAATTAAAATATTACATAGTAGGATACGAAAAATATGGAATAAACATATATATATATAGATCAAACGGTGGATTATAATAATTGTGATGGCAACAAAAATTATAATTCGATGATCTGACAATGTGATTATTCATAATTGATAGACATTTGATTTAATTAATTGTATATGTGTTTAGGTGATATATTTTGTTATATTGATATTAATTTATAGTTCTTAGACTTAAAACTATTTGATTTGATAATATTAATTTTATATTTTTTATTTGATAATTTTATTTTATTTTATATTTTTATTCTGAAAAATGTGAAATACAATATATCTAAAATTAAATAAATTAAATATTATTTAAAAATTATATGCACGCCCTCTTTATTATTTATTTTTTTAGACCCAAAGCATCAATATTTTAATAGTATTCTTCATAAAAGCACGTCAAGTGCTGTTTGACGCAAAGCGTCAATCAAACAAGAGAAATAAGCACTAATAGGGGCAACAACAAAAAAGTAAATAATAATAATAAGTGTAATAACAATAATAATAATTGACGCGAGGCATCATTAACTATGTAAAAAAGACACTTAACAAAAGGAAATTTAGTATATAAACTGAGAGAATTCTCAGTTAAATCGCCAAAAATATTCTTAGCCTAAGAAGAATTTCATAGTTGTTATCGACTATTGAAATAATAAATTATAGCATACAAATTACATAGCTTAGCTCAGGCAAATACATATAGTAATTTATCGCAAAGGATACAAAATATTGAGACTCTAAAAATCAATTTATGAATTTGATAAATGCGAATATTTATTCGTGTAAATATAACTTGTGATATTTAATAAATATTATTCGAACCATTATTTTGTCTTATAATTTATATAGGACATCAAGTTGAGATTCTGATAACCTCAACATATTTGTAAAATAATGATTATGTAGAAATTATTCTTTAATATTTTTTTCAAATAAAATGTAGCTTTTGTACATCTTTATTAAAAGAAATGTCTAAAAATCGGAGTTTGTCGATGTTTTCTGTATAAATAAATTAATAAATAACATAAAATGGACATTGTTCAAATATAAATATATTTAGATAAATAAATCAAATGAGACAAGAAGTTGGAAAAGCAAGGATTGGTTAAGGATGAGAAGGATTTTAATAAACTTCATAAACAACGAGAATAAGTAGAAATATTTTATCAAAAGGCGAGCAATTGAAGGATTAGTAATGGCAATCAAAATGATAATTGCAAATCGTAGAGAAAGCAACTAAACAAAAGCTAAATAAATTAAAACGAATTAAATTGCAAATACTAGTTGAATGACGACATGGGAAAGAGAGCGTGGTAAAACATTAACTGCGGCAATACTTAGCAGTAAAAAGAAAATTTGGTCTATAAAAGACTAGTTTTGATGAGGTAAAACTCAATGTTAAAGACAAGGAGAAATCAAGAAATACTTTTATTGATATCGAACGATTCGGACTTCTTCAAAAAGAGCATTTTGAGGGAAATGAATTATTTGCTGAATTAATGGACAATGTGATATTAAGATAAAAGATATTTAATCAAGAACATGTTTACTGTGACAATTTCTGCTAAGAAATATACCAGGAATAGTAATTCAGTGATTAACCTCAATCAACCTACAGAAATAGGTTCAAGACATTACCCTAACATTTCAAATTGAACGAAAGAGTAGAAAAATTCATTTTAATGAAGCATTCATTTCAAATTAACATAAAAATTCAGGTTCGTACAAATGAAATCTGCGGTTGAATCCTCAAACAACGATAAAGAAAACGGAAAAACGAAATAATTACCGTTTGAATTATAAGCTGAAGATTTCAAGAAACTATCAGTCACAGAAAGGTTTAAAAAAGAACTTTGTTTAAACTATTTTTGCTTACGTTTTATTTTCTAAAGAACTACTTTAGAATTGGGTAAAATAATCACACAAGTTAAATCTATTAACACTTTATTACAAATTTATCTTTCTTGCTTTAGCTGACTCAAATTGTTTAATTATATTATCAAAGTCAATTTCTTCGGTCATTTTTCATTCTATGCTAAAACAAGATCACATAATCGACTTTGGCCCATCGTGGCTCTCAAACATGAAAGTATCAATTTTAATTTGCTAAATGATCATTCGCAACTGGCAATAGAAACCGCGATTGTCAGCAATATTTGCAATGCTATACGAATATTGGGAAAAACGTTTTCATCTCCATACTGAACTATAAAATAAAATAATTGTTCGAGGGCTTGATATTTATGTGAGTTATGTGCAAATTAGATGTATTCAGTAGACTATATAAAATCATTGCAGGTAATGGTTTATCTAATTTGCAATTTTTAATTTCTCTAATATTTGAATTTAATATATTTATTCTCTGGTATGGAGTATATGTTGTACGCGCACATTTTTCTTACAAAGAAGTGTCTTTCAAAAGCAGGCTGTATGACACCAATGCCATTGAATACTGACTCCTTCGGCTCTATTTCTATAATTGAGCAATCGATCGAGATAGGTTACCGCAAATAATGATAATTTGATTCTAAAATTTAGTTAATATTATAAGGACTTTTTTTGTGTTTCACCTCTGATTTCTTTATAAGTGACATAATATTTTCTACAAAATTTGACTATGAATCAGATTTATTTCAGGTATTTTCGAATTTTCGGCACAGCCTTTTTCAATTTAATATGTTAATAATGTAAATAAATATTACATTCTTCCATCAATAAGAGATATATCTGAGAGCCGGTTGAAGTACTTCTGTATACTAAGTCAAAAAGAAGATTCTTTAAAATATCATTAGACTTTTATTTCGTTGGATCCTTATTATATTGAAGGAATTTAATTGTAATACCTGGGTTAATTACCTCTGATTTACAAATGTTGACTAATTTTACTAGTAACCAAGAAACTTTCCATTTTAAGTCTAAAAATCAATTATATTATTACATAAATATATATTATCTTTTAAATTATATTTTATAGGCCTAACTATATCCCGAAGTATATCATCATAACGTAGTACTGCTAATATGCTATATAAAAAGCAGAATCGATCATTGTTTTGAACATTTTTTAAAACCTGACATTTGTTTGGATATTTTGGCATTTTTATGTAACTTGAACATGTAAAATAATTTAATTTATATATAAAATATTAGAAAACTCCCCAAATGCATGTATTATATTTGCTATATTTTAGTTACAATCATTGTAACCTTCAATATTCGTTTTATTCTCCACCCACTAGCTCAGTGTATTTCTCCAAGTTATCATTTACTTTGCAATACCATCTTCAATTATTGATTATGATACTATTTCTGCTTTATTTGATAAACACCATTGTTTGAGCTGACCATCTTCTTTGTTAAATTCAGTACATAGTCCAAATTGTTCCCATTCGTTCAATATTTACATTCAATTCGCTGATGAGTCTACATAACTTTCTTGGGAATAATTCTGAGATGCATCACTTCAACGAAATTACCCTGCAAGTCAAAATCACGGCTGATATAATTTCAATTTTCTGTTATTCCACTTTTGCTTGATGGAGATTTTTGTTAAGTTGTGCAAGTTTGTTGTCTAACTAGATTTTAAATCAATAATTATTAAAAATTATCAAAGTCTTACAAGTAATATATTCATCCTTTTGCTTAGATTCTTGAGGGTTTGACATTCTTTCTGGTACTGGAAAATGAAATTTAATAATTGTTTATAGTATAAATATTCTCACCTTTAGCGATTATACTATTCTTCGTTTCACTAAATTATTTTAGATGATGCCAATGTTGTCGTAAAAACATTGACCATCAACCTGCCGTAGTAGTGAGATATTCAAGATATACATAACTTAGCAAGTTAACCTCATTTATTTTAAAATAAGATGTTGTAACAGACTTGCAATAATTAACATTTTTTATGACTTTTACCCACACAAAATTTAAATAAATTGCATTGGTCAGTAATATATAATAATAAAATAGTTACTTATATTTTGATGACTTTGTAAATAATGATGATCATATGAAAACATTTTTTATATACTAAAGGATTACAAACATAGAACTTCAAACCAATCAAAATTGAGCAAGCGATAGGAAATTATTTTGAATCAACCAATCAAACTTGAGTAAAGGTTAGAAAATTATATAGATTCAATCAAGTAATTCACACATATACATTGTATTACTCGTACAAATATCACACACATATTCAGATCAAAAACTCTCATTAACTTATCAAAATCATGCATCGATATTGCATATAAGTAGAATTACAGTGCATTGGATAAAAGTTAAAAGTTATTTATTTGAATTGTAACAAATTAATAAATTATTTCATCAAGTTGAATCAAAGTTATAAGATTGTGCAGTGAATTTCAGCAAAGTACTTAAATATCACAACAAATTAATAAAATATTTCATTAAATTACAACGAAATTATAAAACGTTGCAATTTTATTGAAAAAATAAATTATTTAATCAAATTACAGCCAAGTTATAATATATTTCTTCGAATTGGAACAAAATAATGAATCAAAGTTAAAACATTACAGTGAATTGTAACAATTTAATTAAACATTACAACAAATTATTGAATTATTTTAACAATGTGATAAATTATTTTATTGCAATACGCTACATTTTATCAGATGAAAATGCAAAACATTCAATAAATAGTATGTAATACACACAACAGTAAATTTAAAAATTTAAAATTAAATCATCTTTTAGAGAATTAAATTATACCAACAAATTGTTACAATGAAAACACAATAAACCTATGTTAACTCGAGTGAAAATACATAATTCACAACAGATGTGTTTAGCACACACAACGCCCTATTTCAAGTTTTTAATAATCTCATATTATAGAGAACTAAATTCAGGTATACGTTATTACAAGAAAACCTCAATCAAAGTATGTAAACTATGTAGCACATACATAACACTTCAAATATCTAATCAAGTCAAATAATTAAATTTTAAATATACTATATTACAGCAAAAACTCTTAAAATAATAAAGCAATTAAAATGACAATAAAATAATTTAATAATTAAATAAATTAATTTAAAAAGTTACTTGATAAACAATAAATAATTTAAATAAAATAATTAAAGTGAATTAAAATTAAATAAAAATAATTAAGACAGAAGAAATAATGCAATTACCTCATATTTTATGACCTTGGTCGTTATTGAGGTCATAGTGCATAGGAGTCCTTACTACTCATAAAGGCTTGATAAAACTTTATTATATCTCTATAATTCCTCAAATGTAAACAAAGCTGTTTTATTTTCAAGGTTAACAGAACATAAATACTGTTAATATTATTTTTGGCATTGTCTTTATGAGATAACACTTGATAAAGATAGTGTTGAAAATATGTGTTATATTAAAGTAACATAATAAAGTAAATTTATTCCTTGAAATAAATTGAAATAATTTATTTCTTCTAATAAGTTTTTAATTTTTTATGAAAAAAAGAAATCATTTATTTTGTATTCCGACAATTTAAAAAAAAACCTTGACAAGGTTGCTAAAGAGGAAGTCGAAATTAATATTGAGAAAATTAAAACGAAAAAATTTTTTAATAATTTCAGTGATATTTTAAAAACTTAATATGCTTAAATTTATTTCAGTGCTCTTGAGAATATCGAAAAAATTAAAGACCTGTGTATTTAATTAATTAAATTAAAGTTAATTGCGGCTCGAATTTTTTTCTTTCACTATAAGGACTTCACAAACTTTCAAACAATATTTTTTTTAAAATATTTTCAATTTTACAAAATTTTCCAGACTTATAAATTAAAACAAAAAAAATTTATAATTAGAATTCATAATTTATTTATTTGAATAAAATAAATTTTAAATTGTAATTAGTAATTATTTATAGCAAATAACATAATTTGAAATTTTTAATTGCTACAAAGGAAGATGTTTAGAGATTGGAAATGAAGAACCAATGTCGGGTTCCAACGAAACAGAAATTCACTGGTGATATTTTGAACATGCTTTTAGAACCCAGTATAAAAATAAAAGAAAATAAAAAAATTAGAAATTTATTATTCATTTATATTTTAATTCCAGTAAAGGCTCAAGGATATATGGTACCCATCGGCTACGTTGACTAACGGAATTTTTTTTATTGGGAATGCTAATATTTTCTTTAATATTGTTTCGTTTTCGATTTCATTTGCGAATAAATAACATTACATTAAAATATTTTTTTTCTATTTATCTCTAATGCTCTACATAATTTTTTTCTTGGGAGTTCTAGTGTTTTCCTTCCCCACTTTATGTTCCAGATCCTGTGCCTTAATTATTTTTTTAATTGTTATTGTGAGGAGTTAAAATTAAAATACTAAATTAAATTAGTTCACGATTAAAATTTGTAAAGTTTTAATTGAAACTTAAATTATTTTAAGATATTAAAATTGAAATGATAATTGAAATTTTAAAATAAAATAATTTTTAATAAAATTGAAATTCAAGTATGAATGCAATGGTATGTTGATATTTGGTTGAAATTAAAATTTAGAAAATGTCCCAAGAATATTTGTTTATATAATCAGATTTTATGAAATATAATTTGGATTTAATAGTCTTAGTAATTTATTTTGATGACTGAAGAATTGAATGTTATAGCTTCTAACATGGCGACCATTCCAACGGATCTGCTTATTGGAAGATTACTTCCAGAGAAATTCCACAGAGGAGATGACCTCGAATTATTTATCAAAGAATGTCAGAGGTTCTTTGAAATAATGAAGACACCAGTGAAGACACAAATGGTACTAGTTATTACACTTCTGGACAGGACTTTGATTGAAGAATATGAAGCCGCAGAAGGTAAAACCGTTGAACAGAAATTAAGAGCAGCTTTTCATCGACCAACGTCATTGATTGATGACTTAAGAGAAGCCTTGAACTACGAGCAAGGTAACGATTCAGCGGAAATATTTATAGAGAAAATATCAAAAATGACTAAAAAATTGGCCTCACACACTTGGAATGAGGAAGAAATTCAGAAATGTTTATTGACACATTGTGTAAGAGATAAAGAAGTCAGGAAAGAAATCGAAATGAAAGATCTCAAAACGGCGGAACAAATTAAAGAAACTATAAAGAAGATAGAAAAAGTTAACAAGGTTATTGAACAAGTAAACACGGTGAGATCAATACGACCTACAACTGGGGAAGAACTTATAGAGATGTAGTACAAGTTGGAGCCACGAAGAGAGAAATCAACGAATGGAAACCAGAGACAAGAGTTAAAGTGATAGAATGCTGGACGTGTCAAAAACCGGGACACAGTAGCAGAGAATGTAATATAAAAAGAAGATTTCAATGTTATGCATGTGGTGTTGAAGGTCACATACGAAGAGAATGCCCAACAATCAAATGTCATAGATGCAATGCACGAGGACACAAAGAAAGAGAGTGCTACACAAATATGGAAAGACGAAATCAAGGAAGAGATCGAGACCAAAGGAAGATGTCAGGAGGAAGAATTCAAAGAAATACCTATCAACAAAGGGAAGATATGTATCAACCAAGGAACGTACATCAAAGACAATGGGGAAACCAACAATATAACAGAAAAGATATTGCAGCTATCGAGTCTGATGATGAGATGATGAATACAAAACAGTCAAGCCAGCCAGACGAGTATAACAGGGAGAATGACCCAAACGAGCACGCTCCGTCAAACGGGACATTGATCGGAGCAATTTACTAAGTAAGATTGATTTCAACCAAAGAATCAATGCTAACAGTATGTGTAATTTAAGTATGGATGATGATTGTATGATTGATAAAGATTGTAGTGTTTTTGAACGTGATATTAATAATAATAGTAGTGTAGAAATTAAAAAGTCGAATGATAAGGAAAGTCAGAAAAAATTTAAAGAGGAGTGTAAAGTAAATGAAGTAGTAAAACACGAGGAAAGAACGATAGAGAAAATTTACAAATTCCTAAAGAAAAATGGAGACGTGTGTATTAATGAAATTGTAGAAGATACTAGAGAGCAGAATATTTTGTCAGTAGAAGAACAAAAAAGTCCAGTAATAACATATAATATAATGCAAGGTAGACCGAGTACAACACTGGATATCCAAGGGCGGAAAGTAGATTGTTTATTGGATACAGGAGCGCGAATTAATGTGATGGCTAAATCTGTAATTGATCGATTAGAAAATATCGAAATATTAGAAACAAGGGAATCGCTAAGATGTGCAAACAACAGTAGATTAGAAACTATGGGTAAACTAAACATCAATGTTAAAATGGGCAGTATGGAAAGAAATGTAACATTCATTATAGTAAAGAATTTAATACCAGAAATTATTGGAGGAGTAGAACTACAAAGGTTATTTGGTATAGAATTGAAATGTATACTAGAAGAACATGAAAAACGTAGTGATTTCATTTGCGAAATAGAAGCTAGATTTGGGCGGATTATAACAGATGAAGAAAGATTACGTCATGCCATCGACGTTTTAAAAGTTACCGGAAATAAGAGACTGCTAGAAATATTTCAGGCAAACAAGAATGTTTTTATGACAGATAAATGGGACATTGGGTGTACCAATCTGATAAAACATAAGATCATCACGAAAGGAGAGCCAATAATGATTAAACCGAGACGTCAGCCAATAAATTTGGAAGACAAGATTGAGGAAGCAATAAAAAATCTAGAAAACAACGGAATAATTAGGAAGTGCAATTCACCGTGGAACACACCTTTAGTTTGTGTATGGAAGAAAGAGAAAAAAGACATCAGGCTTTGTCTAGACTTCAGACAATTAAACAAGATAACAGAAAGACAAGCATTTCCAATGCCAAATGTAGATGAAATTTTAGACATCCTACACGGATCCAGATATTTTAGCTCAATCGACTTGGGAAATGCTTATTACCAAGTGAAGTTAGATAAAGAATCTCAAGAGAAAACAGCATTCTCAACAAAAGAAGGACAGTTCTGTTTTAACAGGATGCCGTTCGGTATTGCAGCGGCACCAGGAACATTTCAAGAATTAATGACGAAAGTATTGAAAGACTTGTGGAAAGATGGAGTGATGGTATATTTAGACGACATCCTAATATTCACAAAGACAGAAGAAGACCATTATAACATATTTGGAAAAGTCCTAGGGAAGATCGCAACAGCAGGACTAAGATTGAACCCCGAAAAATGTCAAATATTTAGAAAAGAAGTGAAGTTTCTGGGACACATAATAAATAAAGACGGCATACAAACAGATAATACTAAAATAGAAGCAATACAATCATTTAAAAAACCAAAATGTGTGAAGAATCTGAGGAGCTTTCTGGGTATCTGTAACTATTATCGACGGTTCATAAAAGACTATGCAAAGAAGGCAAGAGCACTAGAAAGTATATGCGGAAAAAACAATGAGAAAATAAGATGGACAGAGATGTGTGAAAAGGCTTTCGGGGAAATGAAAGAAGCATTGATAACCGCCCCAGTATTGGTATTTCCAGATTTCAGAAAAGAATTTATATTAGACACAGACGCGAGCTTCGATACTATTGGAGCAGTTCTTTCGCAAAAGGATGAAAAAGGACATGAACATGTCATTGCATATGGTTCACATGCGATGAGCAGCCACGAAAAAGGATACTGCATTACCAGAAAAGAATTATTGGCAATATACTATTTTTGTAAACATTTCAACCACTACTTATATGGTAAGAGATTCGTACTGAGAACGGACCATAAAGCTATTACGTTTATGGTAACAACGAAGAAACCAATAACGGCTCAATTCCAGACATGGATCAACTATTTAAGCAGTCTGGATATTAAAATGGAATACAGGAAAGGAACAAGCCATACAAACGCGGATATGCTATCCAGGAAAACATGCGGAACATGTGTACAGTGTATGATGGAACACGAAGACGCAAAAACCGGCAAAATTAAAACCAGAATATTAACAGTAACAGCAGAAGGCGGATATAACAAGTGGCAAAATGACAATATGGAGGTCCAAGAAATAAAGAATAAGTTAGAAAATAAAGATTGTAAGTTCATAATGGAAAACAACACGGTACTAACTAAACAAGGTAAAATATGGATACCGTCAGATAATAGACAGAGGATGATAAAAGAAGTACACGTATTGCTGTGCCATGCAGGTGCACAGAAAGTAACAAAATATATCCAGAACAACTGCGACATGGAAAATCTAGCAACGGAAGTAAAAAAGGTAATTGAGAACTGCGAAAGATGTCAGAAAATGAAAACGATAACAACCAAGACAAAGGAGGAAACTCAAACAATAAAGAGTACAGAACCATTCGAGAAGATATATATGGATATATGTGGGCCATTGAAAGAAACGTTCAACAAAAAGAATCATTGACCACTATAGTAAATACATCTCATTAACGGCCATAAACAAGCAAGACGAAAGAACAATTAGTGAGACGTTATTAAATAAATGGATATTAAAGTTTGGAGCGCCAAAAGAACTTCATGTAGATTGTGGGAAGAACTTTGAAGCAAGAAGCATAAAAGAACTAGCAAAGACAGCTGGCATTGAATTAATTTTCTCAAGCCCATATCACCATAACACGAATGGTATTATTGAAAGACAATTCAGAACAATCAGAGAGTATATTAACGCGTCATTGAATGAAGGAGGAAGGAAAAACTGGGCTGATATAGTGCCAGAAATAGAATATACGTTAAATGCAACAGTTCAAAAAACAACGGGAGTAAGCCCAGCAGAGATTATATTTGGGAGGAAGATCGACAGAATGAAATGGTACTCGAATAAAGAAATAAATAGAGAAGATATGGAAAAGAGAATAGAGGATAAAACACTAAAACCAAAAATAAGCAAAACAGTGAGAAATTTTGAAATGGAAGATGTGGTCTTGATCAAACAAGAAATTCGAAATAAAGACGATGCAAGGTGGGAAGGGCCGTACAAAGTGATAAAGAAAATACATGAACGGAGCTACTTACTTAAGGATCAAAATGGGAAGATGGTAGTCAGAAATGTTGAGAAGATCAAACATTTTAAAAAAGGGGGATGTGAGGAGTTAAAATTAAAATACTAAATTAAATTAGTTCACGATTAAAATTTGTAAAGTTTTAATTGAAACTTAAATTATTTTAAGATATTAAAATTGAAATGATAATTGAAATTTTAAAATAAAATAATTTTTAATAAAATTGAAATTCAAGTATGAATGCAATGGTATGTTGATATTTGGTTGAAATTAAAATTTAGAAAATGTCCCAAGAATATTTGTTTATATAATCAGATTTTATGAAAGATAATTTTGGATTTAATAGTCTTAGTAATTTATTTTGATGACTGAAGAATTGAATGTTATAGCTTCTAACAGTTATTATTTTTGGTGATTGTTGAATTGAAATATAAAAAATCAATACTTATAGTAATTAAATTTAAAAAATACAAAAATTAAAAGATATTAATTAAAAATATTACAAAAGAAAGAATAGCAAATCTAGAATTGTAAAATAAAAACATTAAAAGAAAGCTTGTATTACAAGGAAGAATTATTACGAAAACAGTTGGAATTGGAAAACAATAATAAGATATTTATTTAACCAAAAATAAAAGATTTTTCATTATCAACCAAGACTCTTCGAGTGTGACTAATCAAACTTCACGTACCAAAGAAATTAACCAATTCAACTTTGAAAGGAAATAAATTATTACACTCAAAAATTCAATAGAATTGAAGACAACAATCAAGTAGTAATGAGTATTATTTAATTTTATTGTTGTCGAGTAAATAAACTTACATTTTACATATTGTTGATTAATATTTATATTTTGCTTTGGTTTTAGTAAACTATAAAACTTAACACGGCATTCACCCCAGACCGTCACGATACTCTTTTACAGGTGACTCGGCTGGGCACTGACATTTTCTCCAGATACTAAATACACTCTAACATAATTTCATAAAATAACATAACAATCTCTATTGTATTTTATAAACAGATAAAATAAAAATTTCAAAATAATAATGATTTGTATTTCTGTGATACATGTTAATTTCTCGCTGTGTCTCATAACACTTCAAACATCCCATTTCTTATTATGAAATATTTTGGAACCATAATGACAGTTAGTTTTCTGTTTTACCTATGTATTATTCAACAAATTCTTTGAAATTAACTAACAACATTTCTTCGTCAAAAAATATCTTTGTTTCACAAATTTTTCATCTCTTGAAATGTCATGTAACTTAGATGTGAGGATTCCAGTAATCATTTGCAATAATGCCGCCTTTTCATTATTAAAGTACTCCATTGCATGAATAAAGTACATAAGCCGATACCAATACCTAAAAACACAAATACCCAACTCGGAGCCCCAAGGATCAAATGTATTAGAAACGATTTACACAAATCACAGAAACCGTCATAACTTTGTTACAAATCTACCAGAAAAAAACAAAACATTCCATTAAAAAAAAATTCCTTAAAAAACAAAATTTACAATTTTGAAAGCAAAAGTTAAACTTAAGTCGACAAATAAAAATATATTATTCTTAAATTTTTAATTAAATTTAAAAAAATAACCAACTTTTAACATTAATTTAATTTATTTTCTTTTTAATTTTAAAGATAAATTAATTATATTTCATTTTTAAACATAAATTTTTAGCATTGGTTTGTCTAGTGTTGTTTTAAAATAAAATTTGACAAAAAAAATGAAAGGCAGTCGCAAAATTTGAGTTAAATAAGAAAATTTATTAATACTGTAAAATCTGAAACTTTAAAGAAAAAATGTGAATAAATAGAAAAGTCAAAGTAAAATGAGAAGAATGTGTCAATAACAATTTCATAAAATTTTAAAATATTTTTAAGAGGTTTAAAAATAAAAATTTTTGCGCTTCTGACGCTTCCATGAATGACCTGACTTAAGTGTTGCTAAGTTGATCAGTAAATGTTATTTGTTTAAATATGTTTGGAAGTTATTAAATATAGGATTCATTAGATAAAACTTGTTTTAATTAATACCATTTAGCATATCTAGATTATAAATTAATAATATTTTTACTAACCATATTATATTATTAGAAATCACAGGTTTAAATCTTAGACAATATTAAATACAGGCATACTTCGATAAAAGCTACCTCTTTTAGCGCTGCTTCATTATAGAGATCTTTTTGATTTTATTAAAAAAATTATTTTAACTTTAAAATATTTTTTAAAGGTTTTCTTTTTTTAATTTTATATGAAAATTGTTACTATCTATATAGAAAAGCAAAAAGAAAATGTTTTTTATGATACCTAAATGTGAACAATTTTGCTTTCTATAGCAACAGGATTTATTTTAAGTTGTATTGTACAAATAAAAACAATTTAACAAAAGTTTATGTGACTAACTCATTCTCCAGAAGTTGACGTGTTAAAAAAATAAATTTATAATTCGAGGAATCCCAAAATCTGAAATTTGAAAAGAAAACAGAAAACTATATACGCAAACAAGTTTATACACATTTTTTAAAAAAATAGTTAAATATGAATTTAAGCCTTTATTTTGTGCTATTTAATAATATATTTTTTGTTTTTATTGAAATTGTTTTATTATATTGAATTCTAATTTATTTTCTAATTTTTAAATGTAGTATAAATGAAATAAAAATTTTATTTGTAAATAAAAAAATTTACTATCTTATTTTTGAATTAAAAGTATCAAAAAATTTGGTTAGGAACGTAACCCAATATTTTAGTATAAATAGCACCTCTTTTAACGCTGTTTCTATTAACGCTCAATTTTCAGGAACGCAATATGAGCGCTAAACGAGGTATGTCTGTATATATTTTAATAAAATGAAATTATTTCACAAATATAATAACATGTACTTGTTCGGCTTTCTTTTTATTAAAACAATCATCACAGATATTCTTTCCTTCTACCACTTTGAACATTGTACCTCCCATTTCTTTTTTGCACCCACTACAGACAAAACATTCTTTATGAAATACTTTCTCCATGGCACTCAAGGCAGTTTGGCCAGGTAAAATTTCCTTGTTGCATTTACTGCAAGTGGTTGTCATTTTGTGTCTAAAATTTATGTTGATTGTTGATATTATTTGAATGATTTGTAATTAAATTATTAATTAACTTTATTGCATATTTTATTATTTATTTTTGAAAATAATTCAAATAAGTTTGAGAGAGTTGTTTTTCGGAGGCATGTAACATCAGTCAGAGACATTACAAGCAGCTGGCTTAGTACAAAGTTATATCATAAGTAAGTGAACTAGTACCGAATAAATTCTATCCATTTCTGTATCTTATGAAGGATCTTTACTCACTCACAAATTAGGACTTGTAAAGATCATATCAAATCTAATCCTTAACCTATCCAGTTAGTATCTTACTAAGGAATAAAAAGCCTTCCTAAAAGATTTTAACCAAATCCATTGCCAGTTTGTTTTAGTTTTATAATAATTTATATTTTTGTCATTGGAATTCTTAAATATAATGAAATTTTATTTATGGAGTTCTTAAAGCTTTTTAATAAACGTAATATTATTCAAATTTTTGATAAGAAAACCGAGTCATTTGACAAATTACCTTGTAATATATAAAGTTTAACCCCCCCCCCCGCGTTAATCTGTCACAATGGCACCTCGAAAAACGAACCACATTCTACGCTCACATGAAATATTTGGTGCTATATGAGAAACAATTATTATTTTTTGGATATTTATTTAATTCTAAGGAAATGAAATGGTAGTAAAATAAATTTTAAAGTCGTGGACCATTCAATTATTTATATTTGATAAATTTGTTTGTCAACTCTTCTGACTCGCTTTTCCTGATGAATCTCCGTTTATGATAATTTTGGCACCAAAAGAAGAAAAAGCAACGAATTTTCAAGCTATATCTTAAACTACAATTATTTTATTTTAAAATAAATTTTTCTTGAATTTTACTTTATTTGACAATCTTTATTAAACTGAATTCTTATGTTAAGTATATTTTATTGAATTTTAACAATGAAATATATTAATGTTCGACTTATAAATAATTATACAATACAGACAGAACAATAGAATAACATTCATAAAATATTGGAATTAGGTCATTTAATTAAATAATAAAAGCAATTAATTAAGTTAATAAATATTTTAACAATTTAATAATGTAATAATTAACAGATTAATTAAAAGTTATTTGAATGTATACTGTTGTTTGATGAGGTTTATTGAATTCTTTTTTTATATATTACTACATTGAAAAATTTTCCTCGGGATTTTTGTTTGAATAATATTATCAAGAATTTCATTATATGATTTTATAAAATAATCAATTATACTGTTGAAAGAAGAGTGAGTTTCATGGAGGAGTAGAGTAATCTACGCCCAAAAGGAACAATAAACTGAGGTTGTAGTACAACTCTGCCAATTTATTTCTACACATATATATATATATATATATATATATGTGTGTGTGTGTGTGTGTGTGCGTGTTAAATAATCCATTTAAAGTCTATGTTTCAATAGTCAGTATAGAATGTCTCGGATATTAATGAAAACCAAATAATTTATTCTAGAGCTTTTATATGAAAAATAAGGACCCTAAACCTAATCCTATAATTTAATTATAATTATATATCAAATTACTCTAGTCACTAGGAAATATAAAACTGAAGTGAAAATGCTGAAGGACCTCAAAATCCGAATGAAAGAGAATCAGACAATTGATATATAAAAGCAGAAATTTGAATAGAAATATTGATCATGTCACGGTGAAATTTTTTGTTTTTGTCTGGTTACCATACGCGGAATTTCTAGCAATCTAATGAAATAAATAACAAATAACCTATGAAATTAATAGAACTGTCACTAACGATTTGACTAGAAGAAAAAAATACTCATATGTAACGTGTTTTGAAAAACGGGTAGTTTATATGTTTCCTTTGCGCATGTTTCAAAGAATGAGGTTTTCTTTACCACGTGCCTTTTCTTCAGTCCTCAATGAAGAAACATTCACAGAGTCAATACATAATTTTAAAGTTAACGATATATAGAAAAAACATTGATCTATAGTCAAAATCTAATTGAAAGTAAATGAAATCATTTTAATTGTTCCAACTTAATTTCAAATATAATTTTTAATGCAAAATAACATAATACTATTTAGATTAATTCTAATCTACTTGCAAAATATTTTTTAAAAAAATATTTAATATTTATTTCAGCAAAAATACCACTTAATTGTTAACCAATTTCCCAATAGTAAATGGAATTTTAATTTTAGTCAATTTGAATTATTATTCTTAGGTGAAATAAAAAGTATTTAGAAAATTTGGAATAATTAGAAAGTTTAAATAAAGCGCCTTCCAAAAATGACGTCATTCGCCTAATAGATAAAAGAATCATAAATCTTTGTCAACCTGTGAAAAAGAGGATGTATATTTAATTTCTTTTGTTGAGCTAGAACTGGAATTTTTAATTAACTTTTAAAGGAATCAAAAATACATTGCATAATAACTGCACAAGTGCATTAAAAATCCATTATTTGATAGCAAAACAAAGTAACACAAAACAGTAGAAGAATAAATAATACATAAATAATTAAATGACATCTAAAATCGAATGTGATGTAATAGCAACTGACAGTAAGTCAAAAGACATTCACTTTTGATTTGTTAACATGTTTCGAAAAAGATGGCCGTTGTTTCGGTGAATGCTGGCAAGGTCATCGTAAGCTAAAGTTTAAGGTAGTTGGCCGTTTTAACCTGCTGGCGACATACTGAAACTTTAATAGTGAGCAGCGTCCATAAATTATGTAAGAGGTTTCACTAGAATAAGCTAGGATTTGGTTTTTGAATAACATAATCATAAAAAGCATGTTAAATTAGAAAGTTAGGGCCCGCATTAGAACGGCAAGTAGTGGTTAGAGCGATTAATAAATAAAGTAGGAAATTTCAATAAAATAAGGTCAGGATGCTGCTAAGATTTAAGGAAATAATTAAAATTCTTCATTAAATCTGAGAAATAAGGGTGGATTCCTTCTCAAACCTTTGACAGATACATCAATAAATAAACTAAACCATTTGAAAAACGAACACCAAAGAATAGGTAAACATTGATGGAGACATATAAAGAAAAGGATGTTAGACATTCCATCGGCAGCCAAAGAACGAAAGTTTAAATATCAGTAGAAGTGTTTGAAATATAGCTCACCGGCTCATAGATTTAAAACCACTACGTACTATACCAGTGTTCCTCAAGCTTTTTTTTAACTATCGCCCCCTTAAGACACAATTTGATTTGCCACCACCACCTAAAGATTATATAATTGTATAATATACAAAATGTATTACATGTAAATAAATTTTAATGGTACAGAACAATTGCTACCGGATTGCTCCAATAGCGTTATTTAACAGAAACTTGTTACAACTTGATTGCGTAAGGCGTGCGGGCTACCCTACAAAATCTATGATAAGTATTTTAAGTTTTTATACCATCATACAGGGTAGAAATATTAAAAAGTAGGTAGGTTTTAATTAAAGTGAAATTTAAAATATAAAGTAAATGAAATTAAAAATCTACCAAAGATTAATTTTCATTTTTTAAAATTCTATGGAAATGCAAAATTTAACTTATTCTGGGAATCGACCAAGCTCTAATAATGATGTCATATTTTCCATTTAAGACAAAAGATCAAAAACTAATTCTATACAGCACAAATTTCTAGATTAGGCTTGTCAAATGTGTTAATAACTAATAATTAATTAATAAATATAATAAATATAAATTTAATATAAATTTAATAAATATAAATTAAAAAGGAAACAGATCAAAGGTGATCAGTAAAATGAAGTCTAATCAGCTCCTACAATTTGATATTAATATATCACAATGTATAGATGTTACCAAGTAATTTACCCTGTATCCCGTTTATATATATATACAGTTTTCCCAATTATTAAAAGAAAATTAAAAAGTTAAAAACTCAAATGTCAACTTAAGATTGTTTGAAATTTAATTTTAAAAATTAAAATAAATTACATCCCATGAAGTTTGGACAAAATAAAGCTTTATGAATTAAGCAAAATATTTTTAAATTTTATAACTGTTTAATTAAGTGAACTTTTGTTATTAAAATTAAATTTTTAATAAACTTTTTATTTACTATCAATTTCAACATTAAATTAACTAAATAAATATTCCTACATTAAAATCTTTTAAAATGAATTACCTTTAATTCTAATTGATGATGTTAAAAATAAATATGAATTGAAAGAGTATTTAAATTTTTAATCAATAAAACCATAATTATTATTAGTGAATAATTAATCTTTAAAATTATTAAATGTCATTCAACATGTGATAAAATTTGTAAAAATTAATAAATTTTAGGTTTTTTAATGAATTTTGACTAGATTTATTTTTAATGTGTTTTCCGAAACATTGCCTTTAGAATTAAATTTTATAAATTTGAAATTTCATCGTAAAAATTTAAATGATATTCAACAATCTTTTACTAAACTAATAAAAGATTCATTAGAAACGAAATTAACCACAATTTGAATTGTTTTTGATATTTATCAAAATTTGACATTTACTGAACTTATTCTTTATTGAATATAAATTTTTAATTGGATAAATCTGTTTCTTGTATTTTAAAATTTTTAAATGGAAGATGTAATTTCAGGTTGCTTATAACATAATTTATTAAATTTTGAAATTAATTTTTAGATGAAAATTACAGAATTAATTCCAAAACCAATTCTTCAGAATTTATTAAACGAATTGATACTTATTTAGAAAAAGGTTCAATGGAGCATTTATTTCAGGAAAATGTTAAGGAAAAAGTTGATATTCTAAAGACATTAATTTGATGTTTTAATAGTAAATGTGATTTTAGGATTTCCCAGAATCTAGTGATGACAAAGATATTGACAAAGAAAAATTTATCAGTGAAATTAGTTCATCAGATAAAAATTTGAAATTCAATGGTTTTACTTTAATTTTTATTTTCATTAAATTTATTAATTAAAATCTGTAAATCGAACGATTTTGCAGTTTAACTTTATTCTCCTTCGCACTCTGACAAACTGAACAAATATATAGCTTCCTAGTTACATTATATGTCTGATTTTCCACCTAATAATTTCTACGCATTTGCACAAAGAAAAGACTGAAAATCTTAAATTAATTTTTAAAGTTCAGAAAACTCGATTATAAATTATGAAAACTGGTTAAGAATTTAGCATAAGTAACTAGCACAGCAGCTTGATATTCACTGTGAATATATTAACATTTGTCATTAATTTGAGTCTGCGCATTATAGAATTACTGTGATGTTGTTAGTTAGCAAAATACGAATTTTCCCCTCCTCTGTCAATCCTAGCTCAAACTGCGTTAGAAAACCTTTAAATGTAAACGGATGCGTAAATCAGCCTTTAAGGGATAATGTAGGATATTCGAATGAATACACGCAACTGAAGGCGTGGCAACCAATAAGCTGCAAGGAAATCTATTAGCATAAATTATAATGCTTGTAAAATTCTTTAGTTTTTAGTTCACTTTTGATCGGTCTTTTAATATAAATCTACATAAAAATTATTTTGGAAACTTCGTAAACCGTGAAAACTGCAATTTGTCAGAAGAAATAAACAAAACATTATTTAAAATCTCAGAATCATCGCTAACACAATTTTCAGCATCCTCATTCCTCCGAAAAGAGAAAAGTTCTGGCAGTAATTTATTATAACAAAATTATATCCATCTTTTGTTAATATCGATTAGTAAATTTATATCGATGTCAAGAGGAGGGGAGGGTATTGAAAGTTTGTTATTATTTGTTCCGGGAGGGGTGGCATTGGTGTTTTTCATAAACTTACGTAACCAAATCCATATTTTTTATCAAAAAATTACACTAAATACTTTTGCGTATTTGGGTCATTAGAAAGAGCTTTTGCTTGGGCTCCGAAATTCATTAAAAAAATCCTCAATTTGAATCCTACCGGGTAGTGTAGAACCTAAGAAATGCATAAACAAAATCGATCATTTTCATAGCGACAACAAACAAAAATGATATTTATGGAAAAAATATGTTTCGAATAATCACTTTCTTATAAGTTATAATGAAATTTCAGTTGAATAAAAAATTTATTTTAAAAATATTTAGTGTTTTAAATTTTTGTGAAGTTTTTTTATATATACTGCAAATCAAAACTTCATATAAATATTTATTGAATTTATTTCCATTGCATGTATCTGAACTGAACTGGTTGGATTTTTGATCTGTTGATTTTTCTGTTGAAACTGTTGAAGTTTTAGTTGTTTGACATTTTCTGTATTTTTAACTTCTCGTCTTTTTTTCTGAATTTTCAAACAAACGTTTTCTTCTCTATTTCTCTAGTATTTTTGTTTTTTTTATATTATTTATAATCATATTTTCAACTTATACATTTGAATTTATAACCAGTACGCTTTTATTCCGTTATTTCTCCGGGGAAACTCCTCACAATTTGTTAGAAGGGAAAGAGGGACAAAAAATGCGTTACGTAATTTATAAAGAGCCCCCAAAACGAAAATTGTTGATTAAAAAGTAAAAATAAATTTAAAAGTAAATCAAGAATCCTCTTGAAAAATGATCTGAATATTTTAATATTTTTTGAGACTTTTCCTGTATAAAATTTATTATAATGGTTGAAAATCCAATTTTGCAACAAAGACATCATAAGTGTACCCTATCTAATTAGCTGTATAATAAGGACTGTTTATTGGCTCTAATTTACCAATCAATGTCTCTTAGACAAATTCATTAGCAATCTTCTATCTCAACTCACATGCGATTGATTAGTAGCATTATTCCAGAAAACACAAACTGACAATACACACTAACTAACTGACAATAAGACGGATAATTTCAAATTTGGAAATGATATTCCTTACAAATATTTTCTATTATCATTATTTAGAATAAAGTTTCAGTTTATTTAATTTCTTAGTTTATAAAAATATTTTAATGATCAAAATATATTAAAATGTTTATATAATTTATATAAATAACAAAACTTTTGATTTTTAGTGGAATTTTTTAGTAGCTATTGTTTTAATTATTTTATTATTTTTCGTGAAATTCGCTCTTTTCCTGCTAACAATAGCCATATTCAGCGTTAGGTTAGAAAGCCCAATAATTACTCAGAATTATAATTTAAGCAAATTCATTTTTACTCATAACTTTGGACTGGAGCATGTTAGAACTATAAGATTTGTATCATTTTAATTGAGAGATTTCGTTCCTTCAAATAAAATATAGCGTTAAAATTGTCAAAAAAAGTTTGATTTTAGTCAAACGGGACACATAAAAACTATGGAATTTATTAAGAACAATAATTGTTGATTTGGTCACAATCATAAAGCCTCCAGTTAATTACAATTCCAATAACATCTTCCCTTGAATCCGTCACCATATAGCTTTAATAAAATGTTTAATAATTTTAGCAAGTTACTTTGTCATACTATCATTTATGATTTTATATGTTATATATAAAAATCAAGTTTGTATTGTATATTTGGTGGTATGTGAAGTCAGGAATTGATAACCCTTTGAAGAGTTTTCGGAGTTAGAATTACCAAGGAAACGCATTTTTAATAGTCTTTTAATTTTAGTAATAAAAAAGAGATGAATAGGAAACAGGAATTTGAAAAATGTTGAATTACCGGCAATTTTAAATTCATTTTTTTCAGCCATTTGACAAGCGAACTGGTATTCTAATTTCTCATTTTGCGGGAACTGTCGCTGACTTATACTTGACATTTTTTAGCAATTGTTATCCATAAAAACTATTTAATAGACATTTTTTGAAATTTTTGGTATTTCAGCTGAAGACAGTAACAAATTTACAAAGCCGTATAATAAAAATTTCAATTTTGAAACTCTTAATCGTGACCTGGCAGACATCGAAGAACGACTAAGGGCAACAAGACTTGGGTGGAATAAAAGTGGAAAATCAGTAAATGAGTCTAACGAGATTGATGGGAAAGATTTTGTAAGGAAGTCTTGGTCATTACTTGATATTGAAAAACGACCATATTCAAACGGAAGCAGTATTAATGACCTTGACAGCAATAAACCTTTTAGTGGTGAGAAAATCAACTGTGAAAGTCCAGCATTAAGTGATGGATTATTAAAATGGGATTATGGAGCAGATATTGGATTGAATCAAGATGATAGTGATGACATGGAACCCATTACATGGCCTGTTACGGCAGAACAAGCTCAAAGAGATTTTCAAGCCAGTGAATCTAGTGTGTTACTTTTCCATTCTTGCGAAATAATAACCTAACTAATTTAAATTAGATGGAATAGGAAGAAGAATGAAAATGTCTCTCAGTCAAGGATCATTTCTATCCAGTCCAGATCCAGAAGACAGACATAATATTATTGCAAAAATTTCGGCTGAATATAAATCAAATAAAATTTTACATTCATTGAAAAATAAAAACACTACCGCTTCAACGGAAATAATTTCCAAAGCAAATGGAATTTATGATGATTTATCTGCCAAACAGATCATGGAACAAGCAGAAGAGGCTGAGAAACGACTTAGGTTGAGACTCGAGGCTGTGAAAGCTCTTCATTTAAACGACCATAGCAGATTTCAAGTAACATTTTAATTGAATCCTATAATTGCAGTAACAATCTTTATCATTTATATTATGTTAAAATGTAGTTTTATATTAATGCATTTTATGCACCCGATATCAACCGGATTGTATCAATTGTCGACTGAGCTATCTAGTAAAGTTTGACTGATACTTTTATATATATAATATTTAATAATTTGCCAATATATTAAATTATCTCATCATTATATATTTAATAATTTTGTCAATATATTTAATAATTTGCCAATATATTAAATTATCTCATCATTATATATTTAATAATTTTGTCAATATATTTAATAATTTTGTCAATATATTTAATAATTTTGTCAATATATTTAATAATTTACCAATATATTAAATTATCTCATCATTATATATTTAATAATTTTGTCAATATATTTAATAATTTACCAATATATTAAATTATCTCATCATTATATATTTAATAATTTTGTCAATATATTTAATAATTTTGTCAATATATTTAATAATTTTGTCAATATATTTAATAATTTGTCACTATATTTAATAATTTTGTCAATATATTTAATAATTTGCCAATATTAAATTATCTCATCAATATATATTTAATAATTTGCCAATATATTAAATTATCTCGTCAATATATTTAACTTTTTCAAAAATGAAATTTTAATTTTTAAATTAAAAAATATATTTTGTTTTCCTATTCCCAATTGGGAGTTTTCTGTTTATAGGATTTTAGCTTACGTAGACATTAGTGTCAGAGGTTGTGAATTTAATTAATAAATTTTAATTTGGTAAATTGTTAAATTTGAAATTCGTAAGAAAAATCATACTGGGCATTTTAATATTCAAATTAAACGAACAAATGTATAAATGTTGCCAGATTT
Source organism: Schmidtea mediterranea (assembly GCA_022537955.1). NCBI lineage: Eukaryota > Metazoa > Platyhelminthes > Tricladida > Dugesiidae > Schmidtea > Schmidtea mediterranea. The sequence continues at coordinate 75,911,505 of CM039680.1, forward strand.
AAAGCTCGCTATAATTAGTTGATTTCACGGTAGGAAACAGATGCTGACAAGGAATCACCGATGGAACAGCCTGGCGATATTAATGATGGAATTCCATCACAGAATTTCCCTGACTCGCGAATGTCAAAAGATGCACAATTTGATGAAATTGATTCTAATAATGAACTGATGAACGGTAATTCTATATTTATTTTCATTTAATTGTTTTTAATGTTTTTTAAAATTTTTTTTCATTAACTTAATTATATTTTAATTGAAATATTTTTTCATTCGAAAATCTCTTTATAATTTGGTATTTTAATTAATAATTTTGGGACTATTATAGAATTCGTTGGAATATTAGCAATTAATTCAAAACTAGATTCATGAATTATTCCAATAATATTTTATTAAATAAAATAATATTCTCTGGGTTATTTTTTAAATAAATGTTGTCCGTTTTCAGAATAACCGAACAAATAATCATCCAAAAATTTAATTATTTTCCATTAGATATATTCTTCGATCAAGAGTTTCCAATAAATTTATTTCAAAGAAATAATTCGAAATTTAATTTATTGATCTCTTAAAAATGTTTATTGAAATCAATATTTTCGTGATAAATAATAATTCTGATATCGATAATTTTAACAGACATTTAAAAATTCCAGTATTATTTGAAACTGTAATTTATATTTTAAATTTTAAAGATTTGTTTTATAAATTCCTTTTATATAAATATTTAAATAATTTACTTTATTAATTCTGATATAATTTCCATTCCTAAATTTTGTGTTTTTAATAATTTTTATCCTCACATTCTGTACTCAAATATTTACGTTTTAACCCTTTCATCCCGACATTACGCCGAGGGCATCAATAAATGATTAAAGATTAAAAATTTACAATATTGATGAAAATACAAAAAAGTTTCAAATATTTACGGTGATGGGGATAATATCCCAATAGCATTTTAATGAGATCTTCTGGGATGTAATATTTATAATGGGAAATATAATTTGATATTAAAAAGCTAGATTTATTTTTAAAATCAAGTAATCTCAATTTAATCGCATTCGCTATTTTAACGTAATCTACAAGCGTTTCTGGTAGACATTGTTGATAATAAAATTTTAATAATAATTTATAAACAAAAAAGTTTAAAGTTAAATTACTGAATGAAGAAATTGCTTGATTATAAAATTAATATTTAAAAATATTTAAAATTTAAAATATTTATTGAATGCTTGTGTATTACTATTTCCTATTCAATTCCTAACTAATGCTTGCTAAAATATCCTCAAAATAAATAAACATTTTTATGACAAACAACAAAACTGATATCGTTGTTTAAATATTGAATTTGTTGGTAAACAGAAAAATAAAATTTGTAAGTTATTATTTATAATGCTGTCTATTTGCAAAATCAAACAACTAATACTGGTGTTATTAAAATCTCATTTCATCCATGTACAATTTAACAAATTAATACGTACTTTAAAGAATTAATACATAATAATCCACTTCATTAAAATAAATAATTATTTTTATCTTTATTTAATTGTATCCTCAGTCTTGATAGAATTGAAACAGGCAGCATTTCCAATACCTACTGACTCATTGAAAACATTTCAAGGCTTAATAAATATTTTAGATAATTAAAAATAAATTTCATTTAAACTAAAATTATTTAATTTTTAATTGCTTCTAAATGGGTTCTCAAATACGACTATATAAACAACAACTAAAATCATAACAGAAAGGAAACCAAACTCATTTCTGGGCTTGATTTTGTAAAGGTACCTAGAGTCAAACTAATACAATATGTTTTGTTTTCGAATACTGATAATGTATATGAAAACGACAAATAAAGTATATCTTTTTGAAACTCGTTTCCTAATAAAAACAATTAATGCTTCCGATGTATTGTGTTGATTTATTTATATACCGTCATTATGCCTATTCACTTATGAAGCAATATTCACTTGTAGTTTGAGTTTTGTGGAAAGCCTCAATATAGCTATTTCCCTGGTATTATTATTGAAACTTATTAAAGTCGAAGAGCTTCTTTTAGTGTTTATTGTAGTACATTACTAACAAATATTCTTTGTAAGATTTCTGTTTAATAAATATTTTATTAAACATTTTGTTTTGATCTTTACTTTTGTTATTGTAAGGGTTTATATTGTCTAAATAAAAAAGTAAATCTTGATTTTTCAGAAGAAAAAGGAGTCAGATTTTCTTCTACTGGCCCTGTATCCTTGTATATAAATTTATTTAATATCGCACATTTGACAATACAATTGATATTCGAACACACACACACACATATGTGTATATATATATATCAGTAACGAGGCGTGAAATTTTATCTTAGGGAAGCAACCTATTAAATCATTTTGGAAAAAAGAATTCACAAACCAAGTTACTGAAAATGTAGGACCTAGGAGTTGAAAATAATATTTAGGTTTTAATTTCTTTAATCTCACTCAATATTGATTAGATCATTCTGAACATCACTTGATAATCCGGAAAAAACAGTGGCATTATCCAAATGTTCTTTTAAAAGCGGATTATATTCAGAAAGTAAATTTATGATTTCAATGTAATTTCCTCTGTTAATTGAAGCTGCTGATTTATCATTTCCACGAAAGGCCAATTCCTGTTGTCCTAGAAAGCACACGACATCAATTAACCAACTAAGGATCTGTCTATTTCTTTTAACTTTTTCATTAAACTGCTGCACAGATATTTTTCTCATTGTATCCATTTGATTCTCAATTCTCTGTTGTGTCCCAAAATTTTTCAAATCAATCATACACTGTAGATGTGAGGCTGAAGCTGCGTGCCTTTTTACCGCCTTTTCAAAATTATTTAAATCAGAAAATCCAACTTTGTCATTCTATACATTTTTCTCATGTTTAAATAACAAACATGACCAACAATATAGGGCACAAAATGATTTGCACCCTGTTAACTATTCAATTTGTTGATACTTATCCGTTGAAAAATGTCGGACACATTTTTTTTGTTCTGGTTCTTAAATTTTCCAAATATGGTGTTGGCTTGCCATTTTTAATTATTTCCATTTTATCATCAAACAATCTTGAACCAAATGATTGTTCAAATAACTTTTCTATTATGCAATTGCAGTTATCATCCTCCATATTACTTTTATTCAATAAAGTTCTGTTAAATAGGGGATTATATTTAGTTTATAATATTATTTACAGAATATTCAAAATGCTTACCAAAATCAATTTAACTTTTAAAATATGAATAACGATAAAAAACAATTAAAACATAAACTGTCACGAATCACGATTGCTACCAAAAATTAAAATAAAACTACCTTGCGAAATTTATTTTTCCTATTAACTCAAAACTGGAAGTAATTTTAAAATTGATTCCTTGCATATGAAATAACCAAAATATACTAATTAGAATAAATTTTATCACTTTAGCGGTGATCACAATAGCCTTAAACAAAATTAACAACTTACATTTTTTTTGCTTTTATTTCGTTCATTTCATTTAATTTTGATTAATTACTGTCAAAACTCATGCAAATTAAACACAACCATAATGGAATTAATCATATCGTATGTAAAAAGGTTACCCATTAATTTTGTACGGTTTAAACCGTACAAAATTAAGGTGCCTAAGTTTAACAAAAACTTAACGAAATTTTGTAAAAGTCCATTATGGTCAATTATATGAGAAAACGTGTAATGTACCAAAATTAATGAAATATTAAGGGTCATTAATTTTGCTTTAAGGCTATTGTGGTCATCGCTTTTCATTATAGCATAAATTTGTATCATTAAATATGCATCGCCTACAATAAAAAGTTTGTTCTAAGTATTAACAAAATTGATAGAAGTAATTTCAAAAAATGATTCCCTTGCTTGCATTTTGCATTGCATATGAGAAATAAAAATGTACAGTTATTAGAATTATATTACTTTTACTTGTGTATCATTGAAATTGAATACACAGAGCCTACTTCCAATATTTTTTCTGCGTATTAACAAAATTACTAGAAGTAATTTTAAAATTAATTCCCTTGTTTGCATATCAGAAACAAAAATATACCGCTATATTATAATTTTATATATAATTGAATTTGCAGCGCCTACGAATTTTTTTTCTGCGTATTAAGAAAATTAGTTGAAGTAATTTTAAAATTGATTTCCTTGCTTGCATATCAGAAACAAAAGTATACAGCTATATTATAATTATTTATAATTAAATATGTAACGACCTACTATAAGAAATTTTGTTCTACGTATTAACTGATAAATCAGTAAAAGTAATTATAAAATTGATTCCTTTTTTTTCTTTACAATTTCATCATGTTGTTCTTTCAGTGAAAATATCATTTGACCTATAACATTTTAAAGGAAATTAGGCGAACAAAGTTGGAAACTGTAAGGGAAGCATTGCTTCCGTTGCTTCCATGGAAATGAAAACTAAAATTTATTAAGTGAAATTAGAAGAATAAATTTCAAATGTTTTCAAAAATTTTAATTTAAAATTAAATAAAACTGAATTTTATAAAGATTGTTGAAGGGATTGTATTTTTTCAGTTACAGTTAAAAGTCAGCAAAACAAAATTATCGAAGATATTGTCTCAAATGTACAGAAACCGAATTTCCCCGAGGAAGAATGTAAGTTTTTCATTTCCTATAAAAAGTCTTGTTTGAATTCCGAAATAATTTAATAATTTTATTTAACCGCTTTTAAGTAAGTTTATTATATTTAAAGTTCTTAAAAGCTTACCATATAAAGAAACATAATAGAAAGTAATATATTTTGACAATTGTTTTATTTATGAAACAATTTGAGCAATACATATTTTTTACAATTCGTTCATAGCTAAGTAAAGTCACTTTATTAACTATTTCAATATTTCCTTCTACTCGCTTGATAAATAAAAATATAATTTCTAAAAATTACTAAAAATCCGATGTTTCATTTACATCGAAAATTCCATCTAGTTTTTTGAATACCACTTCTGAACCATTGAGGGTTTTGCTAAATTAAACAATTGTTTAAAATTAATAGTTTAATCAAATTACGAAAACATACATATACCTAATGAATCCATTTCCATAAATTTTACATGTAATATGATGCATTTTAGCATTTTTATTCAACTGCCAATTTAGCTCTATATTAAAAGTAGATTAAATACGGAGCAATAAAACCACTTGACAAGACTGGGTAGGGTTAAGTATATTTGGACACATCAGTTATTTTCTACCAAAAGAAATTACGAGTTATGTAGTCACCATGTACGTCTGGAACCAAAAATGGGAAACCAATAACATATAATATAAATTGTAGATGATGCAATTTCAATATTATATGTGCTTGTATCAAGTTCCTACCGACTTTAATTAATTCAAGAAATTACACATTAGATTGATTCCATGAAAATTTAAGTAATTTCAAACAGTGTGAGATGTGATGCAGAAGACATATAAAAAAGGAATAGTTCAAGTAACCTTAAGACTGTAAATGTTCATAATAACTGCAAAATGAGAGAAGCACATAAAGGAAAAAACGTTGATTGCTCATAAATAAATTTAGTGAAAACAAATTAATAATATTCCACGCGAAATAAAGAAACAAAAGAAAGCAAACACAAATTAACAATATTCCAAAATAAAAAATAAATTTAAAACATTCTATTCTATTTTTAAAAGTCAATTCGTTGTTTCTTCGGGTGTGGTATAATATGGTTACCAGAATTGGCATTAGAAATTTCATCAATGAAACTGTTCTGTATAGTCATAACGACTTCATGAGTTGAATCTCCTTGCTGTATTTTCGACTTCATTATTTGTTAAGAATAAGACAAAGTTTATAAAATTAATCTTTATTTAAATCACAAAATCTGCCCTTGTCTCATTTATTAAAACAACATGATGAATTTTTCAATAATAATAGCGCTTACATCATGAGCAATTATTTTCGTAAATATTGTAATTTAATTTTATTTAATATATTATTTAATTATTTACTGTTATCCTTACAATATATCATATGCATAATTTTTCAACTTTACTATAATATATAAATTTTTCGTTAAAAATAAATTGATTTAGTAGCAAAAATACAATTACAAATAAAAGTAACTTTTTATAATCCATTTACTGAAAAATATTTTTGAAGCTTTTCCGAAATATATTATGAATTCATAGGCATATCGCCGAACTCATTTAGCAACACCGGACGAACAACGACAGTAGAGAGTACTCACGCATCTTCCGATTACGGAAAGGCTCCCGTATTTACTGGTGAAATCTATGGATCAAGAAAAGATATACATTTCATTGAAAGTGGCTTTGTGATGTATTCAAAACAAAACCGGGTTGATAAGATCGATTGATAAGTGAGTTTTAACTTGTTGATTTTAGGAAACTTTTATTGGGAAAACTAAATCACTCGATAATAAAGAAATGAGAAATCCCCGAATTATTTGTGGAATTCCTCCGGAATTGGACACGATATCTAGTAGAGAAACTCTTCAGATTACTGATGAGAAAAAAGACGATTTGTTACTCTTGGCAAAAACGAATAACAGTAATACTGTAAATATCGATGAAATGAAAGATTCGGATAATCATTTATCAGGTTATTTTCTATTATTTTTAAAAACTTTTTCATGAATATTAATGATTTTTTTTGCAATTATTTAATAAATACGTTTTCATTTTATTAAAAATGAATTTTTCTATCAAAAATAGCATAAGGATATCTCTTTTAAGTCGAAAAGATGTTGAATTACGTTTTGTAGAAGATTTTTGTTCAGTATGATCTAGAATGAAGTTTTGCTATTTTTTCATTTATTTTCTGTCTGCAATAGAATCGGGTATAGTATTAAATGAATCAAATAATTATTCTTAGAATGAAAATTATATGGATAAAGCAATATTTAAATTAGAATTTTTATTAATTTTTCGCTTATGACAAACGATAATGAAAATATTTTTAAAAAATTATACAAATTAATCTATAATATTTTAGTTGGTTTTTGTGCCTGAAGATGACAATTAAGTTTGGTTACGATTTAATTAAAAGAAAACGCCAATAAAACACTCTTTGTACTATATATTTTGACAGTTTAACTGTCATTTTATTTCACAAAACCCAACTCAATATTATGGATTATTTATATTTATTTAAATAAATTATTTTTTTATTAATTAAGTATTCTACTATAATTAAATATTTGAATTAAACATTTTAATAAATAAATATTAACAAATATAATTTTTTTTTATAAATATTAAACTTTTTATTATAATAAAATATTAAAATAAAGAAACAATTTTATAAATTTCAATTTCACATTGCAAATAATAAAATTTTTATAAAAAATGTTTTAAACAATAAAGAAACATCAATTTGTTACAATTTAACATACTCAAACTTTTTAAAAACATTCAAAACATTTGTAGTCATAGCACTTTGCATATTAATCTTTGAATTCAATGACCTTATCAACAATGCCTCACATATAACACGTTCCCAATAATTATTAAAACTTTTCAACAACATTTTAAAATCAGACATTCCTCTTTTACTTTTACAGCTTCCATTGTGCTCACTAATATTAGTCAAACCCTTTGATCTACAATGCTCTAGAACTCGAGTACAGAGATAACGGGAAGTCTCTTTAATGTATGTGACATTATAGCCATTACATGTAAATTTATAAACTAGATCAGAACACAATCCAACTTGAGATTTTGATTTATTAATAAACATATTGCGTACCTTACATGAATTAGAGGCTTTTTTACTTAACTTCTTATTATTTGTAAAACCTTCAGAGTACGGCAATACTAACACAAATTTAGGCTCATTATTCTTATATACATTTTTACTATTATTTAGATCAACACTCAATTCACATTCATTTGTCAAATTACACTCAGACTTTTCCAAACCTGGATCCTTAGCAATTTTAATCAATTTATCAACAGTTTCTTTTATCATCAATAATAAAAATTATTTCAAATACCCATTCTTTATCAACAACTCAATCAATTTATCAACACTTTTTACTTTATTAGCAAAAGTAGAAGATAAAGACCATGGACGATAAATCAATCTCTTCACCATATTTTTATTATACTTAAATTCACAAAAGCTTTCTGGAGAAGTGTAAAGACTAGTATCAGTTGGTTTTCTATAATTCTGTCTCATAATGTTTATCTTTGTGTTGCATTAACAAATCCAAGTACGTAATAGATGACTATCTCTCTGTTTCAAAATTAAACTACTCACTATAGCCAGTAATGTATTTGTGCTAAGACACGCAGATAGACAGATGAAATTGTATATATATATATATATATATATATATATATATATAATACTAATTTCATCTGTCTTTCTGTGTCACAGCACAAATATATTACTGGTTACAGTGAGTAGTTTAATTTTATTATTTTAAGCGTTTTCAATAAAGGTTTAAAATTTGATGCTATTATCTAATCTTTATTGAGAATAATTGAATAAAATCTAACTACTCTCTGTAGCTAGTAAAATATATTTAATTATAAAATTCGTCAAATTAGCAAAGTTGTGTGCTGTGACACACAGACCGACAGACAGATATATGGGTTATTGTTTACCATATTAATCAGAGTAAAATGTAAAAGTATTATTAGGCTAGTTCAATATAATTGTCAAGTTAATTTTGTATAGCTGAAATTATATTTAATATGATTCAATCTAATAATTTCTGTAAAAAGTCGCATAATAAATTGTGAGTAAATCATGCAAAATCTTGATATAATTTTTTGAGTCTCATACAACTGTCATGTACCGTCTTAGTTTACTGGTAAACATCAAAATATTTATCAGCTATAAAATCGAATTTTCTTTTCAAAAGGAAATATATAAAGAAATGAAAGTTCAATAAACTAAACTTTTGTCATCTTTTCTCAAAATGTTTTCTATAAAATTTACCAATTTTCTATTCTGTATACACCTATCCCTCGTTTTTCACGGAAGATAGGTTCCTGTCAAAACCGTGTTAAGCGAAAAAATAAAATTTATATGAAAAAACCGTGTTAAACGAAAATAACCACAAATTTACCTATTTTTAATCATTTATTGAGAAAAAAAATAATATCAGTAAAAGAGTTCAACATAGCATTCTGATAATATAAAACAAAAACATAATAATTCAATTAATTTTCAAACAAAAAAATGTGAAACAAAATTTTTTTTAAAAAATTCACCAAAAATATACATTATGTATGTAATTATGTACTAACATGTTGACTTCAATAAAAACTAACTTAATTTAAATTACTGTCACTATCACTTTAAATAATCAGTCTTCTTTTAGTAGCTTCTATAATAACACTGTCATCACTGGATAATATTTCGTAATACTCCGTGGTTGATATAGGATTGATTTCAGTTCGGTGAGACTTAGAAATAAAATCTGTAATTATCAATTGTGATTTGTTTTTAGTCAAATCTTTATAAACTTCTTCATATTGATTCAAAGATTCGTTAATAGCTCGCTGAAATAGGAGAGCTCGTTCAACATTCGAATCATGTTGTTGGAAGTAGTTTCCTAATTTTCTTCCTATTGCTAGTTCCTCGCGAACAAATTTCGCTGTGAATGGATCTGGCTCATCCTCAACATCAACATCAGTTTCAACATCATTCTCAATTACTTTATTGACAAATTTAATTAAGTCATCCTCATTTAACTCTTGGTCCTCCATTACCTCATTGATGTCTATCTGTGCTAAATCGTCAAAACATTCACCTATCGTATGAGCCAACTCAATTATGTCTGAATATTCTTGACCCAAAGATACTGTTAAATTTATATTTTCATCAATATCATCAGGCCACACTGCTTTCCAACACTCATGGAGTGTTTTCTTTTTCCAGGAATCGATAATTGAAAAAGAGCCATCATTTTCCAATTTCTCTAAAATATACATAAAGGTGCTTTTAATGTACACTGCCTTGAATGTGGCAATTATCCCTCGTCCAAAAGTTGTAACAAAGAAGTTGTGTTTTTTGATAAAAAACCAACTTCTACATTTTCATACTGCAAGTCTTGAGGGTGACCTGGAGCATTGTCCAATAAAAGAAGAGCCTTGAAAGTCAGCTCTTTTTTGACTAAATATTTTTCTACATCTGGCACAAAAGAGTTGCGGAACCAATCATTAAATAAAGTGGCGGTAACCCAAGCTTTTTTTTGCATTCCAATAAACAGGAAGATTGTTTATTTTTATTCCTTTGAACAAACGTGGATGCTTTGTTTTATTAATCACCACTGGCTTCATAATACAATCACCTGATGCATTGCTACAAAAAAGAATTGTTATACGATCCTTTGCTGCTTTGTGGCCGCTGGCTGATTTATTTTGTTTTGCTAAAAATGTTCTCTCAGGTATTTTTTTTCAAAATAATCCACACTCATCCACATTAAAAATCTGATCAAGAGAGTACGATTTACTGGCAATTGTTTCAGAAAACGTTTGAGGAAATTGTTGTGCTGCATCTATATCAACTGATGCTTGCTCCCCTTTTAGTTTCAAACTATGCAGTGAACGCCGTTTTTAAAATTTTTCGAACCAACCGTGATTTGCAGTAAAAGGTTTCTTATCTGAAGAACTGGATGATAACTGATTCTCAAATTTTTCGTAAATTTTTAATGCTTTAGCTGTTATGGCATTAGTATCAATAGGTATTCATTTTTGATTTTGGTCCTCAAGCCATATTACTAATGCCTTTTCCATCATTTCCATAGCACTATTTCTTACATGAGATGTTGTATTCCTGCTCGTACACATTCCAGCTGCAACGCTTTTTCTGATCGAGTCTTCATTTTTCCGGATCGTTCTTATTGTAGCTTCCTTTATTGAAAAAAATCTTGCAATATCTATTACTCTTTCGTTATTATGTAATCGGTCCAAAATTTAAATTTTTGTTTCTAAAGAAATAAATTTTCTTTTCATATTCTTTTTTTGAATTTTTTTCTTTGGCATGTGTAAAACTAAAATTCGAAAAATCAATCATAAAAAGTTAAGAAATGCATATAAATTTTATATCTACCTTCTTATTGATAAGAATGATCAATTAATTAATCGATTTACAATTAAATAATTTACATAATAATCGATTATAGATAATCAATAAAATTTTGAAACTTTGTATACCCTCTTTTATTACAAGCTCAAAAAACTTATGTTTTATTGCATTTTCTCGCTTTTTCTCTTGATAACTTGTAAACACATCATAAGTGGTACCAGAAAGTTGTTAAAAATAAGTAGAATAGAATAAAATAATTAAATAATAAGTACATATAATATCGAAATTTGTTTTTTTCAGCAGTCTTTTTTTTGAAATTTTGTTTTTTTTTAAAACCGTGTAAATCGAAAACGTGCTAAACGATTTCCGTGTAAAACGATGGATAGGTGTATTGTGCTTTTTTCCTTAATTTAATATACTTTGAAATATACTTCGCAAGTCAAAATATACTTCGCATATTCTCAAGTTGAGTGAAGTTTTGTGTTGCCAAATGGTAGTACTATGCGCCTGTAAAAGTATTGCAGTTAAAAATAATACGGTTTGGATATTAAATAGCCAGAAATTATCAAAAAAGACAATAAACAAACAAATCGTAAAAATATATCGGATTCATACTTTTTTAATTTTTTTATTATTTCTTTATATGTATATACATGTTGGATTAATTGAAATTTTATTAAATTAAATAAATTACGTATTTTAGACTTTGAAATTTTAAAGAATTTCCTACTTCCATTGAATCTCGTGGCTTAAAACGTTTAGCAATGCTTGGATTAACATTTTAAAAGACTTGTTCAAAAGTTTCTTAAATAAATTAATATTTTCTTAATTAATTAAATTTTTTTTGACTCTCGCGACCCATATTATACAAAAGAATTGCACTAGAAATATTTATTTAAGGAATACATTTAACTGATGCTTAAGAAAATATAAAAGAACTTTTGAAATTAGTTATTTGATATTTTAATATTAGTTTAAAATCTTTAAAAAATTAGTTTTGATTTTTAAAAAAATATATTGATGATACTTTACAATATTATAAGTGGCCTTTTATCTTTAATAAAAAAGCAAGTTATCTTTATAATAGTAAATTTGTCATTCATAGTATTTTATATTTAATTACAAAATTAATATTAACGATAATCTACAATTTTAAATATATCACTTTTAATACAAAAGTTTTTTTATTTATCATTCTAATAGATCAACTATTATTTATAAAAATTATTTTAAATTAAATCTATCTAACAGGCGATGATAAATTAATTTATTAATAATAATTTATTAAAAACATCAAGTTTCATTAGTAATGTTCGAAATAACAAATAAAAGATACAGGTAGTCCCCGACTTACGACCGCTCGACTTACGACCATCCGCACTTACGACCAATTTTTTTTCAATTTTTTCATAGAAAATGATTAAAATAGTTCACATTTAATATATATATTTGGGTTATTATTTCATTTTATAAATTTTAATAAAGTTTTCATTATATGAATTTTCCGTAGTTTCATTTCTCCTGATCCTAAAAGTTAGTAGTACAGTATCTAATATCTTTCTTTAGTTATTCATGATGAAACTCGACTTACGACTTAATCGACTTACGACCGATGACTAGGAACCTATCTCGGTCGTAAGTCGGGGACTACCTGTACTACGATCATTTTAAATATCATTCATGAATTTAAAATTTAAAACCGATTTTTTAATGATAATGTCTAGCGACTAAAAATATGTTTGAAAGATCAGTTTATTTTTAATTACAAAATGTCATAAACATAAATAGTCAATTATTACAAAGTTACAATAATCTAATCATTATTGCATTAGATTCTAGTGACATCAACAATATTTCACGTGAATGTTTTATTAATAAAATATACTACTAATAAATAATTTAATATTTATAATAATTACAACTTTTGTTAGTTAAAATATTTTCATATTTTGGCGTGTAAATCTTTTGCTCTAAGAAGAGATAATTGATAGCAAACTAGATAAAGTTTTTTATTTAATATTAAACTTTTTGGTTAAGCATTCTTGAAAATTCCAGTTATACATGATATGGTTTAAGGTATCCTCTTAATATGAACGTGCTAATATTCAGGTGCATCACTTCTAATTGCTTTTTTGATTAATTATAATAAAATTTTGGTTAAATGTTTGATTTTTAGATATTGATTATAATTTTCTAAGTTTGAAAAATCTAACAAAAGTGTGCATGTGTTCGTTTCTTTTTTGAATAAAAATAAATATTCATAACCTTTTGAATATTTACTGCCTCAGAAAACCATTGCTCACTTTTTGATTGCATCTGATGAAAACAAAGGGAATCGTAGTTTTAGTTACTCTATATTCGAAAAATTTCAAAAATTATAAGTTTTCTGTCATGAAATCATTAGGCAATTCTAATATAACTAAAATATCATCGAAATCTTTTAAATCATTAAATAAGTTTGGTAATAAATCTCTAATCTCAATAGATTTAGTGTCTAATTTAGTTGATGAATGTATTTAGTGTATAATAAGGGTCCAATACCACACATTGGTAAGACTTCCCGTCATCTCATCACACGGATTCAGGAACATAGTAAGAATGTGAGTAATATTATTGAGCATAGAAAAAAATGTAAAGAGACAACTGATATAAAATCTTTTCAAATTTTATCTAAAAAATTAATAATGAGTGGAAATGAATTTTATGTGAGACATTGGTGATTAAAACACAATCCCTTACAATTTGCATTCAATCAGCAACGACTTTATTGAAATTATTTAATTAAATCAAAAATTACATCAATTTCTTTGGTGTTTTAGTGATTTCATTAAAAATGGGCCATTGATATTATGTACTAAATTATGTTTATATTTAATATTAATTGTTTTGCTATTTTAAAATTTTATAGAGTAGTTTTTATTAAAATTTAATCTTTAGATAAGGACGTCAGTCAAGAAAACAGTTTGCAAGCTAAATGGAATCAATTTAAGGCCATGATGAAAGATGAAGAATGTAAGCAAATTTAAAATATTATTTGGGTTTTCCTTATTTTGTATTGAAACGTTACTTTTTAGCCATTTACAGTTCTGCTAGACCCTTGAAATCATTTTATTAGACTTTGAATATCTTTCATTTAAGTTTTCTTAAAATCGAAATAGTAATTGAAAAATGTTTTTGGAAAGTTCTTCAAAGTATTTTAAAAAACTGAATGACAATTTAGCAGCTATGTTATAATTCCCATTTGAAACTCTATGCATTTCCCCCTTGCCAAAGCTAATGGGTATTTAAATGTTCATTTTTATTTATGTTTATTAATTATGAAGTTTAAGTTTTGAAAACCTTTGAAATGTTATTAATTCACTCGAAACATTATTTGTTAAAAACAACTTCAATTATGAATGACTCGTTGCGTTTTCTAGCAGAAGAAATACCGTAGCAGCGGTGAAACCCAACAGGATAAAAATATAAAAACATTGGATATCCTGATTGTTTACTTATCACAATAATACATTATACTTTTATATGAAAAAAACGGAGTATTTGTTTTGAGCAAACTTTAAGATGTTATAAACTATTATAAAGTATTATGTTTCTTTATATAAATGGTTCCAAACCTTGTCGATCTTTCCTTCTTTGGGGCGAAACTATTGAAAGGGTGCGTCTGGCATAAATTTGGTTTTGGAGGACGATTTTCAGAATTATATCCGGATTATATTAAATCATGCTATATTAATAAAAAAATAGATCCTATAATTTACTATAAAATGGTATTGTTTAAGTATGTTTTAGTTGGATTATGTTATAAATAAAATTAAATTTATGGATTATTTTTCATTGCATATGCTTCTATTAGTATTGATCATTAAAAATTAAAATAAAATTTTCTGAGTAACTTTTAGCATTTATTATTTATATTACTTATAAAAGTCTATATATTTGATATTTAGGCTATTTTACAATTATAATTTTGAATAAAATTTTTTGATTATACTTACTTTAAAATTTAATAAATTGGAGGTGGCTGTGAAAAAAAAGTTTAAAATAGGGCCTGAAAATATTGGGAATCACTGCTTTATATAATCGAATGCCAAAATGAAGTATCATATTGCAGTTCTTCCCCGCCGATGTACAGCGGTACACTAGGTCACTCTGAAATGACTGGAGGGTTTGTCCATTATTATGCAAATATATTTGAAAGAAAGATCTTATTAATTGAATCACTGGCATAAATCTGAAGCAACTAATTAATATTGATGGGAAAATGCTTTTTCATTATGTGATTCGAAATAATTTTGCTTGTGAGGAGTGCCGTGAAAGGAGAAAGGTTGGGAAGTACTGTCCTATTAGAATGATTCTCATACCTTTAATTTCAGATTATAAAATGCATACATAATATGAACTATATTATAATAATATAAGTATTACATTTTTTTATTCTTAATTTTCTGTAAAATAATTTTGAATAAAATCTCTTATTGAAATAATTATTTTTATAAATTGCAAAAAATTTTTATGAAAAAATAATCTAGTTCTAGTTTAATAATTCACGTTTAATTAAGATGATAATTTGATTGAGAAAACAAATATACGGTCAGCTGTGCAATACGTTTCTCCTGTTAATGGAAAATCATATGAACATTGCAACACGAATCGCCAAGCTTCCACAGCGACGACATTCACCACTATTACGAACATATCCCCGCGTTATGACTCTTTTGCGACAGAAGTATTCCGAAATCCCCAGAAGGAATCTCATAACAATCAACGAAATTCCATTAGTAAAAGAACCGGTTCACAGGAAGATAAAAATAGGTCAAACAGTGGAATTGTAAATATTTCGTAATGAAATCCATTCAAATGTCTTCTTCTGTTATTTAGATAGTTGAAAACAAAATCTATCGAGCAGGCAATCAAAAATATAACTCAAATCAAGATTTACCATCTCGGTCGAAACCGGGGAAACGTTTAACTACCGGTAGTGGTGGTGGTGGAAGAGACAATGAAGATAATGATGATGAAAAAAGTCAAACAGAACGAAGAAAATTGAGGCACACGGCAGAACTAGCAAAATTTAAGAAGCGCTTCGGAAGTGGAGCATTAGATGGTGAAACAACAGCTTCAGAGCTAGAGCATGACGATTTATCTAAATTCAAGCGAAATCTAATGGAAAAAGACAAAAGAAAGAAACAATTGTCTCATATGTTAACTGAAATCAGTAAACAAGGAGTTGCCGATGATAGCGTACAGGATTTCTCTGACGTTTCGGAATCTTCAAGTGTAGACACAATGTTACTGATGAATAAAATGTCTCATTTGTTGAAGAAAAAAGCTCCTGACAACAACTCTAAAAGTAAAATAATGGACTGTCATAAATAAGCTTATTGTTTATTTGTTGATTTAAAAGGAGATTTTAGAAAATGTTGTGTCGAGAAACCAGATAGGAGATGTGTAGAGCATTCTAATCAGAAAGAAAGACCGATCAGGAATCCTAAGCGAGTCATTGAATCAGATGATGCCAAATTGATATTGAAACATTTGATGTTGAAACAAAAAGTTAAATGGCTAGCAGATTGTGCTAGAGAAGAATCTAGACGACGGAAAATCCATAAACTCCAGAAATTGATGGACTTGTATGAGCATGGAAATCCAGTTGAAATATGATCTAAATTAGCATATTTTTAATAATGTTTTATTAAATAGATTATCATACCAGACGACCTCGAAACCGACACTGCGACATTGATGGGATCCAACAGAAATTCTCAGGAGGATCTTTGTTCACATTCAGATTCTTATTCTGTTTACGAAAGTGACATTTCCGATGCTGGTGAGATTGGACCTCCTAAAGCAGCCGAAGGAAATTTTCATTCAAATAAAAATAAAAAATATCCCCCTAAATCACCTATACCTCAAAAACACAGAAATGGCTCAAAAGAAAGTTTTAATCTACCGAAGGTATGTTTATTTCCATAAATTTCCAGTAATAATAAATCTCTCTGTAAATTATTTATTTTTATTCACCATTGATTTATTAATATTATTATCAATTTCCTTTGTATTGATAATATTCATATTTATTTTATCAATAATTAAAATTATCAATATATATTTTATTGAAAAAGTGATGAATAGGGAATACGAGACGCACGAGCTGTGAATTTCAATGCATATATCGAAGGATTTTTTCATTACCTTCAGGGAGGGGTATTTTATTATTGTTTAGATTAAATATTTTTTATTAATTGTTTAACCCTTTGAATACAGAACTATTTTTCTCTCAAACCGAGTTATTTTACCAATCCATTATAGATTACAGGAAAAATAGCTGAAAATTATCTCACTCACTTATTTTTAAAGTTAAAGCTAGAAAATCTATATAAAAATTTATATAATCCCGTCGGTATTTTATAATGGGATAATATCTCAACTTTAAATTATAAATTCATGGAAGATTGTAAAAGACGTCACAGAATCGTTTCCTGGATCCAATAATTCATTTTGTACTTTATCAATAATGTTAGCTACGGATTTCGAACTAGCGTGCCTTCCTCTTTCAGCCTAGGGAAGTAAATTTGACATTATTTTTTCAAGGAATTTGAAATACCCAGTAATATTTTATTTTAAATTTCGCTTTCAAATTTGTTTACCACATTTTAGAATTTCTTAAACACGGCAATGTTTTATAGATTTATTTTTCGCGCAACTTCAGATCTACCCTTATTTGTTGTTTTAATATGTCTGCTTGAAAAGCAATTCTTTTCAATCAAGTTTCATCTTCACTTGAAAAAATTGAATCTTTAAATCTATAGTTAGTGGTAGCAAACGCTACCTATCTATCTTGCTTGCTTGCTATATATATGGAGTATTATACAGTTTATGTGAAGACTGTGAACAAGCTGGTGTGTATTCTATGTTGTACGATGGTTGCTAATTCCTGTTGTTTGAATTTTGTGTTTATTGGTGGATTTCAAGTCTTACTTAGAATTGTGTTCGGATCTTGGTTAGGAATATAAATGTAAAGGATGCAATGCGACATTAGTCGAAATGACAATCTGTCATACCCGTTCTCAAGTTCTTGATCACTATCGAGTGAAAGAATTAATAAATATTAATGAATACAATTTTGTGTTATTACCTTTGTTGTATTTGAACTTCAAATACAACAAAGATAATAACACAAAATGTAAAATATTTTTATTTATAAATGTAAAAAATATATTTTTGAACATTTAAATGAGATTTTGATAAAAATTCGATTTAAAAAAAAATTTAAATCTAAATTTTTAAAATTTAAGTCTTAAAATACTGAATTTTTAAATTTTTAACATAATATATTTTAAAATTTTAACGAACTAATGTTTGAAAAAAGCTATTTTAATGGATATAGTTTGAATTTCAATTCTACCTGATGATAACACTGAGTCTGTCGAATTATATTGTAGTTCAATACCTATTGGATTGACGTTTATATATTTATTGCAACTAAATATTTATTATTTCTTAAATCTGGGATAATGTCTGGGTCAGAAGGTTCATAAATTATATTTAGAAGAAAATATTATAACTACTGCCACCATCTGCCAATCTGTTGGGTAGAACAGCATTATATTGAAATCTGTTTGAACAATTCAAGTTCTGGCTTTCGACAATACTAGGTATCCAAGTGCAGTTATGTTCAATCGAATATGGTCTTTAAAGTGATTGTAGAAAAATACAAGGAGATTTCTTTTTATTTTTGTGGGATCATGCTAATTTAAAAATTTATAATTTCTTTCACATTGTATGATAAATAAAATAGATTTAGATTATATTCCATTTGTACGTCAATCAATGTGTTCTTATGTTTCAGGAATCATCTATGAACAACCAACAACAAAAATCATATCCAGTGAGTGAAGCTTGGCATATACCCCTCCGTGAACCTGACTCCCAAAAACTAAGTAATGGATAACCCAATAATTACAAAGAATATTTTCATAACTTGTAGAGGATTTCAATGATTCAAATGAATTTTGTTGTGATTCACCATGTTCCGATGAAATAAATCAAAAGTATTTTCGTCAATCTTGTGCTAATACTTATCCGCAAATTCCTGTGAAACCTGTTAACTTGACTGCTAGAGAAAGGCTTAAATTACGTCGAGAATTGGAGTTGGCTCGTCAGAGAAATGCTCATGAATGTCAGAAAGATTTACGACATATGAAAACTAGAGATACAAAAGTAACAAGAGGTATAGCTTCAATAATATCAAAGTGCTTCTCTTAAATTTGCCTTTGCTAATAGGTGGTTTGTCATGGGCCGTTGGATCTAATGGCAAAGACAGCAATAATTCGCCACATCCTAAAAATAAAGAGGAAAATCGTAAATCTTGGATGTATAGTGATGAAAATATAAAAGGTCGCCTACTACTAATTGGTACTCTGTTAACTGTATATTTTAATATAGACAGTTCTCATCAAAAATCTGGTTTACAATCTGCCTTTGAGAGCAAAATGGAAAATTTTATTTCTAGATCTCGTCAAAGGCAAAAACGTATTAAACTTGCAATGGAAGAAAGACGGTATGAATCTCAAATGAATTTAGAAAGATCTAGACTTTTTGCGTCTAATAATGAAGATGGAAGACCGGTTAAAAGGAGGCCAGTCACTCAACCAGATCCTCTAAGTGGTAAGGATTTCGTGAACTTATTTCCTTTAATAAATAAAACAATATTTTAACCATATAAACAACATTTGCTACTGGGCTAAGAGTACTAAAATCCTTTTGAAATGTAGATTTTGTCCAGATGTGTACAATAGAGACTCGGTGGCATTGCAAAATAATTATACATTTCTTTGCATAAGATTTCTTTATTCTAGTCATTACGAAATTTATATTGGTTTAAATATTAAGGAAGTATTGAAATTCACTTTTCAATAAATCTTTAGAATTTTTATAAATATTTATCTAATACAATAGTATCTCGATTATTTGACATTTTTTAAAGTTATATTTGTATACCAATTTTAATTGATTTAACAGCATATATGAGGAACCCAAGAAAAGTATTACGGAAAGAGATTTTTATTGAAGTTGTTTGTAGCACCTCAGTCATGCCAATTTAATATATATATATATATATATGAGTTGGCAAAAATAATGGAAACACCTAACATTTTGGCATCATAATCTTTGAACATAATATAATCAATTAAAACTTGATATATTTTAATGTTTTTGTTTATTTAAAATTCTCAAAGTGTTCACCATATACATCAATTGACAGCATTCTGGATATCTTGTAATAGAATTTAAGCAAATGAATGATTTATTATTTTCTTTAGATATTTCAAATTTTCATAATGCTCGTCATAGACAATATTCTTAAGAATGACCCAAAGGAAAATATCTGGTGATGTTAGATCAGGTGATCGAGCCGGCCATTCTATCGGTCCATAACCGCCTATCCATTTTTCTGCAAATCTGTTGTCCAACCATTTCCTCACTTCTTTCCCATTATTTCTTATAAAATAAAATTAGTGATACTGATCCAATAAAACAAACTAAAATATTTATATTATTTGAAATAATTTGCAAAATATTTAAATTCTTTATCGTCTATCACCTTTTGAAACACTCAATATAAATATAGATTTAATAATTAAATAGCAAATGCATTATTAATTTAAATTAAATAAAAATTTCAATTTCGTTTGAATAACCACTGGCATTTTCACTTTTATCAATTATTCAAAATTCGCAAATTATAAACACAAATTCCTATAATTAGCAAAATTTCAATATCCAATAACTTTGATCATGCTTTTTCAATGACTTAACAAATCCAGCCTCAACAGATATTCAGATTCTATTAATATATTCTTTGGAATGTTTTCGTCTTCAAAGTATTCACATTTCTCTAAGTACCAACAGATATTAATCAATTCAATCTTCAATCGAACCATCAGTTATTAAAAGTTTACTTTCGTCGAAGATTGGTCAAAGTTTCTACAATTACCAAGATACTGTATCTTCAAAAAAACTTTTGAGGTTTTTATTCTTCATCAACTTTAGCGTACTATGCTATTTTATTGTTGGGCTTTTACCAATATCGTAAGTCACTACATTTATCACTAAACTTTCAATGGATAATGATGATAGATTTGAATTTTGTAGTTATTCAGATGTAATAATAACTTGGTATGTGCTGGCTTTTAAACACACGAAAGATAATCCCACTGCCCCTTCACACAAACATTTTATTTTTTAATTCCAACCTTTTATCACTAAAATGTTAAAATTCTAAAATAAAATGTTTTGTTTGTCTGTTGTTTGTTTAAATGTCGTGTAGCTTAACTCGCTTAATAATCCCATTGAAAATATAAGTAGTTTGCTAAAGAAAATAAAGCATAGTGGAGGGTTTGAATTTCTAGAAAGTGAATTGAAATGTATTTAACGGAAAGAATGATCAAATATTATTGAATTTTATGTTATTGAGAATATTGGGGTAACTAAAAAAAGAAGAAATGGACTGAAACCGGAAAAAATTTTTGAGGTTTTGAAAAATTAAATTTGATATTGATATTTATCATTAATATAAAGTTATTTTGAAGTTTTTGATAATTCGACATTTTTTATTTTACAAATTTTTGAAAAATTTAGATTTTACTGTATTTAGTTAAATTAACTTAGATAAAACATGCTCAGAATAATACGATCTCGTATGGAAAGCCTCAGCATAACCCCCAGTAATCCTAACAGTATTAAAGTTTCTGCATGATCCAACGATATAAAATCTATACACTAAAATATAGCTTTTAAGCCAAAACCTTCTGAACGAATTACAAGAATAATTAATAAATTACTACTACGACACAAGGTGTTTGTTAGAAAGATTGGAGGGAAAATATCAGTTTGAAGGATTTATATTGAAAAGGCTCTCCATTAAAAAGTTAGAATGCTCTTCAAATTAATGCTAACTTAAAATGATGAATTATTAAAAATAAAATTTTAAGAACATTAATATAAAAAGAAATTTAATTTTATTTATTGCATGTTGTTTTCCTGTAGTATATATAATGTCTAGTTTCGTGGAATAAAATTGTCTCTAACCTCACCAACTTACAAGTGTGTTGACTTTTTGTTTCATGAAATAATATCATTTAATTTAGAAAATGAGTGGATAAAATGAATTTAACATGTAAATACGACTCATAGTAAAAATGAATGTTAACGTTCATTATGTGTAATTGTTATATGGAATAAGTTAATGTGGAAATTATATTAAGAATTCTTTATTATTTGACTATGAATTCAGTAATGATATCAATAAAACATCGATATCATACTGATTCATAGTCAAATAATAAAAAAAAATTAATGTCATTGCAAATTGAAAAGCAATCATGGGTGAAAACTAAAGGTTCTTATTTTGAGATATTATTATTTCAAAATAATGGCAGGTAAGAATATACACCAATCCATATGTTGAGACAAATCACCTATAATATAAAACAAAATCAATAAATTTATAGCATATAAACACACAAACTCACCTTGATGTTGTTTGTAAAATAGTCCCGAGACAAACCCTACACTATAGAAAATCAAAAAGTGATAGAGAAATAAAATTATGCACATTAACACAACCCATAATAAAACATGCATGTAAACTTTTAACATGAAGGCATCAGAAATTGAAAAAACCCCTATAATAAATTAATTTATAGACATTCTTGAGATATTTTTAGAAAGAAAATGGCGGAAAATATTTTTAATTTAAATTTTGACGTTTTTGCTAGGAAATTTCGAGTAACGAGGATGTATTTTTATAAGATTTACCCTTAAAACTAAAATTAATTTAATATTTCAGACATTTCTGTCGAAAAAACCAAAACCTGAAATCCGAAAAAAGCATAAATTGTAAATTATCTTAGTAAGTTTTAAAAAATAATCATAACCCCAATTATTTTGTGTACATATTCGAAGATGTATTTCAAAAGATCTATAAAAAATATAATTATTTAATGCAATTAATAATTTTTATGACTTCAAAAATAATTTAACTCACTTTTTTTGAATAATTTCCGAAAAATAAGTTATCATAAAATAAATGATTTCTTGAATAATCATAATCATTATTAATAATAATATACATGAGCTTGTAGATCAAAAGTTATATTATAAGTTTGAATAATGATTTAATTTATTTGTAAAACCATAATTCAACTCTTAAAATTTTATAACTTCAGGCTTTAAACTTTAAAAAATAACTTACTTTGCAGCCATTTCAGAATTTTTTAGTTGAGAAACTGTAGTTCTGGATTTAATTAAATAAATATTAACTTGTTATTATTATTCTAATATGATCTTTGATATATTCCACACCTCTTTACTATATAGGGTAAATTCTTAATATTCACAAATATTTTTTATGTCGTGAATAAAAATTTGCTCAGTGGAATTTTAAAATTCTTTAGAAACTTATTGTTTTTGATTCGCTATCTTTTTAACTTTTTCTTTTTTTGGAAAAAAATGTCGTTATTGATTCCTATAATCTTGAAAAACACGTGTTTATCAAATTACATTAGACAGATATTATTACTACTTTTTTACGAAAATATTTTACATTTTCCAGCAGATAATGCAAAACTTCACTTTATTGTATCAAGGGAAAATTGTTTTTATTAAACCGATTGCTGATTTTCAGGACCTGGATATCATTAAACTAGTTTGGCCAATATTTATAAAACGTTTATATTGAATTGAGTGAAATGTTGAGAATAGAAATGTTATAAAAAGTTGTATAGTTCAAGAGTTAAAAACGCAATAAAAAGATAATTTGGTCTTTTTCGTATCAGGCTTTTTCAAATTTCTTCCATAATGGTAATATTCTATTGCAAATATCTCACTAATTATTAATTTCATTTTTTTGTAAATCTTCTGATTTTTTCACCATTAACCTATTTTCAATTTTGTTTCTCAAAAGATCAATATTTTTTATATTTTCTATTACTTAAAACTATAACTATTTTCTAAAATTTGATAGTTAATAAAATATTATTTGCATATAATATGTCGCATTAACTACTTAATGAGCATATTTATTTGGAATTTTTGGTCAAAAAAATGATTGGATTTTTAAAATGAAAATATAGTGTTTATACCTAATTAAATTGAAAAAAAGTATTTTGAGAGCGTACCAAATTGACTTTGTCTGGAGTGGGGATTTTAATTAATAAATTGTATTTTCTTAAATATATGTTGTTTATTTGTTATATATACATGTATAGTAAATATGCTTATATTATAATGGTCGCTAGTGTCCCAGTCGAGTGCGTACAAAATTGACAGTAAGACGCGCTGTGTCTGACACGGGCACGTACATTAAGAGATTAACTGCTATTTTCATTGGGCAAAAATTATTTTATTATATTTTTTATGATAAAGTATTATACTTTATTTACTTTTACTATATTTACTTACGATATTTAATTTGGATTTTCTTTTCAAGAATATTTTTAAAAACCTCATGTGTATTAGATTAAAAAAAATTTTTTTTTTGAATGAAATTCCAGCAATCATGTAGAATTTTGTCTTCAATTAATGCTTAATCTGGCTGAATTGAGAATTGTGAATTCTGATGAAATTATTTAATGACAAATTTTATTCTATTTTATCCTAACGTTTTCTCTATATATATGTAGCTGACAGGCAAATTAGGGTTTCCGCCCAACGAAAAACGAGAAACAATGTCATTAAGTCCTCGTCAGTAAATGGAAAGAAATATCCAATTTCAGGTGAATGTTTATGCAAAAAAATCTAGATGTGTATTTTTATTAACAAATTCCATTTGCATGCAACGCACATTTATATTTTATATTAAAAATTTATGAATTTTATTGACTTGCTGCTTTAGAAGCTGCTAATTTATTTTCTTTCATTAATATTAAAAATTTGAACAAATAAATGAACTCTTTTGGATTTTTTCAGAGCATCTTTACAAACCGAGACGCCGTTACTTCTCCAAAAATGAGATGAGATTTCAATCTGCAAAGTAATAATGATGATAATTTTTCGATATTTCACAATTATGAATATTTCCTATGTATTATTTGTTTTAATGAAATTATAGGAAATATCAGGCTCTTCCTGAAGTTCAGGCAAAATATCTCGATGAACGAAAGAAAGCTCGAATTCAAAATAATCGAATGAAAATGCATCTTTATGGAGAAGTTAGTTTTTCAATTTGTCAGTTATAACTTTGTTTTGCTTCCGTTTCATTAAAGTCTAAAAATTAAAATCATTGAATCTAAGATGTAGACCAGTGCTTTGCAAACTTTTTAGGACTGCATAACACTTTCTAAGACAAAATTCTTTATATGTCCCATCATTATAGCAGTTTTCCCTCGTTAAAGCCATCTGATATTTTCGCCATAAATAGCACCTTGTGATACATTACTCAACAGTGCAGAAGTTCTTGCAAATATCTATAGTCATCTCGAAACGGGCTGGACTGAATAAATTGTCCAAATGTAATCATTATTATTATTATTCAGAATTTATATTACTAATGAATTCAATTGCAAAATCACAAAAATTATTAATTTTTAAGTGTTTTTTATTATCTTTTCTATGATGGGACACCTACACTTAGGGTTGCCAACTTTTATTTATAAATCCTATTTTTTAAAAAGGACATTTCCGTTACCAATTTTATGCATCATCGATCCTATAAAAAATAAAAACCGTGTTATTTTTAAAAAATTTAAAAACTACATTAATCTTTATTTTTAAATGAATATTTCAAAGTTGATTTAGCATTTTTCAGGAAATTTTTGTCTTTTAGAATATTTTCCGAAAAATCACCGCAACTATCCTTAATTCTAACTTAATTCCAAAGAATATGTCTTTTTAATATGTAATTTCAAGTCCTTAAAAAAGGGATTACCCTACCTACATTGGACCGCTTGAAATTCCCCGATTACATATTTATCCGCTACCGCTATCTCAAAAATTTTTTCAACAATATAATTATTACTTCGTAGCAAGGGCTTATTTTGTTATTCACTTATCTGATATATTAATTTATGCTGCTACCAAGCAGTCACCGTTTTATACTAATACTATTAATTACTTTAAAAAAATACCTTTAATAATATTTTCAAGAAATCCGTAAACTTTTGTCGAATTACTTGTAAAAATTTTGGAAATTGCCAGTAAATGTATACACGATTTTTGACCGATTTACTGGTTTTACGGTTTGCTGATTTTAATTGCCTTACTCCAAGTTTCCTAAAATGATGTTATTATTATCGTACACACATTTCACATTTAAAAATCAAAAAATTTTTGATTTTTAATTTTTGAATATTTTTCTTCATACTACATTTCCTATGCTTGCCTAACGCTTAGCTTGGCTTTTAATTGCGGGAAAATAGCAAATTCCATGAAAAGTGATAGCCATTAAAATACTTACTTATATTATTTTCTGTCAAAGACAAAAATTGTAAAAAATGAGTTTGTATTATATTTTGATCATTATTTCATTTGTGCTTGTTATTCTACCTTAAGATTATTGAAAATTATTTTATTTCTTTGGTAATATATTATTTTTCAGAGAATACTGCAGTCTCTGTTGCGTAACCGTGGCCCATGGGTAGCTGCTCAAAGCTAAAAAGTTTTGAGAAAATATTTATAAATTGTGATTAATAAATAACTGTTCAGTATATAATTAAACTTGTGATTCATATTGTAGTTTGTTTGATAAATATATCTATATATTTGTATTTAGTTTTCAATTTTGTATTTAAAAATAATTTTTAATCATGTAGAGACTTCTGATTATGGTAAAAATTCTACAATAAAATAATGCAATTTAAACAGCTGGTAAATAATAAAAATCTCCAATGTTTATTTGTACAGAAATAATCTTGTTGATCGGTTGAATAATTGTAAAAAAATATGACCTTTAAGGGAACTGGTGTTTGATTGAACATCGAATTGATTATTATATGTAGGCACTTTAACAGATTTGCAGACTTTGAAGACGAGAACATAGTGCAAATTAGGTTGATGAGGGTAAAAATTTAAAAATATATTATAGTTGAATCGGGAAATGTCTTGATGTCGATTTGATAACACTGAGGCTGGGTTTGTTTTGTCAACGATAAAATATAATTGAATTTTTGATTATCATATGAATTTCTGCTTGTTGTTTCAATATTTTGAATAGTTAAGTTAATTAAAAATGTCCTTGGTTATTTAATCAAAATTGCATTTGTTATTTAATCACATTAAATTAAAATATGTATGAGACTCTATAATAGAATCCGCCGAATTACGCGGAGCGTAATTGGTGATGTTAGATTGTGAAAACATCTCTGCTTAGTTCAAAATCTGTAGTCATTAAAAGTTCAAATTTTTTCAAATGAAAAATATATATTCCATATTACCGAGTATTTAAACAAAATTAACAACGGCATTTATTTTTATTTTAAAATTTAATTTCATTCAAAATATAAATTTATAATAAACTACTTATTTTATTTAATAATTAGTATAATAATTTATAATCAAATATTTTTATGTAATTTATCAAAAGTTAATTTAAATCTTATTTTTAATTTTAATCATTTTAAAACTTAAATTTATGTCCGTTGATAATTATTCCTAAATATCTTCACATACCCCTTCTTTAAGAAATTCTTTCATCTTCTCCACGTTTCTTTGAATCAATCTTCCATTGACATCTCGTAACGAATATAGTCGATCATCTATCTTTTAAATCACTTCGTATGGTCCTTCGTATTTGTCTTTATCTTTTGACCGTGATTCTACTTTCACTAGTACCGAATTTCTTACTTTGAACTCTCTTCTAGTTATAATTTTCTCATGTTGTTTTTTCATGACTTGATCTACCGGTTTACTATTATACCATCGTTCTCTGTATATTTTCCATCCGAATACGACCTCAGCCGGACTTTACCCAATTGTTTTTTGAAACTTTGCGTTCAGTGTGCATTAAATTTCTGGCAATATATCTGACAAACGAGGTCGACAAACTCCTTTCAATGATGCGTTTACATAATCTCTTATTGTCCTGAATTGCCTCTCAAAACTTTCATTTGTATTATGGTGATACAGACTCGAAAAACATATTGTGATTCCCATTGATTCTGCGATATCCTTTATTACGTTTGACTCAAATGCTTTTCCACAATCTACATGAATCTCTTTTGGTGCTTGAACTTTAAAATCCATTTGTTATTCATCGTTTTTTCTTCGTGTTCTCATCTTCTTTATTCACTGCTGACAATGACACGTACCTGCTATATTGATCAATTATTGCAATAATATACTTTTTCTTTCTAAACGTCTCTGGGAATGGTCCGCATATGTATATGTGTACTTTCTCACATGGTTTAATTGTCTCTTCCTTCGTTTTTGTCGTAACTACCATTATCCTTTGGCATGGTTCACAAGCCTTAATTGTTTCTTTCGGCGATTCTTTTATATCCTCCATATCATAATGGTCAGTTATACATTTTGTTACTTTCTCAGCTCCAGAGTCTGATAGTAATACGATCATCTTTTTTATCATTTCTCGTTTCTTGTTCTTCGGCACCCATATTTTTCCATACCATTTTTGTTATCACCCCTTCTTTCAACATATATTTCCAACACGACCTTTGTGCTATATCCTCTTTGATTTGTTTAATTTCCTTATCGTCTTGTTGTCATTTACAACTTACCACCATGTCTATACGCCTTGTTGTCATTTTTTCAGTCTTTGCATTCTCGTAACTCAGTAGGCATTGTGTACAAGTCCTACAATTACTTCTCGATAGTGCATCTGCATTTGCGTGATTCACTCCCTTTCGATACTCCATTTTGATGCCTGAAATAATATATCCACGTCTGAAATTGTGCAGTTATCGGCCTTTTCGTAGATAACATAAACCTAATTGCTTTGTGGTTCGTTCCCAACGTAAAAATTTTGCCGTAAAGGTAATGAGTAAAATTTTTCACCCTGAGCCTATATTTGTATTTAAAATGCGCTATAACTAACTGCCCGGTAGGCTTTTTTATTTATATCATACAATTCTTGGCTTTTTTTATTGAGTACTGATTTTTAGGCCTTTTTATCGTGAATTTATTTAGTTCATTTAAACCAGTGAAAATTTAACCCAAAAATACACTAAATTTCCCATTAGTCTTCGGGAGCACAGTTGTAGAGAGTGAAGTCAACCAAAATAATAATATAATTGCACAATAAAAGATTAATTTGAATTAAATTACATCAGCAATGGAATATGGGGTTACAAGACACGGCTTAGTGGGCTAATCTCTACCTACTTAAGTAATTTAATTTAATTTGACTTAAGCTTAAGACAGGATTTATAACACAAAGATTCATCGCTTTTCAATGAATTGAGAAGAGTAGATGATAAAGACTACGTACAAAATACCAACCACCATATTTCGCTTGTATTTAAATTAAAAAAATCTCTAATTTAATAAGGTTAAAATAATTATAAAAATTTATTAATGTCAACCCAATTAAGATTTAATACAAAATCCACTTAACATTTGTAAATGTTTGAATGCTAATGTTCAAAATTGTTTTACTGGTGATAAATAGGAATATTATGAAGAAATGACTATAAATATAATCAGTGAAATTTCAATCATATAATTTAATATGATAATTGGATTAAAAGGTAATTTATTTCTATTTTATTTTATTATATTACTTATAAAAATGATTTAGAAAAACTTTTGAAAAGTGAATATCCGAAATTAAGTAGGGCTTTAATCATTTTATTTGGTCCTTTGGTAAGTGGAATAATCCTGTTCACTCTTTTTATGTTGATATGATTCTCCGTACCAGTTTCCCACGACGTTCCTGCAATTTTTGATTAATGTCACGCCAATTATGTTTGTTGGACAGCTGGACAAAATCCAATTGGACGGAGTGGCTTTTGCCGTTAGCGTCATCCATATTTTCGGTACTAGCGTTGGATACGGATTAACTTATGCTTGCGATACTTTATTTTCACAGGTAGGATTTTTAAGATTTTAATTTCCTTATTTTCTTTCACTGATTCAAGGCTTATGGAAGTGCTGACAAAAAGAAAACGGGATTTTATTTACAGAAAAGTTGGGATAATACTTTTTTAGAATTTATTTTTTCGTTTAAATCTTTCAACATTATCAAATTTAAACTGACATATTCAGTAATTGTAGAAAGAGGGATTTTAATCCTTTAATAAAAATAATTTTTTCCCTTTGAAGGTGCGAAAAATATACATGTAAAACATTTTAACTTAAAGAAAACTAGACTATAAGATGTTTAACATCTAAACAAATAATGTTTTGAATTTATGATATATACACTGTGACAGTTGACATGTAAAATATGTATCCTTTCTTCTTTTGGAGTTACTACAAACTATTTCTTGAAGAAAAAAAGTCTTTTCTAAATAATTTATTTTTATTTTTCCGAATGCGATGGGTTATATTTTATGAGTTATCTTTTATCTGTTTGATCCTTTAATTTATATGAAGATACTTTATCGAATTTTAGTAATTGTAAGAAGATTACTAAAAAATAAATATTTTTATTATAGAGAGTTTCGAAATATAAAAGTTTATTTACAAATTTTTATTTTTTGAAAACTATTTATTCAATAATTATGAATATATCAAAATTATAATATGATTTTAGTGTGTATAATAATAATAATAATAATAATAATAATAATAATAATAATAATAATAATAATAATAATAATAATAATAATAATAATAATAATAATAATAATAATAATAATAATAATAATAATAATTTTAATCAATCAAACAAAGATGGCTAAGTTTTAATAACTGACAAACGCCAACTAATTATATTAAGCAACATCGGGCTAAATATTCCGACCGTTTATAAGTTTTTATCAGGCCAAAAAGCACATTAACAATAACTAATTTAAAATAAGGAATGTTTAAACAATTAATTAATAATAATTGTATCAAAATCTTTCAAATACATTTTTTTTAAATAAACATAAGTGAATGATGACAAACATATTTGTACACGCTGAGATTTTATTGGATTCCAGACCCCCTTTGAGAGAGTATCTGGCAGCCTGAAATATGTCATTATTAACCTAAATCATTTGTTGATTGCTAAATGGAGAAGTGAAATGAGTTTAAACATTGATTTGACACGGGAAGATGTATTACAGTCAAGATGTAAATGAAATAAGAGAATTAGTTCAGGCATTTGGAAGTCGGTTCAAAGTTGATTTCATGTTGGAGAGAAAGACGGAAATTGAATTCTCAAAACAAAGGAAAAAATCGACTCAGTGGTGAATGTGATCGATAAAATGAATAACTATGAAAATGGTCACTAGGGAAAGTGACAGAAACATTTCTAGGATCTGATAGAGAAGTTCGAATATTGAAAATTCACAGTTGGATCTATGAAAATAAGTAATGACCTCATTTTATATATGTTAAAAGGGCTCATGTATATTTTTGAAGAAATTCTTGATGTTTCACATCACCAATTATTTCACACGAGCAAACACGTTTGGTTCTTTATGTTTTTTGTTAGAATTTGTGCAAAAATTGCTGACTTTTACAAAAAAAAACAATTACATAAAATTCAATGAATTTTAAACACATTTCAAGATTGACTCATTAGATATTCATAAATGAATTGACAGAGAATCTAGATGCCACAGGAAATCTTTTAATATACGAAAATGCATCAATTCACAATCATTTCATGTCAAAAAATAATATGATTGGGCATTTGCCACAGACTTTGATGGATTTAAGAAAATAAAATGATCGTATCAAAAAATTCTTTCCAAAATGTTTGAAAAACGAAGTTAATTTTGGAGAAAAGTAGAGATTGTTGTAAATATAAATAAATAAGCATCTTGCCTTAAATATTAATAATTTCTATAAATAATTTTTAAAAGCAGAAAAAGAAAATAAACATTTACAAAAAGAAATTGGCTCCACGCCTAAATATAATATGGAAAAATAATTTTAAATAAATAGCGATTTTTTTTTCAATTTTTTTTGTTTAATTTTTTTGTTATTTTAATTTTAGGCATATGTTATATGTTTTCACAAATAAACCGAATGAATGGTTTTGTTTATTTATTTAGTTTAATAATGGGTAGGTTGCTTCTCCTTTATCATCAGTATATACTCCTCAGACGACAAAACTTAATGATCACCTAATAACATTGTTAGTTAAAACAAATACTCCCAGAAAGAAAATTTTATTAAAAAATAAATAAAATTTGCGAATGAAATTAAAATAAAGAAACAATACAAAAAAGAGGCGGTTTTTTAACCGTGTAACTTGGGTGCACGATGAAATGTAGAAGGCGTAACCTGAAAATGAGGATAAAAAGAAATAGTATAAGAAAATTACAAAAAGTGCAAGTTAATTGTAAATCAACCAGCTTTTTGCATTTTTATATCTTAAAATATCCCGTTGAATTTTTATTTCCACGAAAAACACAAAATTTTGAAAACTTAATATTTTGATAGGTCTTTGCATTTCCTTATTATTTCCATTCCCCGTCGCCGCGGTTCTTCTAAATGTCGATCATTTGCTCCTATTGTTTGGGCAAGATCCAAGAATATGCGAGTAATTTCATTAAATGACCTCTCTGTTTTATTTTAATGTTTTAGAATCAGCTCAATTTACATTTCAACATATTTGCCAGCGTTTCCGGTAAGTAATTTCTGTTTCAAAAAACAAAAATAATTCAATTCCATTTTTCAGGTGCAATATTTTTATTTCATTTTGTCTCGATATTTGCAAAATCAGGTGAGTTTGTCATTTGATTCAAGTGCTCTTGATTTTGTTTACTTATCATATTCGGTATTTTATCCAAATGTAAATAAGTAAGGCCCCTTGACATTATTTGCTGGTTCAATGAAATAATGATGGGAGTTATGACCATTTCGCAGTTTCCCCCTATCATCGGCAACCAAAGGCAAATTAATGAGAGAAAGCTAATGTTTTTTTGCATTCTCAATTTTTGCTTTGAATGGGACATTTTATATGTATGAAACGGCAACTGTGCCAAAAATATCCAACTGATTTTAAATTTATGTTAGGCTTTAAAAATTTACGATTATTTTAAATAAAATAATTATAACAATTTAACAAATTAAATAATTATTAACCCTACACTGCACAATGATGAATATACGCATCACACATTTTTTCCTTAACTTAAAATGTAAACATTTTTTATGTAAACTTAAATTGAATTTTTTTAGTTATTTTTCCCGTATTCCTTGCATACATTTACAGAATTTATAACTAAAAATAAAAAATTGTGCGGTGTAAGATTAAGTTAAATTAAATTAAAAATTATCAATTCTCAATCAATATTAAAATAACTTGATGTTGATTTCAAGACATAATTAGAGGTCCATGCATTTTTATATACCCATTTATGCTATTTTATATACCCATAAATAAATTGAAAAATAATTATAAAAATAAATATAAAAATGGTGCTTTTAATTCTGAAAGTTTTATTGAATATTTATATCTTCTTCCATATTTTAGAACTCATCCCAGCAAAGTTCTTATTATGGATAATGCAAGATTTCATAAATCACTAGTTGTATTGCAAGTTTTAGGGGAAAATAATATTTTATTTAAATATTTATTACCTTATTTATCTGAATTAAATCCTATTGAAGAATTTTTTTCAATGTTAAAATCACGATTTCTTGCTTTAAAAAATTTGCAGCTAATGTAGAGGTTGAATTTGCTTTAGAAAAAGCTCAAAGAATAGAATCATTTATTTAAATAAATATTTATTAACAAATTTAAAAATAATTAATTTTTAAAATTTCAATTCTCATCTGTGTGTATATAATATTGCATAAGTCGGTATATTAAATTGCATACATTGGGATATAAAAATGCATAACTCTATAATTTATTAATTTCAATTTTATATTGAAATAATTTATATTGAAATTTTAAATTCGAAATGTTACAAGTTGAAGTTACAATCTCATTTTAACCTTTAAACTCTAAAGATATTTTATAACAATTTCTTAACAAAATATATAAAAATGACATAATCTTTTATATTTTTTTTACAGATCTTTCTCGCAAGTTCCATGAGTAAAAACATGTCGTGCAGAAATTTAATAGAATTTAAAAAAAAGAGAAATAACTTATTTAGACCTTATGAGATTAAGCAATATTATCTTTGTATACATATAAATTTTAATAACTATATTTTATTGGTAGACATCTTATCTGATTAAACTCAAAGGAAAGAACATAACCAGGAATATGAATTATTTATTTAAAAATACACTTATTTTAAATTTAAAAATGAAAATTTCGATTTTGTTTAAACTGAGGAATAGTCGGCCTAGAAAACTGCCTCTATTTGATCTCACTATATATGTGACATGGACTTTGATATCACATTTTACAGCGTGACATTATTACACTTAATAGCCACTTTAAAATGTTTTCAATTTCAGAAGAGTTCATTTTAACCAGTGTTCAGATCTTCTTTCGAGTTCATCTTGGAATTATACTACCTACCACTTAAGTTTCGGAACGACCATATTTCCTACAGATCTATCACGTTCAATTTTATTTTTCTCTCTACTTATTTCATCGTCTGTGTCATTATTGTTTTTGTCAAACACTTTTCTTGTCAATGTCTTGAAATTTATTTTTCCTCCACTATTTTATTAGCAATTAATATATAAAATTAACCACTTTATGCATTTTTAGGATAAAACATGGCCACCATTAGTTGCAGTTCTTTTGGGAAATATATTCAATTTCACAGCTCAATATTTATGTTTATACAAATTTAATTTCACTTACCAGTAAGACTTTTACAATTATTTTATAAAATTTTATTTATTCTGAATCCAAGGTAAAATGAGCCAGAATGGCATTGCAAATTTTGTTTTAAACTATTATTTATTATAATTATTAAATAAATGGAAATATTTACATGAGTTACGGAGTAAAAATTTATTGTCTAACCGAAAAATCAAATAATAAAATTTAATTGTGTGAATTAATTACTTGTAATAGTAATTTATTTTCACTTACAATGATCAACAGTTAATGAATATTTTCAACAACTTAATAAGTAACAAATTATTTTAAATTTATGTGATTTTGAGATTGTGTATGTTGTTGTTACATGCAGTTTGTTGAATTCCTTATTTATCGAATACTATATTGAAAGATTTTTATCGGAATTATCTTTTCTAATAATATACAAGAATATATATTTTTAATAGTAATTTGTCGTTATCCATGTAAAAAATTAATATTAATATTAAAATAATAATAATAATAATAATAATAATAATAATAATAATAATAATAATAATAATAATAATAAGCCCTATGGCTGAGTGGTAAAATCATTTCCTCAAAGAATGAGGACATTTTGTTCGAACCATGTTGGAGACGAATTAATGGTATAAAATTAAGAAATATCCGTACAGATATATTGTTTTTGCGTTATATAAATTTTAAAAATATTTAAGGGTAATTATAATACAAAATTATTACCAGTGGATTTGAATACCATAAATGAGTAAGAATCCTTGTTTTATGAAGAAAGAGATATAAAATTAATTAGTGCTACACTAAGGCACTATTTATGAAGCAATGTATATGCGTGAAAAAACGATAAATAGCAGTACAAACCATTTTAGACAGTCCATCCGACTTAAGTATTCTAGTGAAACAGAATTTAATTTAGTTTATTTTATTTTTTATCGAATTATTAGAAATATATAAAATTTAATATCATTTTATTACAGCAAATATTAAATGTTAATTTAGGTCTTCAGCAATTTGCATGATTATCACATATTTGATCATGGCCATTTTCAATTTAACTTACTTAATTACAAGTAAATTTTACAAGCCGACATGGCCAGGTACGTTTTTTTATTAAAAATAATAAACTTTTACAGATGAAAATTATTTTTAAAAAATACAGCCGTGTGACTTTAAATAGTTATTTTTCATTAAATAAAATTATTGAAATATTTCTAATTGAGCCGCTGCAATATTTGTCGGGTAATTTGGTAATAATTGGTAATAATTGGTAATAATCATCACTGAGCTTTTGCTATGGTTGAGTATAAATTATTTTAATAAAAATAAATTTAAATAAAGTCAGTTAATCTAAAGAGTATGCTACAATAACTCGTTTAACGTTACCCTGTATAACATTCAAAAATAAAACTATAACTTTAATGAAAAAAAATGCTTGTACGGTAATACTCCGTTTAATGTTGTTAGAAGACTTTAGAGACATAAGATTTATTATATCTAAAACAAGTGATTAACTCACACGAGGAAAATAATTATATTGCACGCATAATCCCATATCTCACCTTTGACATTCAGACATACATTACATGCGTATTAGTATTATTTAAAGTTATCCTACAAAAGTGAAGAATAGGTTTCACATTTTCATCATATTAAATTGTATATTAGTGTATTAATTATTAGACAAAATTATACAAATAGACAACTTTGTTTTTGGACAGATGGAATCATAAAATGAGATTATATTTCGATCCTAGTGGTTCAATAAAGACCATAAGCGCCTTATATTCATATTTTAATATCACTTTTTAAAGTTGTTTCATCAGATCAGTGATTCTCACCCGTTTTTGGCTTGCGTACCCCTTAGCAGTTCTTGTCCTAAATTGTATCCCTTATATTAGAAAAATGTTTATAATTTAAATAATCGCAGTTTTATTATTTTAAACTTGTTCTATTACTAAATAAATAGCAATAACGTGTCAAGGAGTATGCCCAGAATGTTTATTGATAAAAGTTTTTTCGCGTCACACGGGTTGAGAATCGCTGAATTAGAAAAATGAAAGAATTCATTATTAAATGTCTTAACAATGTTATCAAACAAATGACATTAAATATATTTGACACAATTCGTTATTTTAAATAATCCAAAGGTTTAATTCAAAGAAATGTTTAATAATGACATTCAATTTTAATATTTACACTAATTTAATAAAACAATTTGAATCCATTTTTTCTTTTAAAAGTAGGAATTTTAATATTTAATTTATTTTTATTATGATCGGATCGAATTTGTATTACAAGAGGAAAGAAATTGATCTAAATTCGTAATGAAAGTAAATGAAATACTTAAAGAAAACAAAAGTACATCAAAGGAGCTCAGAGAGATAAAGAACTTTTTTGGAAAATAAAAATAAACAAAATTAGTTAAAATAGTCTAAATTTTCTTTTATAAATAAATTATATAAATTATAAATGAATGGAAACCTTTGCAATAAGTCACTTTTGTCTTTGAGGAAATCCGTAAAAAGGTATTCATTTCAAGGTATAAGGCTCAAACTCTACTATAATAGATGTCAAAAATACCATCAATATTATGATGAAACTTTACTAAATTCCTCTAATGCAAGGCGTCCTAAACCCTAGGGCATAAAACTTACCATGATTCCCATTCCGTATTCATTAATTGGTCATAAACGGCTTACAGTGTCTTAATGCTTTAATAGGATGGACGATTTCAGCTTTGTACAATTGGGATGACTTCTTAAGACTAGCAATTCCTGGAATCGCTTATGCCACATTTGAACAAATAAATTGGGAAGCTGAAATTTTTATGGCAGGTGACTGATTTTAGTTAAAAAAAAATATTTCTATAATTTCTTAAAGGAATCATGGGAATTGTACCAATGGCAGTTCATTCTGTTTTATCCCAAACCGGAACTGTTACGTGTCCTGTAAAATGTGTCTCAAATTATTAAATAATGAATATTTAAATTCTAGCTTTATGTGGCTATTGGTATTTGTGCTAATGTAAAAATAGGACAATATCTTGGAGCTGGGCAGCATGAAAGAGCCAAGAAAATAGCACAAATATCTATTGTTGCAGTCGGTATGTCTTATAAAATCATATAATTTGAAGCTTTAAAACAATATTTATGCTTTTTACCATAGAAAATTTTTATCAACAACTGCTCTTTTTTATTTTTATTCGAAATATTATTACTTAATTATTTGATTATTATTTAATAAAATAAGCTTAGATTGCAAAAAAACTTGATTATTATTTTATAATTATTTTTTCATAATAATTTTTTCTACCAGAAAATAACAGTGAGCCTATCGAAATATATAGTATAGGTTAAGTGGCGTTTATAAATTATATCCAAAAATTTTTTTAAATAAAATAAATTTAGAAGTTATTTTATTATAATTTATAAAAGAATAACTCAAAATATTGTCCGTTATTTTTCTTAAGGACTAAAAGTAGTTTTTTAGGCATTTATTATGAAAGAAATCTAATAATAATTGCAAGAGTACACCTAATTCTGTTTTTACACGATAGAATGGTTCCCGAGAAATTCGTGTAAAAAAAAATCGTGTAAAAAAAGATACTGGCCAAGTACAAAAATAATAGATTGGTTCTAGACCTCAAAAAATAAGTTAAAATTAGACTAAATAATATAAAAAAATATTGTTGTAGTTATTTTAAGAATTTATTTTCGTTTTAATTTATTAAATAAACTAAATTATAATAAAATAAATTAAAATTTAGATTTCATAAAAAAAATAATACCAGAAATTCATTGCCAAAAAACTTAAATAACATAAAGTACAACCATAAGAAAAATTTAAACATTAATTTAAACATTAAACAATTTTATTTATTGTCACTGTCTGATAATAAACGTAAACGTTTGCGAAAGACTACAATATCACTGCCATCACTGGAATGATTTTGTTAATCTTTATCATTTCTAGCCGACTGTGTTGGGACATCAGTAGATTTTTTAGGTGAGTTGACTGTCATCGTGGTGAGTTGCTCTCTTTTTACTTTAAAAAAATTCATTGAAAAAAAACGTGTTAAATCCAATAATTCATGTAAAAAAAGTAATTTTGTTTTTTTTGTATTCGTGTTATTTCAAATTATGTCGTGTAAAAATAGAAATATTTTTTCGTATTTACTCGTGTTATTTCAAATTCGTGTAAAAATAATTCGTGTAAAAACAGAAGTAGGTGTATTAAAATAATTTAATTTTGAATTTGTATTATTTCTTTTCAATAAATAAAAAATATAAAAATAAATTGTCTATTCAAACAAAATAATTTAATTAGAAATGAAAGTTTGGAATTCAATTATTTCCTTCAAACAATTCCTTTGATCAGTTTTTTTCTTCTGTAAGCTCCTTAAAAGCAACGAACTCTGAATGTAAGATACCTCAAAGAATATATTTTATATATGAATAAATCTTAGTAATTCACAAACTAAAATGCATAATTTAGTAAATGAAAAATTATAAAAAACTGTAAAATTAAGGCGTGAAAATTATTTTGTAAAATTAGAATTTTTTTTTAAATTTAAATGAATAAACATTTTCTCAAAAAATAATTTTATTTATTAAAATGAGTGGTTGGCAAAAATGTTGAAATTTTTGGTTATGCTAACTCTATAAATTAGCTTAAATATTTTTTTTCTGAAACACACACACACATATATATATATATATATATATATATATATAAACATCGAAAGAATTCGAGAAAGTCAAATAAACAAAATATATTTCGAGCAAATTATCCTCATCATCAGTCTCCAATCATAATCTTTGTCAAATGTTATATACGGAATCAATAACGATGTAATTGTTTTATTGATTTAATGATTTAATTGGATAATTTAAATATATTCGTTGTTGATTGAATGTTAATAATAAAGGATTGTGATTTAATCACCAATTCCTCACATAAAATCATTTCCCTTGTTATTAAAATTTTCTATAAAATTTCAAATCGGTTGAGCAATAATCGGCATTAAATATTTTTAACTAACTTCAATTAATAAAAATAATTTAAGTAGAACTTAATGTGGATATTAAATCGAGTTTAGAAAAATATATCTGTTATTATATTAGTGTCCATTCTTATGACATTTGAACCCAATATAAGTTGAAACTGTTATATTGACCCCAGACTAGTGGTAAACTTTTTTTTATGAAAAATTACCTAACTTGGGTGTTTACGGCGTGTGCAATACAGCTTACTGGCTTCAAACTAAGATCAAAGGTTCTTTATATAAAATTTTGGCGATTATTTATATGAATTTTTAAGTCTCTAAGTGTCCCAATCATTTCGGATTTGCTTAGTAATTCCTCTCACCAATCTCTCGGCACTGTGTATATGTTAACGCTTTGATTTTCCGTGGCTGAATTCAGTTATTTTCCAAAATTATTTGATATTACTATTTTTAGTAACAATATTGCATTAATCTATTGGATAAATGGATAATTTAAATTAATAATCTTAATTTAATTTAATTTATTTACTATTTTATTATGATATTTTCCTTTGGAAATTAATAATGTAATTTTAAAAAAATTATTTCCCATCAATTATTTCGTGTCTAAAATGGCGGATTTAATTATGGTATGTTATTACACGCCAAAATAATTCATTTCTTGTAGAATTATGGTCTTTCGTCTGTTTATACAACCACAATTATTAGCTCTTTTTTTCTCATTTAACTATTTCGTCGCCATGTTAGATTTCAAATTTAATATCCTATTATATTTTATATAAATGCTTTTATGTTCGTGTGGTTTAATTATTTTATTTGAACTGTGTTTTTTTGGTGTATGATTTGGAATTTTAAATCATCTTGTTGAGGTTTATATGATATGTATTTTTGATGCATTTAAACAAAATTAATTAAAAGCTTCAGTTCTAACACAAACGATGTAATAAGTCTTTTCATTGTTCAAAGGTTAATTAAATTAATGTAAACCTCTTTAGTAAAAATATTGATCGCAGGTTTAAAATTATTAAAAAAAATAAATATTCAAAACTTAATTTAAAGAGAACATTTAAATGCTGAATATTTAAACACATTCACAAAATTTTATAATTTAACGTTTAAATAAAAAATATTTCTGTTAGTCACTTATTTTATGGCAAGTTTCTTTACAATTAATTTAATTATTTTTTTCTTAAATTCTGGCCAAAGAGCAAATTTAATAAATAATAATTTAATTAAAGTTTGTGTGAATGTGTGTTGGTAATTGATATTGTTTGTTGAATTCTTAATTTATACATTACTACACTAAAAGAATTTCCTCAGGATACTTTGTTTGAATAATGTTAAATTTTATTTATAATTTGACTTTTAAACATCAATATGATAAATTCAAAAATCATTACAATTTAAATATGTAAATAGTTCAGAATATTTGCAAAATGATATATTAGAAATTAGTTTGGATATTCAGTTTTTGT
This sequence comes from Schmidtea mediterranea, assembly GCA_022537955.1. Classification (NCBI taxonomy): domain Eukaryota; kingdom Metazoa; phylum Platyhelminthes; order Tricladida; family Dugesiidae; genus Schmidtea; species Schmidtea mediterranea. Next base: position 75,952,912 of record CM039680.1, read on the forward strand.
TGAATAATGTAAAATTTAATATTTTACATTACATTTTTCAAAATAATATTTTCGTAAAGCCTTTATAGTAGAAGGTTTTAATACAATATATAAAGTAGGATAAAAAATAAATTGAGTATTTGATAGGATCCCTTTAAATCTACGAAAAAAATTAGTAGAGAAGTAGTTTGTAATTTTGTAAAAATTATGATCATAAAATAGTTTCTGTAAAAACTATATAGACAGCATCAACCGACAACATTTATTTCTTTTATAAAAACTCTTGACTTTTTACCTTTACCTTGAAAAGAAAATAATAGTATTGATACACACATACACACACATACATATATATATATATATATATATATTTAATTATTTATTTATTTAGTGGTTTTGTCACTTACAATCGGTTCCATTATATCAATAATAAGGGAATATTGGCCTCTCATATTTACTACAGATAAGTAATTATTTACTGTGAATTTATTATGATAAATAATGTAATTGTTGTTTAGGATTGTTAATGAACAAGTGTCCAAATTAATTGCTTTTTATCCAATTTATTTTGTTCCGGAATCTGTAAATGTTAGATATTTATAATAATTCACACTCACGTTATATGCATGGCGATAGGGAGTTCTATCTGGCATAATGAGAGGATGCGCGAAGCATTCGCTCACCATGTACTTGGCATTTGGATGCATGTATTTAATGGGCCTACCCGTTGCAGCAATGCTTGGATTCCTAGCCCAACTACAGGTTTTCGGTAAAATTCAAAGATATATTTTAATTTTCAATAATTCCTAATACAATTTATAATTTATTCAAATTTTAACGGTAGCGTTTAACATAGGTAATGTTGTGCCAAAACCGTCATCATATTGAAATTTGATAAATTAGATAAAACAAGTAATTTAAAGACGATTTTCGAAAAGAATTTTGAAAATTAAATTTTTCAGTGATATTTATATTTGTTTTAATAATAATAATAATAATAATAATAATAATAATAATTATAATAATAATAATAATAATAATAATAATAATAATAATAATAATAATAATAATAATAATAATAATAATAATAATAATAATAATAATAATAGGTCTGTGGATCGGCAATACTGTCGGACTATCAACCCTCATGATAGGGTATGTGATTTCTGTTTGGTTTTTCAACTGGGAAACATTGGCTTTAGATGTAAACATAAAATAATTATTTATAATTAAGAAAATACTTTAAAAATAAACTGCTTTAGGCTGCTCATCGTCTCACTCGTGGCCAATATGAGGATCAAAATGAAATTTTTGAAAAAAATCGTAAGAATTATTATTATAAGGATTTTTTTGTATTTAACCTCTGATTTATTTATAAGTGACATAATATTATTATGACTGATTATTCTAATTTATTTGATTAAAATGGGTTTATTTTTATTAAATAACGAAAAATTATATTTATTTACATTTTTAAAAGTTTCTTCAAAAAACTCAAATACGACTTCATTTTATATGATTCTTTTAACTTTCTCAAATACTTCTATCATAAAAAATATTAGAATATATTATTATAATAAAGTTTTTAGTTTTTATTTTTACAGTAAATCTGTCGAATTATATTGTAAAGATTTGGTTCAAATGGCGTTTTCTAATATTTTTAAAATTAATAAAACTTTCAAATTTATTGATTATTTCTACAATATCTATAGCTTTTTCTACCTCACCTGATAATAACAGCAAAATTGACAAAATAAAATGTGTGCTTGAATGACACTTTCTAATATTTAAATAAAATTGTTTTTTAATATTATCTAATATAAAATTGAATTAATTTAATTTTTATATAATTTCAATTTATACGAATTTGAAAATACTTTATCACTACAATGATTATCTTTTAATTTTTGAATCAAGTAAGTTCAAATATTTGTTTATTAATTAAATTTATTCGGTTAATTTAAAATTATTTTGTTGTGTGCACAAATAGTTTACACTAAATACTGTTTTATGTGGTTTAATTTGTTTGTAAGATATTCTTTAAAAATTTATTTTCTTATACCACATAACATATGACCGTATAAACCAGGGGTGACCAGCTCGTGTATTCAATACTATTTTACAAAATATGTTTACAAAACTATTTTGTGATATTTTTATGACTTTATTGTGGTACAATCGTGACGAAAACTTGCAATTTGCGAATAAAAGTATTGAGATCAGTTTGAAAAGACTATGTGAAAAAAACGAGACATATCTCACTGATTAAATATAAGGATTGTTTTATTGATTGCTTTATTATAATTATATAAACATACAGACGTATAGTTATGTGCTAAACTGTACTATTGTTAATTTATGAATAATAATTGAAAATCATAATAATCATTTATTTTGTCTTAAATTTTCATCCACAAAAAATATATTATTTTTATGTGACTACTGGATTATTATGCAGTTCCAAAGGAGTCCACAAGATTATAAGGGTTGGTCAAACTTGCTATAAAGAAATCTTATAAAAATAAAACCCCTAAACATGGGAGTCTTCAAAAGGGGCAAGAGAGGGAGATGCAGCTGCTCCATCGCGAATTTCTAAGTTTATTTAGTTTTTCGGAGGGTCGTGTAAAATATCCTTGTTCAAATCCTAGACATTTCATTGTAGAATGTAAGTAAATGTCTCAAAAATGTTTTGGTTTTTTTACTGTACATCATATGAAAAAATATGGCTTTTATTTTTAGATATATCAATAGAAAAAAAGGTTGGCCACACTGGGAAAAAATTTACGGACCCCCATGCCCATAAATACTATGAAGTTTATATGGAATATTAAAAGATAAAAGATGATCATTCATTGTCATTTCCCATAAACTTTGAGATTTTATTAAAAAACTTTAATTTATATTACCAAAAAATTTTTAGTTTATTTGAAGACAAAAAAACAACAAAAAGGAATAATATAGCCTTAAAATGGAAATTCAATTGTAATGTTTTGTAAATGTCATCATCAAAAACAAAGGTGAATCACAAAAGATAAGATACAAATGAGTGAATTAAAAATACTTTTGAATCTTTTATCGCGAAAAAATTAAAATTCTAAATTCAATATTTTCACCAAACTTCTAAAGCTTACAATAAGGCTGCTTTAAAAATCACAAAATTTAATGATGTTACAAGAAAATGTTTCTCAAACTGAATGTCACGAGATTTTGGAAAAAAATTTTAAATTGCTAAGGTATTTGAGCTGTTTAATTATTATGAAATTTTAAAATAAAACAAAGCAAAAAGTTTTTTAAGACGAGTAACTGATTTATATACGAAATGACAAATTTTATCAAGCAATGTTCATGACCACGACTTTGGAAAAATTATGGTTTAATGTAAAATTATGTATGAAATTGAATCTCTACAATAAAATAAGTTTAAAATATTTTAGTGCGTGGCGAAACTTCTTGAATATTTTAAGTGTGTCGTTACCCCCCTCTCCCTCCAAGATTAAGAAACAGTGTTATATGGAGTCTCTATAACAATGTTAAAATATTTTCCATCCACTGGCATTACTCCGCATATAGAAGGATTTCAATTTAGAAGAGTATTTCGAAGAAATATTCTTAATTACTTCTCGACGATCCAATGCTCTTCTTCGTATTCTTCGAATAGAAATTGGAAATTCCACTTCGTCAATTAAAAATAAACGCTCATCATTATATTTACTACATTATATTATATTTATATTATTTCTTAATTTACTTTAATTTGTTTTAATAAAGGATTGAGATTATACACCCATTATATTTACATTGTAAAAATGACGTGATTTGTTGTTGTTAAATACTTTACTCGGAAATTTGGAAAATAAAAATCATATTTTAAAGTTGGAATTAACTTTTATTTTTAGCTTTATTAATTACCAAGCCTAAGGAGAATGAAAAGGCTAATTATCCCAACGGGCCTTACCAGTTAAAGCACAACAGATTGCCCAGTCAGGGAATCACGAGCAGCTACGACTTGATCCGAACAAAAAAAATTATTGTATTTGAAAATCTGAGATTGAAATCGAAGTTAAACAAAAATCACAAATCCATAATAATTAAACGATCAGTTACTTTGTTTGTTTGTTTGTTGATGTTGTTTATTGGAATTATTGGGCGTCTGTCCATTCGACCAGACTATAACAGGTACAAGGCTTTTGTAACTGACTCGAAATTCAATTCTACCACAGAATCTATGTTTGTAAAATAAAGGGTTTTGATAATGTATTGTTTTTATAAAAAAGATAAGTAATATATAATTTGAAAGAAACTTTTTATTATTATTATTATTATTATTATTATTATTATTATTATTATTATTATTATTATTATTATTATTATTATTATTATTATTATTATTATTTTTATTTTAATTATTACTATTATTATTGTTAATATTATTTAAATAAAATTTAAATAAATAACAATGTTAGCAAATTTCCGCAATATTTATTCATAAAATAAAATATGAAATATTTCGACCTAAAATAGGTCCTAATCTCTCAAAGAAAAATTAATAAGGCATTCGCTTTCTACTTCTTCTCTAAATCGGAAAGTCAATTAATTTTTGACTTCTAGTGTTACGTTTTAAATCAAATTACTAAGGCACAACACAAAAAAAATTTATTGATTCTCAAAACAATTTACAAATTGATACTCTATTTGCACTCTTCTTTCAAAAAATAACTTGAAACGTAATGCAAAACGCCCAAAAACCAATAGGTTTTTTACTATAAATATCGATTAAAAATATTTTCACTTCTTCTAGCCACGTCTGTTTGAGTTTTAATATTCTTGTTTACAAACCTTAAATTTCTTTTAATTTTTTTTTGATCAACTGGCAACTAGTCTTTTTGACGCTCTCTTTTTGTACCTTTCCTGAGATGATGATTTGATTAACATCGGACAGCTCTTCCCAAATTTTTAATTTAATTGTATCAATATCAAAGTAATTTACTACGTCTTTCTTCTTTGCTCAAAAATTATTTTGTTTGGAAAATAAAGATTTTGTTGACAGGAATAGTTTTCGATCCGACTCCTCGTGTTCACCAATCAAATGAACAAGACTGGAATCCCAATAAAATAACATTATTTCTAAATTATTAAGTTTTACTCGATTGAGTAAACAGCCGATGGGTATCTCCCTCAACAGTCAAAACCTTGGATTTCGTTGACTCTTAACTGTTCTAAGATTGCTTGAGCTCTGATTTCTAATTAAAATTTTTTGTTTTCACTATCTTTTTATATGAAATTCCTTTCTATAACGTTGTATTTATCTAATGAAATAATTTATCGTTAAGTAATTTTAATCCTTTCTCAAATAAACAATAATTATGTGCTTATCAAGCTAACGTTTAGGTGGTTTCTCCCTGATTTAGGAGTTTTTCTTAAAATCAATTAACTAATTAATTTGTTTGTAGAACTCCTGGCCATTCTTTGAGTCTATAGTCAAATTCAAAATATTTGATACGTCTTCGAAATTTCCTTTGTAGACAAATTTTCTTTTACTTTATTAATTCAATTGCATTTTATAATATTGTTGTGATATTAAGAAATTTGTCGATGGAACTGAAACTCAACCCGACTCCTCATGTTCAATAAATCAAATAAATTTTAGAAACTCCCAACAAAATAATATTGATTCTCACAAATTTCAAAAAGACACAAAATTTCAGTTAATCAAAGTTGTTAAATACTTTTGATAAACACCCAAAGTGTAAATAGCACTTAGCACATTAATCTTTGGATCCAATGATCTTATCAGCAATGCTTCACATATCACACGTTCTCAATAATTATTAAAATTTTTCAACAAAACTTTTTAGTCAGCATTCCTATTTCCCTTTAAAGCTTCTATTGTGCTCAATAATATTGGTCAAACCCTTCAATCGACAATGCTCCAACACCGAATACAGAGATAAAGTGAAGACTGTCCAATGTATGTGCTTTACACCCATAAACGAAGGTTTATCAATTTACATGCAATGGGTTGCGCTAAAAGGTTAATTCAAAAAATTGAGGTGAAAATTTTAATTAATTATTATGTAAAAATTTAATAAGGATTAATTACATCATTGTGTTCCTGTACTTTTATTATGCAATGGTGTGTTTTTGTCGTATACAAATAACTACCTACTTTCTATACCTCTGAGTAGGTAGATGTGTGTCACCTGGCGCACTTTTTGGTACCCCCCCCCCCATAACAAAAACAAAACAAACTAAAATATAATGTAAACACGAAAAAAAATACAAAATAATGAATAAGAACAAGAACGTATATAGGTATACATTTATTAATTCAATGAGCTGTTGGATGAGCTGTTGGATGATCTGTTTGATAGGCTGTTGGATGTGCTGTTGGATGTTCATGAGGAAAATTATTATCTTTATTCATTGTCAGTCTCAATCATATAATGACCGTATGCCAGGCTTACATTCTTTTCTACCCAAACCCTTTTATCCTCTTTGTTTGTTAGTGCAACCTTTGAAGTTTTAAAACTATAAAGTTGATGATTGTTTGTACCAATACGAAATTGAGGTACAGAAAAGGTGGAGTTTTTCTCGTAACAGTCCTTATAAGATTTATGAGTTAACGTTGTGTCCTTCAATGTGACTCACTTAGCTTTTAGGCATTTTGATTTACCTAACAAACTATAGCATTTCTGTCTAAGGAATACCCATTCGTCATAACCTTTCCAATGACCAAATCAAGTTTTTTAGAATAAAGCAAATGAGTAGAAGGGTAATTAGATGTATCCAAAAGATTATCCTTAACCATTTCAGACAAAAGAATATCTAGTTTACAATTTTTAATCTCCAAGTAGAAAGAGTCTGTATCTCCAGCAACTATATTATTATCACAATTAAATTGTTGTCGATATTTTTCCAAGTCCTTATACTGAAGCTCATACATTCTAAGTTTCGACAAGTCAAGCACTGATTGTCCTATATAACTTGGTCGATCTAAACATACCGAGTCAGGATCTAACAAAGCAGCAATTAGATCATCAGCAATTTTGATACTTCTTTGAAAAGTTTGTTTAGAAGCATATGTAATCATCTTCTTTTCTGTATTACATAATCTTAAATTCATTCTTTTTTTCAGGTTTTCGACAGTTTTACCATACTAACTATTGTTTAGGAGCTTAGAATAATTTTTATCTAGTGTGTTTGTACTTTTTGCTCTTAACTCTGTATTGGTATCAATGTAGTTTTTAAAAATAGGAGACTGTTTGAATCTTACAGCTCGATTCACATGAGTAACCTCAACACCAAGAGACAAGTATAATTTTAGTAAACGCCAATGAATCACATAATTCTTTTTTGGGTAATGAGTCAATAACAATTTTTCAACCTTAGATCCATCAGGTTTCATTTTCTCAGCAGCAATAGGAAAGTCGTCTAACTTATCGTGAAGATCAGAAGGAATTTCGAGATTTACTTGAAGAGTATACCCATACGACAAACATTCAAGATTTAAAGAAAAACAATCTAACAATATTGAATCAAAACCATCAAGTATCCAACTGAATTTGCAACAAGGTAAAGGTTGACTTAAAGCCCAACCGTATAAATTATTAATATCTATATAAAGCAACTCAGTGGTTTCATCAGTTTTTACAAAGTGTTTATTAACAAAAGTAAGACCTCCACGAATACCACCCTCATAAAAATTATAAATTTCCATGTCTTGCAATAGTTCAATGGGTTTATCTAAAGTTATTAACGCAGAACTCCAAGACATTCCAGGAATACCAAAATAATTTAAAGGCTCTAAACTATTATGAGCTATAGATTTCGCCCGAAATTGTTGGAAAAAGTCAGCTAAAAGAAAGCAATCGAGTTTCAAGTATATCATCATATAGTCAAGTAAATTTACACATTTAATTTCAGTCCAAATTAATTGAGCTTTCTTATATTCAACTTCACTCACTCCTTCCCAGATTGGAGGCAGTTCATAAGTATTTTCAAGGACCTCTAAACTAGTGGCAAAGTTGTACGGAAAAATACCTTTTTCATTAACAATAGTAAAAACAGATTTTGTTAATGGTAAACTAGTCGAAGTTTTCACAGCCCTAGCTAATGAGTCAATAAAAAACTGGTAAGAGTCGATAAAACGTATTCTAGGCTTACCAACATATACCATAAGGGATAAGAATTTTTCATTGCTAATTGGAATACATGATAAGTTCCAATTTGGAAATTGATTTATTCCATACTTAAAGATATGATGTAAGTCATACCCACGTAAATTATGAAACACTACAGGTAATAATTCTTTGATGCTCCTATTACCATTACAATTTTTACATGCTGGACCAATATATTTTCCTGTAAAATGGTCATGGTCTCTAACCTTATCTACTATGTTCTTATTACACAAATAACAATATTCACAATTATCAAATGAATATTCTTCGTCAAAAGAAAGTGGTAACATTAGCTTTTTCCCATTTTCTTTATAATATGTTTGTTCCTATATCTGAAACCTTCTTCGAAAATTCATAAACGCAGTTTTGACCAATGAAATGATGGTAACTTGCCATACCAGTGAAGTTGTTGATTAATAAGAGTCCAGCAGAAATTGGCAAATGTTTTTGAAAATAAATGTCATCTTTTGGTAAAATAGATTCAAAATCTGCATAGATGACGAAAGGAGGTGTTATCGTTTTTGACCAGTTTTTGAACTCCAAATATTTATCTTTATCTTTTGGTAATGTATATAGCGTAGTACCCAACTGATTTTTCTTACATAACTCTTGGTGTTTTTCAAAGGATTTTAGCTTACGAAATCCATTTAAACAATTTTCACACCATTTGCAACAAATTCGAACATTACAATCATTGTTTTTATGACAATTCATCAAGGATTGTAAATTAGTTACTGCTGTATAAAGATATTTTTCACCCTCCTTTATCAATAATAAATAAATTGGATCCACTCCAGTAACTTTTGTTCGGTGAATTATATTTAAATATGGATGCTTCATTATAAGTTCTTCTCTATCCTCAAAATTTTCGTTATTATAAATCATTACATTAATTGCTAAACCAGGATTTTTCTTCTCAAAAGTTGAAATATCACACAGTTTCATTAGAATATCGTTAGGATCGTATACCAAGTCATTCATATATGGTAAATATTTTCTTGGTCAATCTCTATCTTTCTTGATTTTATCAGATTTCAATACAGCCAAAACACTATATATGAAACATAAATTATCGGTATTGCCTTTTTACCTATTAGAGCTTTAGGTGTTGGAATATAACTATGTCCAGATAACCTAGATATATTCGAAACTTTGGTTACCTTGAAATTTACTTCTATTATTCGGTTTATTTTCCAACTACTTCCTAATTCTGTTCGTTCAACAATCTGTTCATTTATTTTCTTTATACCCTCATCAAGAAAAGTTGTAGTCACTGAAGCAGCACGATTTGATATACTAACTACTTTGAGTTCCCCATCTTTTTCAAATTCTACTTGGACTCCAAATTGAACTTTTGAATGTTTCATTTCATTTAATGTAATTTTTCCAAAAGAAAAGATGGAAGAACTATTTCCTTAACATTATATCTTCCGATGTTCACTTTTATAATTCGATGTGAGCGTAGTAAATCATATTCAATTTCTGGTTCAACAATAATGTCACTTAACCCTAGTCCAATTTGTAAATCATCTTTAATAAATATTTTTTAAGTATTTCAGATTTTATGGTGCTTTTTCGTTTCAAACTGTGTTTAAACAATGATTTTTTATCCGTATAAAATTGAGTCAAGTGATTTTTATGGTCTTTATAAAATTTAAGTTACGGGTCAGAGGTTTGGGTCTGGCATACAGGACATATATAAGAATTAGATTATATAATAATTATAATAATAATTATTATTATAATAATTATAATTAGAATATATAATAATTATTCACTTGATATATAATAATTATAATTAGAATATATAATAATTATTCACTTGATAATATCGATTCATTTTAGTGTGGCAGTTGTTATCATGGCTTGTACATTGACAATACTTCGGATAAAGATTACCTGAAACATAAAAAAAGTTAAATAATTCTGATTGTAATAACTAAAAACTCACATTTAACATTCACAGTAGAGATTTTTTCAAATTCGTCATAATTTGTTTCATAAAATATTCTATCATCTATGTTTTCAATGTGAATATTTAAATCATCTAAATTAAAAAAAAATTAATAATTTAAATAAAAGTAAAACATTACCATTTTTATATTCATTTCTTTCATTACTCGATCTTGAATATTAAAAGTATCTAACAGTTAATATTTTAAAAATCATTAAAAATTATCAAAAGATTACTTGTATCATATTTATCGATATGCAAAGTGTCTTGAAGGGTTGTCCTCTTTGACAATACTAAAAAAGGTTAATAGTTAGTTATATTATACATACACGTACTTTGGGCAACTATACTACTTTTCGATTCTCCGAATAGTCTGAGGTGATGCCCCTGTTGTTGTAAAAACATTGACCATCTACCAGATGTTATTGTGAGACATTCTGGACACACATAACCATGGAAACCAGTATTATTTATCTTGAAATATGATGATGTAACAAGTTGACAGTAGTGAACATCTTCGTGACTGATAGCTACGCAAAATTTATATGTATAGCAATAATTCACTAAAAAACAAATAGTTAATTAAATATACATAAAAAGTAAACTTACTTATGATAATATTTTAATAATAATTTAATTAATAATTGATTGTTTATACCTCAAAATCATTCGTTTATACTAATTAAAATCGATTGTTTATACTAAAAAATTACATCCAAATTGAAATTTTTAATAAATTTAAATTGAATAAATTATAAATATGATGTTTGAAAATGAAATTTAATAAAATAGGTTGCTCTAGTTTCATGAAAATCATTAATATCAAGAAAATTACAAAATGAAAAATACTTATTGATTTATATCACATCGATTAATTTTTCAAATATATATATATATATATATTTATGCAATAAATTATTAGTTGATTCCCCACAGAGAAATAAAATAAATAAAATATAACTAATAGGTTTGAAAAAATTTTTAAAAATCAAATTTTTAAAATCAAATTTAATAACACAGGTTGCTATAGTTACATGGAAAGATTAATATCAAGATAAATCAATGATATAAGATAAATTAGTTTGAGTAAGTAAAAAAATGAAAAATATAATTATTGTCTATTAATTTTGTGTAAAGAATTTATAATTTATGTTTAATTAAGTATTATATTAATAATTTGTGTCACCACTAAAAATTAATTGATAAAATAAATTGAAATTTTCTTTGAAAAATAATAATAATTCAAAATTGTGTTACAAAGAAGCTAAAAGTAAAATAAACAATTATCATTTTGAAGTTTAATTACTATATTATTATGATAAGAATAATTAATTAAATCCTGCCAAATAACTATATTTGATATTTCAATTTATAATGAAAATAATTTTGAATAATTACCTTATGTAAAAATAACCTTATTATTCACAGAATAAAATTCGAAAGTACAATTACTAATGTAAATATATTACTTACGTAATTGCTTATAAAAATTTTTTAATTTGAGAAAGTTCTTCATTGACAATAAAATAAGATGAATTCAACTGATTAAATTAAATAAATCACTTATGTACAACTACGAGAATTCTAATTTTCAATCATATACAATAAATATTTTAATTGTAAATTTTAGGTAATTGTATTAAGAATCTTAACAGAATTATTTAAGTTAAACACTGGTTCATTGTGTAGAATTATGTTTACATGAAAATGTCTGTTTAATTTTAATCTGATACATTTTTTCACGATGTCAATCAAATTTTTTAATTTTGCCCTATAATTCATGTATTTGTTCACTTAATGGCTTCAATAAATAATAATAATAATAATTTACGACTTAAGTAAATCAGATTTATATTTGCTGACCCTATATCTATTACCTAATTTTTAATACTTAAAACTCTGATAAAAATAAGTCTTAAATTTAGAAGTCATTGATTTAATTTCATTTTCAAAAGTTATTATTTAATTGTCAAGACTTAAAAATCTACTTTAAAATAAAGTTTCCAGTGTTAAACGTCTGTCAAATTTTAATAAATCTGTTCTAAAAATAAATTATACGAAGAGCTAATTTTAATTTTAAAAATAAATCGTTATTTACAAATTATCAAAAATGTCAGCTTAAAACATTTAATTTATAGTTCACGAAATATTTCTCAATAAATTCTTAGAATAAGTTCCAAAATTTTCTATTAAAAACAATGTTAAAATCAAATTGTTCGTTGGATTATTATTATTTAACAAGTCAGTTAATTTCTGGCTCCTCGTGGTTCGCTGTATTAAATAAAGGTACAAACGGGATGAAATTTATTGATTTTCAACACAAAACTCAAACTATTTACAGTTTTTTCTCGTTAACTAATTATTTGATGGGTGTAAGTAACCCATAGAGAATTGCCTTTTCCGAACTCAAATATTTTTATTTTAATATGTATGTCCTTTCCTTTTTATTATTACCAACCTTTAGATTGTTTGTTATTTGACTCAAAACCAACTAAAAATATTATGAATTAACATTTAATTTAAACAAATTATTTTTTATTAATTTAATTTTTTAATAAATAAATATTTTTAAAAATATATTTTAAATTAATTTTAAATTTTAAAATTTTTTTCACTTATATTCTAATTTTTAAAAATTAATGTAATTTAAAATTTTCAATTATTTTAATAATATTAAAAAAAACAAACATGATTTAACATACGTAAACTATTTAAAAACATTCAAAACATTCGTAGTCACAGCGCTCTGCACATTAATCTTTGGATCCAATGACCTTATCAGCAATGCTTCACATATCACTCGTTCCCAATAACTATTAAAACTTCTCAACAAAATTCTAAAATCAGACATTCCTATATCACTATCTCTATTGTGTTCACTAATATTGGTCAAACCCTTCAATCGACAATGCTCTAGAACTCGAGTACAGAGATGACGGGAAGTCTCTCCAATGTATGTGGCATTACACCCATTACATGTAAATTGATAAACGAGATCAGAACACAATCCAACCGGAGTTTTTGATTTATTAATAAGCATATTGCGTACCTTACACGAATTAGAGACGATCTTATACTCTAAATTTCCTATCAGTTTACCCAACTTCCTCTTATAATTTGTAAAGCCTTCAGAGTACGGCAATACTAACACATATTTAGGCTCAATTTTTTTATATACGTTTTTACCATCCCCCAGATCAACACTCAATTCACACCCATCCGACAAATTATATTCAGACTTTCCAAAACATGGATCCTTAGGATTTTTAATCAATTTATCAACAGTTTTTTTATCATCAACAATAAAAATGATTTAGAATATCCATTCTTTATCAACAACTCAACCAATTTATCAACACTTTTTACCGAATTAGCAAAAGTAGAAGATAAAGCCCATGAACGATAAATCAATCCTTTCACCATATTTCTCTTATACTTAAATTCACAAAAGCTTTCTGGAGAAGTATAAAGACCAGTATCAGTTGGTTTTCTATAAATCTCTGTCTCATACTGTTTATCTTTGCGTTGAATTAACAAATCTAAAAACGCAATTGATGACTTTCTCTCCGTTTCACATGTGAATACAATGTTTTTATGTAAACTGTTCATAAAATGCAAAAACGGTTCTACATGTTTCTGGTTTTCAAATACAAGAAAAATATCATCCACATACCTTTTATAAACAAAAGGTTTTTCAAATTGGAAAGAAGCAATTTTCTTTTCCAAACTAGCCAAAAATATTGATGCCATCGTTGGTGCTAAAGAGGAACCCATAGCGACTCCATCTATTTGTTGATACCATTCATCATTGAAAAGAAAATTGACATTTGAAGTAGCAAATTCAAGAAGTTTTCGAAATGCCCTTCTATCCAAAATTTGATGTTCCGAATCATTTTCATTCCACAACGCACAGCATAAGTCAATCGTCTCAACCAGTGGCACATTCGTAAACAAACTACAAACATCAAACGAAACCATAACATCATTCATACTTCGTTTTTGTAGCTTTGCAATACAAGAAACAAACTCAAAGCTATCCTTACATTCAAACTCTGATCGCATTAACGGTTTTAATAATCCATCTAAAAACTTTGCTATTTTATACTGGGCAGTACCAACCATCGACAAAACTGGTCTCATAGGTACACCATCTTTATGGATTTTTGGTAGCCCATATAGTTTAGCTGGCTGCGATCCTATTGGACGAATAGACTTACCTACCTCTTCATCAATAAGCTTCTTCTCGATAAAACCATTTAACATATTTTGGACAAACTCTTCATCCTTAAGAGGAGGCAATTTTCCATTCTTCCGACCCTTTGGTAATTTCACAAACAGAGGAGAATTTAACAAATCATTCAACTTATTTACATACACATCATGGTCAAGAATAACTATCCCATTTCCTTTGTCAAACTTACAGATATTTATATTTTTTTAGCTAAGTTTTTTAAAGTCATAAAATCCCTAATATTCTGCTTTTTGTTTTTATCGATATACTCCATCGTACTTGCACTTAACGAGCTCTTCACATAATTACCATTAATGCCTTTCATCAATCGGGCTATATGAAAATATAAATTTTCAATTTTTGCACACAATTTTGTTTCATCCAAGCGATTCTTAATACAGTGATTTGGACCAAATTTTAAAACACACTCTACATCATCATTCAACACTATTTTACTCAAATTTATCACAGTATTCTCCACACTAAATTTAGAAATCCCAAATATTTTTCTCAAATTAATCAATTTTTTAATATGAGCATTCTCTTTTGATTTTATTTGCACAATCGAATTTTTGATACACCATTCTACACATACCTGTAAACAAAACTCATTCGTAGCATTATTTAACATTAATCCAATATTTGTTAGTTTTTTATCAATGGAAGTTCTCCTTATTTTCTCTGATTCCAACATTCTTCTTAACGTTCTTGGACATCTTTACTAGAAAGACAATCACTTAGTTTCGTTTTAAAAATGAACGAAGGAATCATCTTTTCTTCTAAACAAGTCTCAAGAAAACTAATGTCTAGTTCCTTTCTTTTGAGGGAGTTATAAACATTCATAAACCTTTTGAATATTGGAACAGCTGCAGCATGATTTATAATAATAATAATAATAATAATAATAATAATAATCCTTTTACAAATAAAAGTTATAAAAAAAATCGAATGAAAAATATAAATTTGCATAAAATATTTATAAAATTTTATAAATTGTAAAACATACAAATATGTAGGTAATTATATTTAATTATTTTTCATATTTGTAAATAGAGATATCAAAATATATATTATATACATAATTATTTGATTTTTTATTTTTTTTATCTAGTATATATATATATATATATTTATTTATCCAAAACTATTAAATACACAATAGAAAACTTCTGTTCATGAAGTGAAAGGATAGGTCAAAATTACATTAACTGTCTATAAAATTACTTTTAGAATCGTTCAGTCTTAAATACATACAAAGAAAACAAAATATCAGTAAAGCACAAATATTTGTGTACTCGTCAGTGGTCAATTAATTACATGAATAAAATGATGATTTACGAAACAACGTGTTACACAAACACTGCCATCCTTGTGATGAATCGAGGTCTCAAATACCAGGGATAAATCTTATATACAGTTTCTTAATTTTTCTTTGGAAGTGGTTTTGAGACAAATCTTTCGTCATCTAAATTAAAAATAAAAACACATATATATTGTTTATCTGGAATATCTGGAATATATATATATACGATTATTTCCTATAACTAGACATTAATTGATGATAACTAATATATATCTAACAATATCCATTCAAATCTATGTAAAAGATGTTTATTAACACGCATTGTAAAATCGTATTTCTCACATGCACCGGCGTGTCAAATTAACCTAGTCCACTATATACAGTATCTCTTCGAGCGAGCGACGAATCGACTACTGTGCATAAATTGTATTTAAATCATGCCCACCAGTCGGCATGCGGTCTTTAACGTGTTAATAAAAACAATTTTTCTGGAATTGTATTTACAATTGATGTTTAATTCACTGATATTAATCCGTATCGGTCGTGAAAACACACAGCGACAAAGTACTCTTGTGACCTGAGAGGTGACTTAGGATCAATAAAGGTTAACTATTACACGAATCTGAAAAATTGACTATAATATAAGTTGATAATTTAGTGAATAATTTTGTTTGAGAAATCACGCGGATTTCAGAGATTTTTGTTATGGCTGCTAAGTTATTTTTAAAGTAACTTTTGATTTCATAAGGATCATTATTCCAACTATTAAATATTACTTTTTATGAATTCTCAGAGAATTATTTATTTTACTTTAGGAATTACGCTTTATATAATACAAGTTGACACGAAAATCAATTTGATTATTCAAAAATTATGTGGATTTCTTATATTTACCCATTTTAGAAATTTTTATTCACTTTCTATCCAAATTAAAATATTGTAACAAGCTTTCATGTGTTAAATCGAGTTGTGATAAGTTTCTTATTCGGTTCCCTACATCCATTTTGTCGGGCTACTAATGAATTAAATACCAAATTAACCAAATATGCATCAAACTATTTCACTATATAACATTGTTATAATACGAGAATAAACCTTCTTTCGTCAAAAAACTGGTTAAGATCAGCAATAATGGCACATACTAAAAGAAGATCAAAAGAAATGACTACAACAAAGCGAATGAAAAATAGGTTTTAATAAATTTATCGATTAAATTTTATCAATTTGACATTGTTTTTTATTTATTGAATTATATGATACTTTGATAAAATGAACATTTGTTTTTCATTTGGTCTATAAAACTTTTTTGTAAGGTGTAAATATAATTTTAAAATGGGTATTTAGTGAATATTCACATCAAATTAATAACAAATTATTTCTATTTTTGCCTAAAGATTTTCCTAAATAATTTCCTAAATGCCTTCTTTCATGCTTCACGACCAATTTCTTAAATTTAAAAAATAAGAATTTTTTCGGTATTTCAAAAAATCTGGAAGTAATCCTCACCATTTTTCATGGCATTTATTAATACAAATTTGACATTCTATTTTGAAATTCTATTAAAATATGATATTCTTTTAACTTTTCTCAAAAATCAATATTGATTTCTTTTTCGGTTATAAGATATTAGAAGTACTTGTATTATCAGAAATATTATGTAAATATATAATTAAAATTATTATCTCTTCATTTTCCAAACAAAAAACTCATAGTATAAACTTTGGAATAATATAGAAAATTTGATTAAAGGAGTGTATCTCAGCGCAGATTTACGACATCCTGAAATTTTGCACACTTTATTTTTATTATATGGCATGTGGGTGCATGCAATATTTAATTGTTCAATTTATATAGCAGAGAGTGCATCTCAATGAAGTTGTAAAGAATATTATCTAGTAAGTGTGTATATTTCTTTATTATAGTTTATTGATTTGTTCATATATTATCGAAGGTTTATCTCAGTGCAGTTTGGCCACATAACCTAATATATAATGTTAATTTGAGATGTGAAGAAATCGAGAAAAGGCAAAAAAATGATATCTTGTAATACTGTTCTGGACTGTCAGTTTTTTGTCTACTTTGCAGTTCTTCTCGGAATTTCGAGTTCGCAGGCACCTGATGAACATGTAACTTTCTCAGCATTTAAAAATATCCGTTAATTTTGAAGTAATTGTTTAATTTCTTGTTCTAAATTTTTACACAAATGCACGAAGGATTTTAAGTCACTTTGTTTTGAATGCAGAAGTACAACTAATCCACGGGAAAGCGATAATACGCGATTAGCAATGCTCATTCCAATTATAAAGACAAAAGTGTTTTATAACCGATCTAAATGTGAAAGTTTTGCTTGATGCTTTGCTGATTGTAAATTCTTCAATTTCCGCAAGGGAGTCATTAATGGTTGTTGTATAGCTCAACAAATAGTGAAATTGCATCTAACTGTTCAGAATTTACCTTTATAGATAATTATAATTTTATAATTATAATTTTCACCCAACACCAAAACTAGTTTTTAATTTTAGTTCCTTCTAAAATTTCGGGAGGGGGATTTATCCCACTAATCCCCCCATAATAATGTAATTCAAATATTGTAATGATTACAAAGCACAGTAAAATCTGTTATTTCCCTTCCCATTTTACAATTTTCTTAACATTTTTTTCATCTTTAGACTATCAATCAATATTCTGTTTAATAGTAAACTGTCAAATTTTTGAAAAAGTGCTGAAATTGTAATGTGACCGTTTATATGCATTCATATTCTAGAAAATTAAGCTAACTGTAGAGAAAAAATACAAATACGATCATTCAAATGCTGACATGTAAAAACTAAACTACTTACTCCATAGGAATGTCGTCAAACTCGAACTCTCCCATCAGTGAATCATCATTGTCTATCTGTTCGGGTGATATTTCAATACAATTTTGAACTTCTTCTTCTTCTTCGTGACTTAATGATGTTGTGGCAAAGGAATTTAAAATTTGAATTCTATTTGAACTGTTTTTTGAATCTGAATGTATTCTACTTAGAACGGGATCTTCATTGTATGAAAAATCAGTTTCCACCTTTACTAAACCCCTGGAGGTTTTGAATTCACTAGTGACAAGTTGCAAGTTTTTAGCTTTAGTTATCGGGATCAAGTAATACTAATAATTATGCATGTTAAAACCAATTATTCGATTCAAGCTATTACCCTTTCACCTTGATTTGTTTCTGATGAATGACTAAAAAAACTTATTCTAGGTTCATCTGGGACACTATTGCTGTGACTAGTAGACGTAGTATTGCTTTTAGAGAGAGATTGTAAATCTTGAAATGTCTTCACACCATTGTTATTAATACCAGATCCAATAAGTATTGAACTTAATACTGGACTATCGGTAATCCCTGGTTTCGATTGAGATTGCTCATACATTCGGAAATTCGATTTTACATATGGTTGAGATGATCCGTAAATGTGAGATTGAAATTGTTGAGGTGAATTTACAGCAATGATATTCATGTTTGTCACGGGAGTCTGACGAGATCTGTTGTTACTAGCGACTGTACTTGAGGTATTTGTAATAGGGGAGCTGTAGTTTGTAATGGGAGTTCCAGAACTACTGCCACCCCCGCTATTAATTGTTTGCTCTCTAGGAATTGAAACTGCGAGAAATAAAGCAATATAGAAAAAACATGATAACCCCAATAAACGATTTACACGAAGTATTTAATGGATTTATTTCTTAAAATTTAAGACTTTAATGAATAATTTAATTTACAAAAATCTCATGCAAATATCAACGATAAAATTCATTTTCATTCTCGATAATATTTTAAATTGAAATGAACTTTAATAAAAAATAATTTTGTAATTATCATATAAGAATCTATCAATCAAAATACGAAATATAAAAAAATAATAAATCAAATCACATGATCCGATCAACTAGAAAGGCGAATTAAATGTATAGAATAACAATATTTGTGATAGCATATGTAGAGATTAAAACTGAACTTAAAAAATTTAATTAGAAAAATTGAACAAGTCTGTAAAAATACATAATTCTGATATGGCAGAATATATTCATTTATGCTAATTGAAAACTCGAAATAAGCATCGATGTAAATTAAGAACATTTAAACATTGAACAATGGTTATAATAAATTATTTACGATTAAAGGTGTGATCTGCACTTTATTATATAATTTCAATCTTTATTTATATCGCTGTTTGTTAAGTCGAGAATTACGTGAAACAAAATTTAATGATGAACAATATTTTGAGTAAATACTTTGTCATTATTGTAAATCTGATCTTGAAGGCTTGTTTTGATTTTGCAACTTGTTGGATTGTAGCAATGCAACAAGAAGTTGGCCATAAGGAAAGACACGGTAGTATAAATATAAACTTACGAAATCAAATCCTGATATTTGATAATGGTCTTCATTTATGCTAGAATTATCAAGGATTGACGGCGTTTCAAGGCAACGAGAAGATCAAAGGTCTTTAGTGCTAAATCAACTCGATGAATAATGACTAAATCACCTTTGTTGCACTCCAAAACGACTTCTGTAGTTATAATAATATTGACCAACTGAATGACAACCATGTGTACTCCTCCTGTTTGTAGAGTTCTTTTAGCTTGGTGCTTTAGAGAAACATTACAACAACACTAACTTTCAATAATAATCTGAGACATTTTTACACTATTTGCTGGTATTTTTGGCGGCGTTTTAAAATAAAGAAAGTATAGTGAATAATTTCCTCGATCTACTGGATCTTTGGTAACAACTAAATTTGTAATACTGTACAGGTTTAGCATTCTAGAGAGTTCTCCAATAACTTAAAATTCATTTCAAGCAAAAATGGCACACCTATAAGGTTTTATGCGTCCGTATTCAAAATCCTAACCTAAAATTACATCGATATTTTCCTCTATTACTATGAAGCTTCAAATTCTAAATGAGTTTCACAGAACTCATGAAGGTTCCGATAAATATTTAGACCCAACTTCAGCCATTTATTGTATATTTATCTCACTCGACTTGCCTGTGATCATTAACCGTGTCTTAAAACATATCACAAATTGTATAATTTCTCAAGATTTTGTGTAGAATTTTACACAGAGTACAAATTATAATATTTTCAATATTATACATTTTAATATTTTTTGTAGAAACACTGATATATGACATTTTTTCAAATATTATATAAATTTTATCAGATAAACATAATTAAAAATAATGTAATCGAAAACTTAGAATTTTACTAAAACCATATTATAAATGAATTACTAATAAAAATAATTCTCGATAAAATATTTCGAATTAAATACATCAACATAATGCACTATAAATTGAATCGCTAGTATTATTTCTTTCATCTTGGTTTTAATATATGCATAAAAAGTTCAAACAAAAATCAAATTTTTAGTGAGTGTCAGCAAATTACAGCGGTTCATAATATTATTTCAAAAAAAATTATAATTACGATTCGAATTAAAATAAAAATTATAGTAGTATTATTCAAAAATATATAAGAACATCATTTTTAAAAAAATATTTCAATAGCTCGACTATCGTCATCAAACAATAAACAACTTCAATAAAAACTATTATACTCATGAACTTATTAGTAATTACATAATTACAAGTGCGGAATCTTATACAATTTATTAATACTAATAAAATTAATTTTTAAAAACTCGAAATATGTGAATTTTTGGTCGAGTAAAACGTTAACAATATTTTTCTAATCCTTTAGATAATACTTTAAAAGTAGAAATGTGTATTTTTAACTTGCATGTAATATGTTCAATAATATTAATAATAACACTGTTTCGTATTCTTATTCATTCGATGTTTTGTAATAGCCAAATTAATTTTAGTATTGATTGTGTCAATAGAGAAAATCAAATTAACTATTCAATTTTATTAATTCAAAAATAATAATATTAGAAAATATTATTAAACAAAGACTTCAGAGGAAAATCTTTCCATCTAGTAATGTATCAATAAGGAATCCAAACATATTGATAAGTCATTTTTCTCCTTATTTTTTACACATACTAAAAGAGTGTTCCATGATGAATTTTTATTATTTTATTATACCAAACCTCTCCATTTCTTTTATTTATTCATCAATTTTTTCTACCAAATGAACTGGTTGCCACCTTGGGTTACTAACAATAGGTTTACCCAGGTTGAAATTTCATGAGTTAATAAATCAATTTTTCTTACATCACACTTGTGCTTCATAAAAATATCATTATATTTTACTAATAATTCATTATAAAACTTATTATTTTGACCATTCCTATTTTCATTCAAAATTTTTACTAATGCAAATTCTTTGGCTTTATTTATTCTTAACCATCTATTTGATAAAATTTCTTTTAAATTTATAACATATCAAATTTCTTAAAAAAATAAATTCAGCCATTTAATTTTGGAGAAATCTCTTCAGTAGCAATAAACTCAACGTTTTACTTCAAATTTATTTCTCTATATTAACCCTTAAATGCATCGTGTTGCCATTTGGCAACATACCAATATTGAAGCTCATACATTGCACAGAAATAAAATATTGATGCAATACATGTTACAGTGGACAGGCTACATAGTTCTGCGCATGCGCATGATGTGACCAGCGTTTATTTTTCTGTAGTTGTAGTTACTTTATTACAAAGCGTCAAATTAAAAAAAACGAAAAAAATTAAGTCATGCATTTAAGGGTTAACTTTATTAGGTCAATTTTGTTCACCATTTTTTCAAGTTTACTAATTCCAGTCTTTTTACATACACTCTTATCCATAACGCTAATTTTAGCACCATCGTTTAACAAACAACGAAATTCATTATCATCGATGTATATCGAAACACTTAACCTACCATTATATTTATCATATTTAATTATATTATTAAATGAGCTATCAAATCTAATGGATTATTAAGAATAAAACAATAATTACCCAAATTTACATAAAAATCACCATTCCATTCTTCATTTATCAAATACACCAATTACTGTATATGTGTATCAGACAAACAATTACTATTGGTATAGTCAAAAAATCAATAGTTTTCATCATTCCAAACAAACACAATCATCATTCGTCTCAATTATACTTCCTTATTTGATACATAACTTGCATTTACTGAAGAGGTCCAATCACCCATAACCGTGATGGAGCATATCCAATTGGTCATTGGCTGTCACTTGCAAAATCTACTTAAATTGCTGCGACTGATTTTCGATATTATCGGTTCCTATCTGTTTACAGCTCAAAGCATTTGTGTCTGAATTGTTCTGATTTATTTAATTTTTTACTTATTAATTTGCTTTGCCAAATTCTAAATTTTATTACAAAAATCATTTGCAGTCTCATTTCGCTGGTGATATTGAAGAGCTTCTTTATTTGGAATTGTCATGAGATAAAAAAATCTCTTACATTCTTGAATAAAATCTTCTATATTTGAACGAATTTTAAAGTTTTTCGACGGTTTGATAAAATTTACCACCGTGATTGTCATATTAGTAACTATGCTTTTAATATTGATTGTCTCAATAGAGAAAGGCAAATTAACTATTCAATTTTAATAACTCAAAAATAATAATATTGAAGAATATTATTAAAACAAAAACTTCCGAGGAAAATCAATAAGGAATTCAACAAACCGCATCAAACAACATAAACTCACACAATCTTAAATTAATTTGTTATTTATTATATTGTTAACAATAATAATTAATTTTATAAGAACTTTTTTGTTTTTCACGCTTGATTTCTTTATAAGCGACAACAATTTCTACAAAATTTGACTATGAATCAGATTTATTTAAGGTATTCGCCAATTTTCGGCACAGCCTTTTTAAACACTTTAATTAATTATTCATATTACATTCTCATATTTTGTGCATTCACAATAAGCATATTCTTTTAATTTAAATTTATCAATTCTATTTTTGATATCACAAAATGAGCTTTGCATCATTCCTCAAATAAATATCACTAAAATTCAACTAAGTATTCTCAACATTAAACTTCTAATTTGTGTAATACCAAATACATTGGAGTGACTGCCCGTCATCTTGCTACACGAGTTCGAGAGCATGTCGTTGAATGGAAACAGTATTATAGAGATTTTCAATATTAAAGCGCTATCTAAAGGTTTGAAAAACTATTGTAAACGTATTACTTGTGAGACCTTGATGATCCAAAAATCAACATGTAAAAATTCACACGTATTTAGAGTTTTTTATTAATTTTAATAGGATTAATAAAGTTACACACATAATGAAGTAAATACTAATTAATTTATGAGTATAATCGTTTTATTATTGTTGTTTATTGTCTCATGACGACAGTCGAGTAGTCAAAATATATTGCAAAAATATAATTTTATAAATGGTGTCTTTCTATTTATATTAATAAATTCCCATTGTGATTTAACACTTTAAAATTATTTACCTAATTTTAATCAAATTACTTTTAGATAAGTAATCAATTAGAAATAAATTTGTAAAATGATTTATGTATGCACAAATCATATGATTATTTACATAAAACAATAATAATTAGAAATGATCATTTTTAAAAATTATCTAAAAACTAATAAATAATATATATTCTAGTTGAAAATAATTCCCTAATATGATTAATAGTCGCAAAACTCAAAAAATCAATATTTTTAATTACAATTAAAATAATATTTGCAGTTACTGAATCATAACAATTGAAACAATATTATCACGCATAAAAATGCATATATATAAATTGCACTTTATTAAAATGATAGCAAATAATATAAAATCAATTGTTCATCTCTATTAATATAAAAACTCTTCTACAACTCATGAAAATTTCTTCAATTTTATTTCCATTGAGAATTTATGTATTAAAATTATTTTAATAATTTTTTCAAAATAGAAATGAAATCAAAATGAAATCAAAATAGAAATGAAAGTGGAAAAAGAAAAATGTGAAAAATTGCAACACAAGCTTATTTAATTTACAGTAAATACAATTACAATGTAACTGGAAATTTTCTATGAATAAAAACTCGATTCACAGACATAAAATAACATCTTTCACGAGATAATTAAAAATTGAGCTTCGTACAAAATTATCGATGCCAGGTATGAAAATATAATATCCTCACTTAATAAAAACAAAAATGTTTCAAATTTAAAAAGGTTTCGGATGATCACAATTATGAACTATGTGTTTCATTTCGAGCTTACAGAATGTCTGCCAAACAAATTCTTAGAAAAAAAACTAAATAATCATATCGAGGAATTTGACCACAGTGCGCCAAATAACAATAATTTGTTTGAATTCTTAAAATATTCCTTAGTATATACAAATTTCAGACTCAAAGCTAATGTAAAAAAATCTGAGTTCTGTTTCGTTTTCCATGTAATAATTTATAAAATGGGACTAAAAACTTGAGAAACAATGGCAAATTGTCAGTGCTGATTATAGAATCAGTTTGTTTGTTTTATATAATTAATTATTCATGAGTATTCCCAATAAAAAATATTAATAAATAGTTACAAAAGTGTCTAATAGTACATTAAATTCTGATTAAATAAAAATAAATATAAGCTATGAGCATATTAAGTAACAACACCGACTGGACACATGACAGATTACAGTGGAGTTTCAGAAATGGTTTGAGCGCAATAATTGCAATAAAATTATTCTTTCTACGTATTTTTAGACAGCGGCCAGTTTATCCTATGTATAATCTTTGGAATTTAAAATATAAGCTTCTTTTTTAAAAATTGTATAATAAAATGAACTATTAACGTTGCTTGTACAAATGAACTCACGCTTACGATCATATGAATGATGTTACCAATAGTACTGATTTCGGGGAAAAGAATTTGCAACGAATATTTGGAACAAGTCAAATATACTTCATTGGGGTTGCAAGAATAAAAATGATATATTGATTTTGAGATTAACTTACAAGTGGAAAACGAGTGTAACTGGTAAGATCATTCAAAGGCCAACGGATTATCTAGAATTAAGGCATCTTATGTACACAACAAAGCAAGAGTTAGACACTTTTGCATGATCCAGATAACAGAGGCAGTGCCACAAAGAAAAAAGCACAAGAAAATTTTATACAATTTCGTAATGATATGATAACCTTCGACCCAAAAGCTCTTCTAATTAAACTAAGAAATGACTTGATTAGAAGACATGAATGAACTTATATTAGCCAGAGATGCACATCACTAACAGAGCATGTTTGTAAAATTGGCAAGAATGTACAGAGAAAAATAAACCAAGAACAAGTGTAAGCAAAGCTGATACCACGAATTAGTTCAGATTCTTTGGATATAATAGTTATCGACGTTGGTTATATGAAACCACTAAGAAATATGTGTGGTCACAAAGAAATATGTAGTAGTATAACCTAAACCATAGATGAGCAAGCAACCGAATCAATAAACCGAATAATGAAGCTTATCAACAGCAGCCACAGATAAATAGTAAAAATTCTGATCGAAGAGCTAATAAACATAGATAATATACTAAAATTATTAGAATGGACATGTGAAAATCAACCCAAGAAAAGCCACAACTCCAAATTACCTAACAGAGTCAGAGACGCAATATAAAAATTATGGAAGATTCATAATAAAAAAATTGTGTTCAAAAACAAGGGCGATAACGTGGAATGCATGATGAAACGCGGAACCCAGGAAAACGTTTACAATGAAAACTTTACACACTAGAATACCCAGCAACAAAGGATCTATCAAAAACCCTACACTGCATGGTTAAGGATCCAAAACTACCGTAAAGAAATCTTGAAAATTTTGAAATATATCGATTGAAATCAAAAAAAAAGTATTTGAAGAATATCAAATCAACATTGTTTGAAAATATGGTAAGAAATAGCTGCAATTAAAGATGTTTGAAATGATGATTTTTAAAAAACGAAAAGAAGAAATACTTAAAATAAGCTCAAAGCACAAACCGATTTAGAACTATTACCGAGAAGAATTTTATTTAATAGAAAATTTATTTCAAATGTAATCAGCAGATCAATTTTAAGGGAAAATCATTTATTTTCTGGTTCATAATTGATTCGTTACTTTTTTAAAATTTCATTTATCCTCATTTCAGCAACAGATCAATGTTAAAGAAAAACATTTCTCTACAGTTGAGATGAAATTTTTAGAGTTTGTGAGTAGTCAATCAAATATGCTTTGAATTATAAAACTTCTGA
Organism: Schmidtea mediterranea; assembly: GCA_022537955.1. Classification (NCBI taxonomy): domain Eukaryota; kingdom Metazoa; phylum Platyhelminthes; order Tricladida; family Dugesiidae; genus Schmidtea; species Schmidtea mediterranea. The sequence goes on from CM039680.1 coordinate 75,979,787, forward strand.
TATTCAAATATTTTGCAGTAATAATATTAATAGAAATAAGCTTTAATAGAAATAATTTTATGGAAAATACATAAAATACAATAATAAATTCCACGCATTGGAAGAAAACTTTAAGAGATTAAAGTGAAGAACAAGAAAATAGTCGATTATTGTAAATGATATATTATTTATTAGAATAATACTTGAATTCAATATATTCTCTGCTGATACTGAATTTTCTGTTATAGAGACGTCATCATAGTTTGTATAGACGGACAATTTGTCTCGGTGATTATTTTCAGTAGTCCAAGTTGACTGAATAGCATTTATTTTCTGCAATAAATGACTGTTGGTTTGATGAATATCAAACCATTCTTGCAAGAGATTCTTGTCATTGATATTTTGCTCATAATTAACTCCATTAGATTTTAATAAATCTTGTAAATACTGAAAAAATATCAAGTTATTCTTGAAAACAAACACATTAAAATATATTTCAATAATCTCATATATTCCAGGTCGATCACATAAGCCCATTAAATACGGGATATTATTAGATAATGGGTTCTCTGAGGACCACATACATATGTTTCAAGGGGGTATAATCTTTAATATAAAATTTGAAAATAAATATCCACCGAAACTATATAATTTGAACATAATAAAATTAATTATATACTTATAATTATAAAATTTAAATTGTTATTAATAGAAAAATTTTTAATAAAATTTATAATTTATTATAAAATCAGTGCTAATGAAGCAGTCAAATGTAATAAAATTTTATTTATGGATTGATTGTATACAATTTCATTTCCTTTACTCAAATAATATTTGACAAATATTACCAAAACTAATTATTAACTAATATCCCACAAGGTAAATTAGGTCGCCTTAAAATCACAAGATAACTGGAGCTCAATATGTTCGCGACTATTATAACTAACATGATGGCTTGAAACTTTACTGAAAGTTCAAATTGTTTTGGTATTCACTAACTGCTTGTTAATTAATAAAGGCAACGACCATTCAATTACACGGTATAAAATTGTGCCAGTATTCTCCTAATACGTTAAAATAGTTTAAAGCGAATACAACCATCTATTCTTGAAAATATATTATTGAAAGAATCATGTAAAACTTCACTCCTGTGGTTCGATTCCTATTCATTAATTAAACGCTTAAAATATTCATATAAATCAACTGTTGAATCATACAGATAAGATATTCTGTTTTGGTGACTTCAAGTTATATAAAATGTGTGATAACAGTCTTTTTAATGATAAAAATCTGGTGAATATATTTGAAAATGCTGCTGTTAATTAACTTTAAAATGTCCAAACTACATTTTACACCGAGATGATACTCAGCTGCTGTTTTTGATCTTCATGGTTAACTATAAATATATTCCAATTTGCAGTCGGGCGCCATTAGACAGCTTTTCATAAGCTTTTAAACAACCTTCATATCTACCGAAAACAAAGATTATGTGTGCATGAAAATTCTTTGGAAAAAGTTGGTAATTTCAAACATCACATTTTTGGCTAAGAGTAACCAAAAATCGGATGAATCGGTGTTGCGTAAAATTAACCCAGAGTAATAATGAATGGTTCAGAAATAAAGACACGATAGAAATTAGATAAAAGTCAAAAGGGGTTAATATTATTGTAATGATAAAATTGAAAAAAAAGATTTCAGAAAGAGAACTATAGGTGAAATATATCACAATCTGGAAAGCTTATTGACGAAGCTGTAAAAATGCCTCTTATCCAGTGTCAAATTCAAATGTAATCCGAATAATAATCAAAATCGTAAACTATTAAAGAAAAATTAATCAAAAAATAATAAGAATTGCAAATTACTATTAGTCATTTGTTAAGAAAACTAAATTTTTGTTGAAAACGTAACAATTATAAGAACTTCTTTCAATTTTCACTACTGATTTCTTTTCATTTTCAAATGACATATTTATTAAAAAATATTTATGATCATATTCATTATAACTTGAAAAAGGCTGTTCCAAAAATTCGTGAATATCAAAAACCATCGATATCTTTATTGATTCATAGTCAAATGTTTTTTAATAAATATAATTTCATTTGGAAATGTAACCAATTTTTATGTATTGATTAATGGATTAATATTTATTTTATTAATGTTTCAATTTTTTAATTTTAAATGGAATAAATTTTTTAATGTTTAATATAACATTTACTTTTCGAATTCAGGTGAAATAATAAAAATACTTCTAACGTATTAATGGTGTCAAGAGGGGAATTAACGTGTGTATATGTGAAAATCTTGATTTTAAAGATTTGAAATAAAACAATATGAAATAAAAATTTCATAAACTCGAAAGAATCACATGATAATGTAGTGCAAATGAGAAATTGATGATAAAGTTGAGTGCCTAAAATTTAGGAATTACCATGTTTAAAATTATATATTGAACAAGAAAATAATTATTTATTTAGAGTCAAAAAACCCAAATTTTATGCTGACAACAAAAAAGACTATCACAACAATTTCACGTTTACCCACCTGTTCGTTTTATTAACCGTTAAGAACAACTTAATTATAAAAATAATTACGTTAACGAAAATATTATTAAAAACTAAATTCAAGTTCTGCAAGGGAATTGAAAAAAATCTCTAAATCATCTGCATGTATAATAATTGGCTTGCAAGTTGAGTTTAGGCGCATTTAATAGTTGCTGTTAATTTTCTTGATATACAACACATTGAAAATGGAATAAATGAAAATACATCAACACACTTTGATAATTTCAGAATTGACAATTATCCTAAGATTTTATTTTTAATACGTAGTCAAAAATCAAAGTACTTCAGTGTTTCCGGTATTACAAAACAAGAAAAGTTGATAAAATTGACCTAATTTTAGTCTATGGTATCTTTCATTTGGTTACATCATGCAAATATGGAAGTTAGTCGTATTCTGATTCCAAAGACCTCGAGCACTTATACCACATCAAAAATATGACAGTTTGCTTTCTTTTATAGGCTGAAGATCAATACAAATTTTCATTTCAATGTGACTTACAAATGTAGACAAACTTTTAATTTTATACCATAGGTTAAAACAACCTCTAGATATTTTATCAAAAAAATTTAATATCATTTTTAACTCTGGGGCACGTAATTTAGTTTCACAGAATCCTTTCAAATTATTTTTTGGCTTAAAAAATAACTCAGAAAATAAATTTTTATTACTTGGTGAAATGATTGCAGTCACGTGGTGCAGGTTGTGATGCTCGGACGCCTAAAATTTGGGACATATTTCATACCGCCGTGCTTCAGAGTTAAAAGTAAAAGTTTGAGGGAAAAAAATTAAAAATAGAAATTAATAATAAGATTTCTATATACCTGAGAACGGATATAATGGGCATTCATTCGTACGTTTGTGCCATTACGCCTATTGCCTGTCGTAGCGTTGGTGTTTATAACATTCATACGTCGAACACTTTCCAACATAATTTATTTCAAGAAAATTTAATAAACTATTCAAACTTACAAAATTTTTGAGTAGTTTTTCTTAAATGTAAAATATTTATAATTTCAGAAGGATATATTTCATTCTTAAATTCCATAATTCCAAATTTATAAAACTTTTAACATTTTACATTATACATTTAGTGGATTAATTGGAAAATACTATTTTAATATCATTTTATATAATTACTCCTGCAAAAATATTTACAGTTAACATTTAGGTTTTTTAAATATATACTTATAGCACCCATCTATATTTATAACCAAGATCTGATTTGAAATCCACTTATAACAAAGAATATATAAAAATCCTTGAATAAATCATATTCCTTATTAAATGATCAAATAAATACAAACACAACAATGTTTTCACTGATACTATTTAATTCCTTCAGTCAGACGTAATCAAGAACATGAGAACGGAAATAAAGGGTTGTCATTCCAATGTATCTCCGTTCTCAAGTTCTTGATCACTGTCGACAGAAAAAATTGATTAGTATTGTTTTAATTTGCATTGTTGTATTTGACAGGGTATGTGTGTAAAATCATGTTATGAAAGTATTAAAAAATATTTCAATTTAGTAAAATATATTTTTTAATAAAAATTTAAAAATTATTTTGAAATATTTTGATAATTTACTCAAATAAAAAATGTAATATCCAAAAAGTTTTTTGTTTCTACTTGATGAAATATAAAGAAAACTTTTGTATATTTTGCATTGTCTATTATTAATTGTCTTTTCTACAAAAGCTTCATCTTGTTTCATTTAGATTTGAGATTACAAATTAAAAATTTGAGCTTCATAAATATTTAGAAGTTGAGGATTTATGAATGTTTCTGTGTGTAATAATAAAGAACTAAAATTCGTGATTTTCTTTAGTTTATTTCTACAAATAATAATGATATGTGATAAAGTAATATATGATTATAGTAACGGTATCGGTAAAATTCTCAACAAATAAAATATTAAATTCAATTGCTGAAATTCAAGCCAAAAAATAATTATTATGAAACGAGAGTTTTTCTATATTCTGCTCTCCGAAGATATCAATAAATACAATGTGAATCACGAATTAAAGACGATTAATCAGAAATCTCATATTAATATACTTTGATGAATTCAGACTAAATAGGAAGTTATAATGGCACAATACTAACGGGGTTGTCAATAAATGCAAAATGAAAATCAAGATGCCCGACGAAAAATTGAAACTAGTGTATTTGGTATCTTTAGACTTTATTCAATGAAACAATTTCGTTCATATCATGTAGCTTGCTTCACAAATGTCGAATGAATACATAATCTTGGCTAAATATTTTGTAATTAATTAACTCGACTCAAGTTTTTCAAATTCTTATTTGGATTACCTGATATGGGACGAAAAGTTAACGTTAAAGCTGATGCAGAGCTAAATATTTATCAATTAATTTCGACGTGAATTGTATACGTTGCCCTTAGATCACTAATCATTAATTATTTTTATTCTTCGAGAACTTACTTTACACTCCTTATTTGAAAAGGAGTATTTTAATGGTTATTGAAAATCAACAAAATAGGAAGCTTTCATTTTAAATAAATTAAAAATCAAACCAATTCAGATGTTTTCCATATAAATTTAAAATTAAATATTCATTTTAAAGTTTCCAAATGTAACAAAGACCAGCTAGACAAAAAGCTGTAAACGACGCACGATAACGAAAAAATGAAAAAATGGCAAATTTTAGGCTTGCAAATCTTAGGTGGACCAATAATTAAAATCAGACTTTTGATAAAGAAATAAAAACAAATTTATACAAATCCAGTTAACTTTTGAAACTATTTACTGAACATTTTGATTTATGACTTTGTCCTGTCTCATAAGCAGTTTCCTAATACGATCCTCTATAAATTTTACATGTTTTCCAAAAAATAAGTTTTTAATATTCTTTTTACAGGACTATTTTTTCAGGACATTTTTCCATTAAGCTGATTTTACAAAGAACGAAATTAGGTTATATTAACTAAAAAATTTCCTTTTTTGGTAAATTATGATCGCCTCCCAATTTTTTTCTTCAGCATATCTAATTAGGAACAATACACATCATAACAAACACTGCGATTGGATAACAGATCACGAAACAGTACGACTTTATAATTACATAATCCATAAAACACCGCATTCTTGGGACTTAAACTGATTTTAGTAGAGGTTGATGTTATTAATTCTGATTTTTTAGAATAAAGTTCAGCATAAAAAACAGTCGGCAGAGCACGACGGGTTTTCACCATCTGAAATAATATATAAGCGAAGTGTTAATTTACACTCAAACTTGAAGCAAGCAGATATATCTAGTGGAGAATTGATTGAAAATGCGAAACATAACTCAGATAAAGCTGAAGATAATACGAGAGCTATGGACACGACAAAGAGAGGCTCTCGTGTTTTTGAGGTGGGGGATATTAGTGCGCAAGGAACCGCATAACAGACACAAATATGATATGCAATACGAAGGCCCATACAAAATCGTCAGGATTTTATCTCCGCAATCAAGTCGAACCTCTTTCCCAAGACAGAACGAAAGAAAGAATCGAGTGACTGAAGAAGTGGATAAAATCTTAAGAGGAGAGCTAAGATATTTAAATTATGTTTAAATAATTGGTTATTTAGCACTTTTATGAAATAAATCTTGATGGAATTTAATTCTTTTAAAAATGAGTTGGATGTAACTAGAATAATTCGAGATTTTTTAATGTCTTACATATATTACCTGCATTGCCTACAAATCCTAGAACTTAAGCTATGTAATCGTTCTGTGGAATTATCGTTGTGTGATTTACAGAGAATTCTAACACTTGAAATTATTGTACATTTCAAGACATTTTACTTTTAGAAATTTTAAATTTACGCTTTTTTGTATATACAAACGATATATTTTAAACTATAAACAATGTAATAATAATTTAAATATAATGTTAATATACCAAGTGTTTCAAAAGGTAATAGATGATTCTATTTATTTATAAATATTTTAAAAACAATATAAATGTTAATTTTTTATTATTATTTAAGATAAGAAATATTTAAATTTTATTTAAAACAGAAATTGCAATAAGTGCTTAGTGTTCACCATATACATCAATGGAGAGTTTACACCTTTTTAATACAGCGTTACATGCATTCTGGATATTCATTCTGTAATTTGAGCAAATGAATGAATTATTATTTTCTTTAGATCTTCCAAATTGTTATAATGCTCACTATAGAAAATATTCTTCAGAATGGAGGTTTACCGTTTTCTCATCCATTCTCTCTGTACCAAAGTTTGATATTTTAGCCTATAATAGCTTTTAGTAAACACACTATCGTTAATTGAAAATTGAGCCATTTATAAAATAAAATTAGTGATACTGATGCAAAAAACTAACTAAAAGATTTATATTATTTGAAATGATTTGCAAAATATTTAAATTCTTTATCGACTGTCACCTTTTAAAACACTCAGTATATAGTTATGAATTCCGAAAAGGTTTATTTTGCTATAAATATAATTATATCTGAATACAGACAATACAGATACAATAGTCATTTTTACTTTTAAGTGGGGCGTATTTGTAGGCCGCATTACTTTGTGCAGAAATCGGATCAATTATATCTGTTGTCTCAAGAATAGGTGAATTTGGTCATTGTACCAAATTCGATCATCAAGCGATTTTTACATTTTTCCCAAGGAAAAAATTATAAATTGAAGTTTTGTATTTTAACTAAATGATATTTCCAAGTAGTAGACTAATCCTAATAATATACTCATTTTAAAAAAATTATTTTGGGTATGTAATTTAATAGTATACAAATCCTAATACTATACCAATGTATAATATGTTGTAAATTATACGCTAGATAAAATAAATATTATAAATATTATTATAATGACATTCTCCTTATTGTATTATGTTAATTTGTGTTTATTTGTTATAAATTAGTTATATTTGAATACCATTTTCAAAATTTATCTCCGTATTATGAAAAAGAAAACATTCACGACCCGATTCAAAAAAGTATTAAAATATAGCAAAGGTACACATATTTTTAGTTTTTTAGCAATTCTTCATCAACAACTCGACCGATTTACCAACACTTTTCACTGAATTAGCAAAAGTAGAAAATAAAGACCATGAACGATAAATCAATCACTTCACCATATTTATCTTACACTTAAATTCACAAAATTAATATTTTTATTATTATATGATTAAAAAACTAATAATTTTAAAAAAAAATGTAATTTTTAAACCCGGCACTGATAAAAAATACCCCCGGAATATTTCTGTAAATAATTATTATGTAATAATAAATTTTCAAGGATATTTGACTTGTGGCATGGTGCCGTTTTGTTACTACTAATATTTTGGATTTTTTCGATGAATAATAAATTGGTTTTAAAATTTGTGTTATTTGAATATTTTTTATAAAAATAAAATTGCTATGACTATCCGAAATATGTTTAAATTTTTACAGATAATACCACTATTATTAAATAAATTAATTTTGTTATTCTATCAAATGAGAGTCAAGTTTATTAATGATTAAAATTGCGATTAATTATATTGATCTATTTAGCATGTTATTGTGCGATTTCTATTCCAATGGCCAGTAAAAGAATTTGGGAGAAATTAAAATTATTATAAAGATTAAATATATTCAATTTGAATATTGCATCAATTTAAAAAACAAAAGTATAAATATAATTAATATAGTAATTAATTTAATTATAGTTAGCATAATTATAATTGCGATTACAATAATATGTTTACCTGAATATGCTTGTAAAACACTGTAATTAGATTTTCTGATATTTGTGCTTCCTTTTGCAAATGCTGAATACAAGAAATTGATTCTTGTAACTGTTGAATATAAATCACAGAGTTTTTCAATATTCCACCTTTGTTACGTTTGGATTCTCTTGAAAACGAATAAATAACAATGGATTTCATTAGTCAAACAGAAATTATATAAAATTACGTGCTTAAAAATAATTTCTCTGGTAATAATTGACCAAGTTCTTGGATCTGATTATTTATATAATCTCTTCGCTTTCTTTCGACTAAATAATTTACAAATAAATTCTAAAAAATTTAGGAAAATTTAAAAATAAATTGAAGTTGTAATAACATTTTATCAAAGAATTGTCTATAACAATTATTAATAATTAACATTTACCAAAAAAGAAAAACATTGGTTCATTAATTAAAAGATAAATTGACAAAAAAATAATAATAATCATTGTCATTAAAAAATGTTTGTGACTATGAATCAGTAAAGATATCAATGTGTTTTTTTATATTCTCAAATTTTCGTCAGTATTTTTCAAGGTGAAAACCAAAAGTTATTATAATACAATAATTATAATTATAAAAATCAACAATAAAAATCAATAATAAAAAAATATATAATAATAATCAATAATAATAATAATCATTAAACAAATAAATTCTTTGATTTCTGAATTAAAATGCATTAACTTTGAAATTGATATAAGAAATTTATAAATTATAAATAAATATTTTTAAATTGTTTTTTTAAACTTGACTTTAATTTATATTGCTCATTTGTTCCATTTATCAATTGAAATATTAGAAAACAACTCTTGAAATGATATATGTACCACATGTGTTTTAACCACGAACTCTTAGATGTGCTTGAATCCGATATTTCCCACTTTATGAAACACTACTGAATAATAGATTTTCTAATCTTGGACTTTAGTTTTTGCAGAATTTTTCAAATTCAAATTAAAAAAGTATATTATAATTTGAAAACAGCTTTTGCTTTACTAATTTGCATTATAATTTATTATCTAAACAACATTATGTCAACACCTAAAGATCATTTTATGAATCGAATAAAATATAAATCATACGATTAATCAGTTCACTTTCATTATTCATAATATTTATTTTTACATGAGTCGGTCCATTCATCAGAAACCGTTCGAATAAACTGATCATAGGAAATAGCAGAAAAAACAGAGGAGGCATTAATCACGACCGCGTGAATCCATAATAAACAAATGGAATAGAGAATTTCAAAAATCAATTAGAGAAAATTAGTCAATTTATTTGAGAAATTCAATAATTAATGTTGATTTTCAACATGCATATTCAATATATAAATTAATTTTCTCTCGACAAACCTTTATCTTTGATTAGTGAAAATATTTACTAAAACATTTTATTTGTGTTAGTTGTAGCAAAGAATTTATAGTTTTAAGATTAAGTTTTACAAACAATAAATTAGATTAGATTTTAAATCTTTAAGGTTTTTTTTTAATGAAAACTTCTTTAGGATATTTTTAATTTAGATAATGCTTGAGTAAAGTTAAGCTCCTCTACTGTTTTCCCGGCTCCATCATATGAACTGATTTATGGAAACCATATTTGGGTATATCTCATAAAACAGTAAATCATAGTCGAAACCTTTTGGATTCTGTGACAAATGTTAGCACTACCTACAATAGAAGTAGCATTGAATTGTTTAAAACTACAGATCAAGCGCTGGAATAAAACGGAAAATCAAATAACGGAACATTTATTCGAGTTTATTTGAAGACGAAAAACGCAGATGAAATGGATTACTTAATGCATTTAGAAATATATCATATAAAAGCGTTTTTTAATAATTTATTTATATTATTATTTTATATCTATTTATTTTCGATTATACTTTACTTCAGCAATGTTATTATCTCTAAAAATTTAACGATCAAGCTTAAATAGATAAATAAAAAATTAATATTAACCTAACAATTGAATAATGGCAATGAATATTTACAAGTTCTGTGTTAAATCATGTTCATAAAAAGAAATATTTTAGATTAGTAATTTTTAGTTAGAAAATAATAAGATTGACAATAAAATGTTTTCAGAAATATTGTTAGATTTTATATTTGTAGTTTAGCAGTATTTTGTTAATAATGAAAATCACTTATAATAATAATATATAATATACTGGAAATTATCAAAATAATATCTGCCGCAAAGGTTGAAATAAAACAATTAATAAATCAAAAAAAACTGTGAACCGGGATGCCGCGGTCGCGTATTAACCGATAAATTTTAATCCAGAAAATTCACTCTTAAACGGTACATCGGCTTGCATGTAGACACCAACAAATATATAATAAATTGCATTTAGCAATGATGTTTATGCGAATGATGTTACAGAAGCAGATTTCCATTCGTTATTTGGCGAAAGTGACAATGAAGAACCATACTTTGAAGGATTAATTAATTTTAAAATAAATTATTTTTATATTTGACATTACATTAATTTAGCATATTATCTTTTCAAGTTATGAATAAAAACAATGAAAACAATACAAATAAAAACAATACATAGGAATAAAAAAAATTAAAACTTAATTTTTGTGATCAATGTAAAAATAAAGTTTCGTTTGATTGAAATTCATTCCAACTTGGATTTTTAATGGTCAGCTGATAGATATGACATAGAAGTTTTAGGTATATCGACGCCATTTCTGTGGGCCGTCTAAGACAGGAAGGACATATGGTAAATAACTTATCCATACTGAACAATGCTTAAAAATTACCTTAACCTACTGTAACATAATCACAAATTTATTTAATTAGACTAAATATAAAAACGTCTAAAGCAATATGAAATATTTCGTCATATGGCGTTACAGGAATACATATCGGTCGTTCCTAGAAATAACCTATGTTTTTATGTTGCAAAAATTTGAAAAAATTGCTATTAGAAAGGACGTTTTTCACAAAATGAATACTGTTGATATATCATGAAAACATTGTATGGGCATATGCACTGGTGGTGCTCCTTTTATTGTAGATTATCTTAAAGGATTTTTATCATTGTAAAAAAAATATATATTATTGATAAATTGTTTTATACACTGCAAAGTATTGATGATAAGTGATATAGGACTGGAACTAAAACATGTATTAGACGAAGTAATTATGAAGGTAAATCATGTCCAAAAATAGGGGCTTAATTCCAGAATATTTTCGAAAATTCGTGAAATGGGAGCTCATCATTTCAGCTCGATTTTCTATGTGGAAATAGGATGGCATTCAAAAAATCGTGCCTGGAATCGTTTTTTCGAATTAAGAGAACTGCTAATATTTTTTCAGTAAGATAAAGAATCGTATACCTTATTGCAAAATAGTTGACATTACAAGTCTCAATTATTGGTTGACATATTTGAGAATATGAATAAGTTACATTTAAACATACAAGGGAGAAAGGAAAATATATTGTGCTCCGCAAATAAAAATATGGCTTTCCGGGGAAAAGCAAAATTCTGGAACGTAAACGTAAAAGGTGATATGAATATGTATCCAAAAGCTGCTAAATGTTATTGTAAGGATTTGTCAATCTTGATTAGTGATCATTTGTAAGCCTTAGAAGAAAGAATAAGTCGATTTGACTCATTTAAGATTTGATTGCTATGCATAAAAGACGGCTGAAATAGAAGACTCGTGTTAAATATTATAAAAACATTTGTGGAAAATGTATTTCAAAGACACTATTTATGTAAAGCACGTTTTAAATAAAGTTCTTTAAAAGAAAAATGTTTTCAGAAAAATTAAAAGTTGATGTTTGAGTCAAATTAACTTATTTGAAGAATAATAGGTACATATACACAACAGCTGGCAATTTAGTTTTAAATTTATTTGGTTTGATAATTTTTCGCATTTAAAAGACATTAAATTATTAGGGGGTGTCAATATAATATAAATCTAATATTTCAAAATTAAAAGATTTCAATTGCGTTTACTAAATAAATAATTACAAGGAGTCTCGATAAAAAATTTGCAGATTGAATTAAGCTGCCCACGAGTTTTTCCGTTTGAATCAAATTAGCACTTCGTTTTTTATAGATATCCAATTTAAAGATTTTGAAAACTATTCAGGTTTTTTTCTTTTTTATTATTATTGTAAAGTTTTGATATTTATTTTGTTAAAACAATTTATTTCATAATAAAGTTTTATCATTTTAATTTGAGATTGATACAGAAAAAAAGTGAGGCATTATTTTTAACAAATTTACATGGATTTGATATAGCAAATCATTATATCCAACTCGCTATAAAATAGTTAAAATATTTGAGAGACTACATCCTACTTTTAAAATATATGAATAATATTACTCACATGTAAAAATCACTTTTTATAGATACATGACTTATGAATTTCAAATAAATGATATTACTTCATTTAATTTGTTTATTTTTTAATCACAAGAAAGGAGAATGTAAAATATACCCACTCGATAAAGCACTCGATCATTAGTAGAAATTGTTGCACGACGATTACTGGTTAATCATCATACATGTATATGACATTCCCTGATCTTTTTGCCTTTTCAATAGAACACTGAAATCAATGAACCTTTATAAGGCCGTACATATTTGAAATGAATATTAAAATTATATGCGTAGTCTTAGCTTAAAGTTAAATAGAAGGAAAGTGATCCAAAACAATATATGATGTACTTGATGTCGTTTAATAATAATTGTGATATTCGACTTGCGACAGCGGTAATATAAGTTTCAACGGCTGATGTTTGATATGAAATATTATTAAAATAATCATCTGATAGAACTTATCCAATAGTTAGAGATAATAAAAGTAAATTACAGTATTAATTATAATAAAAGTGCTTTTCTAATCAGAACTGACATAATTATGTGTAGAATTTGCAAAAGTTTCATGGAACATCGGTGAGAAAAACCACTCCCAAGATCTTTCATAAATTTTTTCAAAAAATCTAATATATAAATTCAAAATTATTCATTTACAAAATATAACCTTTCTTAATGTGTTTAGATAAAAAGTTGACTAAAATAATCAGGGGAAAACATTGATAAATAGTGGGGGGTTTTCAACAATAAATCAAGAATTTTTGTATTTAATTTATCAATCAATTAGTTTTTTTCAATGTTAAATCTTTTTACATCAAGTATTTTATGAATAAATAACTAGATTCAATAGCTATGAAATTAATTGCTACTTGCTAATTGTGAAAACTTTTTAACATAAAAAATGAACAATAATAAGTAATATTAGTTGTAAAGAAAAATGAATCAATATGAGTATAATAAAAATTAACTTAATTTCAATACGGTTTCTATACTGACACCAGAATAAAAATATAATCTCAATTAAATTGAAATGAGAAAAAAAATTGAAACTCAAATATGCCGTCCTTAAATTATGCGGTTTATTATTCAACAATAACAACAACAACAGTGCATGGAATAATATTGGAGTGATTGGCAGTGAAAATAATAAAAACATTTATCAACATGTCAATAACAAGCAAAACGTTTGTATACGACCACGTCAATTATATGAAAAAAATAATTAATAAAGATCTAATTGAATGATAAAATAAAATTGGAATGAAATTGCTATGAAATAGATCATTTATAACACCTGCCATTTCACCAGAATTAAATGTACAATTATTAAGTTTAAAAAATATAAAAATTTAACTTTCAAACCTTTAACAATTTTCTAAGTCAAAACATAGCAAATATCGATAATGTGAAAACTTTGAGTAGATAATTATTTTAGAAAAATTAATAAATAAAGCAAGTGCAATATTGGTTTAATAATAATTTTCAGTGTTGCATTAATGTGTTTGTTAAAGTTTAAAATGACGTAAATATAATCATAATAATAAAAAAAGACATTATAGCATCGATCAAAAGTTTGTAAAAGAAATTTCCAGGAGAACCAACAGGATAATTATATTAGAATTTGAATAATCCTTATCAAGATATATGATACTCAAGGCTTTGCATTTTATTAGAATAATGAATCTCATATTCACAATTAATATTAAAATTTGATCACAAAATATGATCACAAGTAATACGTTCTCAATAGTTTCTGAAACCCTTAGATAATCTTTCGATAACACTTTAAAATTGGAAATGTTTTTAACTTTCATGTCGTATTATGCTCATGATATGTTCAGTAACAAATCTGTGACACTTTTATGTTTATATTCTGATTCCGTCTATCGTTTTACTTATAGTACCACATACATTGGAGATACTACCCGTCATCTTACTACGCGAGTTCTAGAGTATGCCCGACAGAAGAAAACAGTAACATTACTGAACATAATAAGACATGCAGATTAAAAATAGAAATTTCCATTTTCAAAGGTTTTTAAAACTATTGGGAACTTGATCATAAATTTATATCATCAAAGATCAACGTAAAAAAGGTCATCCATGTGTATTTTGGGTTTTTAACACTAGATCTACCGGACTTTTTGATATACCTAGTTCTACCATGAGCGGTCAAAATGACGGGTTACGAAATACTTTACACAATTTGAGAGGCAATATGTATATTTGTTTATTAAATAATAAAAATACAATAAAACATTTATAACAAGCATATTATAGTATTTTACAACAGAAACAATTAAAGAAAAAATAATAATAATAATTCAGGAACGATATTCTTTTTTTAAAATTTAGTTTGATTTTGATTTTTATTCTTCGCATCTTTTACAAATAATTTTTTTTACTGATATACATTTGCCACATACGTATCGTTTGCATTTATCGCACATAAGAGTAGTTTTATTCTTATTGCAAAACCCTGTTTGACATTGCTTTCTTGTATTTGTTGATTCATCAAGAGGTTGCTGGTTATGCCTCTCTATCTGACTTCTTGATTTTACGAAATCTGCAGCAAGTTCGTCCGCCAGTTGAAACATAAAATCTTTTCTTGCTATATTTATTGCAGTTGTTTTCTTATATAATATCCAAGCATTTATTATGGCAAGGTCTAGTATATTGAAGAATACTTGTAGTGGCCATCTTCTAGATCCAGATTTTGTGCTGCATTTTCTGGCCATTTGATCAGATGAATCCACACCACATTTATTTTTGTTATAGAATGTAATTGTTTCGGGTAATAGCTTTTTATTTTTGTTAATTTGAACCGACTTATGTTTTGAGCTTAGCACTAGTACTTTTTTTTGTGGTTTGCTTTTATATATCGTGAGAATAAAATCATTTGCTTTGTAAAGCAAAGTTGAATAACATTGCATATTATCTTTTTTTATTTTTACAAACTTTGGCAGTTCTCGTTTATTACTACGTATAGTTCCAACCAACGTGGTCCTTTTTGCAAGCAGCTTCGATGCTAACGATACGCTTGTAAACAAATTATCTGTTATTACAGTTCTCCCTTTCATCGTATATGGCTCCATTAGTTTTAAGGCAACAAATTCAGATAATGAAGTAGAGGAGGAACGAGTTTCATCCTTACCTAAATATGGAAATCCATTTATTATATATTTGCTTTGGACATCTGCTGCCAGCCAAAGTTTTATTCCAAATTTGTTGGGCTTATTTGGCATATACTGCGTAAACCTGCACCTAGCTTTTGTAGCAAATAGTTGTTCGTCTACTGTTATATTTTGCCCTGGTTTGTAGCAGTTTTGGCTATTTTCAATAAATTTATTCCACACTTTCGAAATTAAAGCAAATTTATCAGTTTGCAAACGTTGACTTCTAGAATTTTTGTTGTCGAAACGAATAAATCTTAAAATTTCAGTAAAATCGTTCCTACTCATGGTATCTGCAAAAAACTTAGGCCCCCATTTTTTATTCCATAAATAGGAAAGTTTTAGATTTTTGGCTTCATATGCTCCACGTGCACATACTATAGCCATAAAAGCTTTTAATTTTTCTTCTGTAAGTGTCCATTTTTTACCAAAAACTCTAAAAGCCTCCGCTTCTGTGCATTTTATTATATACTCCATAATATTTCTGTCGATAATCAAAGAAAATGCACTACTTGCAGAACCTTTCATTATGTTCCTTTTGGCATATCCTGTTGGACCAGGTGTATCTTTGAAAATATTATGTAGTGGTAATCTTCCCCCAGAAGATCCTTCGTTTAGTTTTCTCCAGACTGTTCCATCCGCAGACAATTCAATTTCATCCTCCTCTACTTCTTCTTCTGAACTTGTAGATAATTGTTGGTTCCTTTTCCTTTTCGGTATATTCAAAATATTTTCATATTCACTATCACTTGCAGAAGATTCCTCATGATCACTGTCATTATCACCACTATCAAACATGTAATCATCACTACCGTACGGTCCGTTATTACTTTCGATTAGATCGCCATCACTATCATAAAGTTTATCTTCTTCAATGTCAGAGAATCCTTCTGGTATGTTACGTATTTTTTCTAATAACTTTTCTATTTTCATTTGCTTGGTCATTTTTACGGCCTGATAAATAACAAAAATATAAAACCAAAAACATTTTTATTTTTTCTAAATTATCTTACCTCTGTTGAAATCGTGAGGGTGGAGATGAACTGGCGCGGATAAATACTACTATATCTGCCAATGGCTAAAATTACTGACTGAGCATATGCGGTGAGAACCTCAGTTTTCAACGAAATCATATGGAGCCTGTGAGATCACTCATCATGTGACAACCAATTTGTTTTCTTTTTCAACAGAAAATATGTAGTATATAGAATAAATGATTCATTTTTGAGATAACAAGGTATTATTTATCAACTTCTAAAATCATACTGGCGAATATAGCAATAAACCGTACAACAAATATCAAATTTGTCTTAAATATTAGTAGCCGTCATTTTGACGGGTGTTGGTAGAAATAGGTATAGCACAAAAAAATTTGCATTTTGGATACATTTAAAAATAGAAACAATTTATAAAATTAATTACCGCTACATATGTAGAAAAGTCATGCAATTATTTCGAAAAAATATTAATTGTAATTATGTAATTTTTTAGCAAGAAAATTGAAAACCGTCGTTTTGACGGTCTCGGTAAATCTAGTGTTAATTAATAAAATTACGATTAATAAATTTTATTAGATTCCGCACATAATAAACTAATAAGCATGATTGTTTTATTGAAGTTGTTTAGCGCTGATGATTATAGCTGAGCTGTCGAAATATATTCAAAAACTAAATTTTAAAAAATAGTGTTTTCTTATAAGAATAAATTCTTATTTTATAATATTACAGTTGATATTCAAAAACGTTTAAGCAAAATTAGAAACATTCGATTAAAAGTATTAATATTTTTTTCCTTGTATTATAATGTCAAGCATAGCATTAATATATAATAAAGGTTAAACTTAAGGTGACCAGGTATATTGAAAGTGCAGTACGTTTTTTTTATTGTCTATACTGCCAAATTTGTATGTACTCTTTAAGTACTGCTTTCAAGTTTAAAAAACTCTGGCCACGACAGTTAAAAGAGTATTTTCAATAATTAATGATTTCTGGAGTAAAATTAAGTCGAGATTAAACTTAGAAACTTTATTAGTATTGACTTTACTGAAGATGAATCTCCAGTAAACATGTAATAACTTTTGTAATGTTTTTACAGAAAATGATCCATTATTTATGATTTCTGGAGTAAAATTAAGTCGAGATTAAACTTAGAAACTTTATTAGTATTGACTTCACTGAAGATGAATCTCCAGTAAACATGTAATAACTTTTGTAATGTTTTTACATTAATGATCCATTACTGAAAAAAAGTTAGTTAAAAAAATTTTAATTAAAAAATTTAAATTAATTTAAAAAACTAAAAATATTGAAATATCATTTTTTTAATTGAAATTGTTTTGAAGAGTTCATAATAGCCCGTACTTTTCAATCCTGTGTACTGCTTTTGGGTTTAAAAAACCTGGCTAATTTATTACAAATCAATTTTTTAAAGTACTACACCAGAAAGTTTCGTTAATTTTGTTATCACAATAATTATCACTTTCTTCTAATAACTATACTCCTACGGTTTAGCTTGAACTTCATTTTTTCAGTAAAAACTATCTATTTCAATTCTTTTACGAAACAATTTTAAAGGAAGTTGATTGAAGTTTTTTATTAAGTTCTTCAAAATTTAAATTTACAAAGAAACCTTTTCAATTCCTTTAAAAAAATTGTTTTGCTAGATTTGGTATTTAATTGAGCAATTGACTCATTATTATACATTGCATACATATCGTTGAAACTAACGAATGTTGTCTCCGAAATAACTGGTTACTTACCAAGTCAGGATAACTATTTGAAAATATGCAAGGCAGCCAGGTAACATAATAGTGGAGCAACCTAAGGAAAGATGACAAACGTATCTTCCTGAAATATTGAGAACATGAAGTGTGGCAAAAATCCGAAATTCAAACCACTCTGAACAAAAGTAAAGACCTAAAAACATACAAAATCCAAATGCCAACTCGAATAATAAGAGTATCAGTAGACAAATTAAAATCAGCCTGCATAGAACTAATTACTCAATAATACTGAAGAAGTATATACTACATACTATGCAGTATCCATTATTAAACAGCAGATTTATTAAAATTTCAGTTTGGAAATAAATTCGTTGAATTTGCATTGAAATTGTAATCATTAAATTAATAAGAAATTGTAGATGATGAGATATTTGAAAAAAACATTTTTGTTCGAATTTTTCAAAAATTAGTTTGCGGTTTTCTTAGTTTTTCATAGTTTGCAAACCTTTTGATAAATTTTTCAATATGAATTATTTGAAGATACTATAATGGCCGCCCAAAGCTGTAAAGCAGTTCAAAATGACGATGGATTATAATGCAAGAACACATTTTCATAGAAATTCGTAAAATGCACAGCGATATTTCTAGGATTAGGTCATTATTTAACACTTATCGTCAAACGCACCACACCTTACCACAACACACGCACATACACCATACGAATACTTTCTATAGAATTTTGATTCAGTAATAATAACAATAACAATAATAATAATAACATTAATAATAATAATAATAATAATAATAATAATAATAATAAAAATAATAATAATAATAAAAATAAAAATAATAATAATAATAATAATAATAATAATAATAATAATAATAATAATAATAATAATAATAATAAAAATAATGCTTTACTTGAAAGACTTATTATTTCTTTAATAAAAATTATTTACAAAAATTATTTTTGATTTTATAAAAATTAATGCAGATTAAAAATATATTTCCACGTGTTTTAATTGATTAAATTAATAAATAATGTAATTTAAATACATCATTTTAACAATCTTTTAATTGTAAAATCATTTAAAACTGTAAAAATTATATTTAAAAAGATACTTCATGGAACAAATACTAACAATAAAAAACAAAATAATGTGAATATAAATTACTGATTCCAACTAAATTTGCCTTTAAATGAGAAAATTGGAAAATAAAGAATAACAGTCATTTAATTAACGTTAACACAATTTAAAACAATTTCACATGTAATTTTGTAAAGATAAAAATCTAGAAATAAATTTTATTTAGTTAGAAATAATTGATAATTTTTTATCTAATGGTTAATGTTAAATTTGTCTTGTTTTAAATTTTTAATTTATTGAATAATATCAAACTTAAGATATTATTGTTTTTTGTAATATAATTCTTCATTATTAAAAAAATTGAAATTCTTCTAATAATATAAAATAACAGATTTGCTGTTTTCTTAACAAAATATTTAATGTTTTAAATTTAATTATAAAAATTAGTTTAATGTGAAATCAAATGTATTTAATTTAAAGTTTAGATTTAATATTAATATTTGAATAAATTTTTATTTAATCAATAAATGAGAATAAATTATTTTTATTAATATTTATTTAAATCAATATTCATACAATAGGTGCTTTTAATTGAGTAATGGAATAGATCGATAAATAAAAAAGTCTCAGGATGAGAGGTTATAAAAAGGATGTTGTAATTATTGCGAATGATAATAATTAGTGTATAGTTAAATAATTAATTATAAGTCAATTAGTTATATGATTATATTAATTAGTATATTAATATTAATACACATTTTTCGCCTTTTGTAATTTTTTAATCTTTGTTTATTATTTTCAATAAAGTGGGATTTCTATAACTCTATTTAGGGAACTTATAAAATATTAATCTTCTAATAAAATAGAAATATTTCATTTAGATTAACACAAAAATAAGTGATGAAGTGTTAAATGTTACTACTATTTTTTTTCAAAACGGTTTCTTAAGGTGGAGCTCGTTAAGAGCATCGAGATTATTACATGGAAAATATTTTATATAATAATTAACTTAGATAGAATATAAAATAATTTAAAAAGCAATTGTGTGGCTTCATTTTGTGAAATTCTAAAAATTTAAGAGTGCATTCACAGGAGCCGCAATCATAAAATGTGGGGAACAACGCAAACCTTTTCAGTGTTATTGAGAAAAGAGTTAGTTCGAGTTTAACTTGTTTACAAAATTGGTGTTTTTATCAAATTCAATCCAGACTTTTCGATTAAAGCTCTTAAGAGTTAGGCATCAAAACTCGGATGAAGCACTTATTAACGTCATAAAACCACATAAACGATTTATCGTATTTAATTTAAACATTAAATTACAAATTATGAATAAATTTGATAAGTTTTAACATTATTAGAAATCTTTTTATCAGATGAAAATTAATCCGTGGTTTTAAAACCAAATTTCAATATCTTTATATAGGTATTTATATTTAATAGTCTAATATAGGTTTGGCTAATCTAAATAATTTTAATCCCGCGGACCGTATTTATAAATCATTACTGTGGTTATAGATTATTATTTATAAATTAACATTAAAACAGTTAAACATATATCACATAAATCACTTGAAAAAGCCTGTGCCGAAAACTTGTGAATATCAATAAAACATCGTTATCATAGTCAAATAATAAAATATTCTTAATGTAATTGCAATTCGATTGTTTTATTGATGGCAATAATTATAATTAATAAAATTATATATATATATATATATATATATATATATATATATATATATTATTTTATTAATTATAATTATTGCCATCAATAAAACAATCGAATATTTAATCAGTGAGATATTGTTTATCTTTTATTTCATTTAACTTTTTAAGTCAATCTTAATACTTGTATTTGGAGATCGTAGTTGATGTTGCAGGTTTTTGTCACGACAACACCGCACTAAAGTAAACAATATCACAAATGAAGCTATGTTAAATCTTGTAAAATGAAAAAGTATACACTATTGGTGGCATGAAGCCTGTGAGCCATAGGTTGACTATCCATGATCTAAGACAGAGCTAGACATTCGAAAAAATTATTTAAATTCATATCCATGAGTTCTGGAAAACTAAAACTTTTCAAAACCATAAACTTTTTTCAATTTTCGACCTCGAATTTTATATTATAAAATATAATAAGTATTGTTTAAATTTTAAACTTTAAAATATGTCCGGCCCGCAAACTAGTAAAACTTTTTTGGATTGGCCAGCTATCAAAAAGGTTTTCCCACCCCTGATCTAAGATATCATATTTTCATGTGCAATCTAATATTATAACGATGTCAACTTTCAATGGCAAATAAGACTAATTTGATAAAAATAATTTCGAAAATTTTTCACTCGTTTTAACATATTATATCTTTTCGTTACCACTATAGATAATTTTTAACCAATTTTCGGCACTGATTTTTCCAAGTGTTACTTAAAATTGTTATTTAAAAAGGCAGTACTGAAAATTTTTGTTTCGTGGTAGGAAAAAAATCAATCTAAAATAGTAATGAAAATAAATTTAATTTAAAAAAAACTTAAAAAAGAAAATTTAAATCTGTGCTAAATGTGAAATATTCTATAAAAAAGTTTGATTACAATTTGATTAGCTTGTTAATGATATTAATTGATAATTTATAATTTATTTTTTAATTAAACACTGTAATTAAAATTCAAATGTCATTATCTCGGACTCTTGTGATGATAAAGGGTTAATTAAATTAATATTTACATTATAAAAAAAATTATATTTTAGAAGTTGAGTTTTTCTAATACTGACAAAATATAATAGACAATTTACTTTTAAATTTAAGATCTATTTTAATATATAATCAAAATTAAAACATTTTACTAATTTAAATAATGATTTAAATTTTTATATAAGATTTTATATTACTCAAAAATCTTAAGAGTGAAATATGTATAATCATAAATAAGAAACTTGCCATAAAATAAAGTCTAATAATTATAAATTTAGAATTTGTAAACCTATAAAAAATAATTTATAATTTTTCCTAAAGTGAAATAAAATAATAATTATATGGGCTCGATAAATCGTTGGAAATCGATACTCACCCGCACCAGAAAGATTTTTTCTATTAATTATATCAAATCCATTGCATCACTCATTACATGTGTCACTTTTGATAAAAAAAATAACCTATTCGGGAGATAATTCTGATAAAAAGAACATTAATATAGCTTGATGGAATATTAAGGACGAAAAACTTAAGTTTATTATGTTTATTATAATGCAGATCAGTAAAAATATAATATATAATATTGTTTAACACTTGAATGATCTTTTATAAAACAAAATTTACTATCATTAACATTTCCAAAACCTTCTTAAAATTATAATTCACCTAATAACCATAATTTTTTTACAACTGTCCTTCATTATTTTAATAAAATATCGATTTTTTTTATCACATTAAATTAATCATAAAACAAAAATTCATGATATTCTAAAAACATTAAAGAGTTTTCAAAATTAGTATGATTTCTGGTACTGAATACCTTTAACTAATTTATTTGAAATATACTTTCATTTTTGACATGAATTATCCCATTAATTGGAAAATTAAAGATATTTATTGAATATTTATAAAAATAATCTAAGAAATAAAATGTTATCTTGAATTTTCGGTATGATTAAAATTTAACTATTTTTTGTGATTGTGTGTATAATTGCATAAATCTTAATAACTTAACTAAATTAAAAAATTTCTAACAATAAAGTAGAAAAAAGTGTCCTATTTGAAAGACATTATGCTTGTATCTAAGAATTGTTAATTCATAATTTAATATTTATATTTATAATTTTGGAATGCATGTATTACATTTATTTGTTACATAAATTTGATTGTCTGCTAATTTAAGTCAATTCCACTGAAATGCTAAAGGGAAATAAATGAATTTTGAGGAAAATAATTGGTGCTTCATATGTTAATAACAAATTTCCATAATTAAATAAATTTTGTTATTAAAATTTTAGAGTATTCTTACATATTTTATGAATCAATATTCTATATTTGACAGGTAAAATTCGTTTTGCAAAACGGGTCACATAAGATAATTTGAATAAATCCACTAAGCTCATGTTTTTATGTGAAAATAATGTTTTTATGTGAAAATAATGTTTTTATTAAATAATATAATTTCAATAATAATTTAATAACATTTAAATAAGAAAAACAAAAACACAGAAAGTAGTCAATAAATAAAATTTTACTAATTAACACTTTTCTTTTTATTTAATAGTAATTAAAATTGATTTCTATGCAAGAAAAATAAATTTCAGCAACAAGTGTGAAATAGGCAGTAAGTAATTTTCATCTTTAATTACTGAGGTTAACAGTTCCGAAAAGAAATCATTTGTGCGATATTGGAATAACTCACAAATGAAATGAAATTCAATCACTATTTTTAGATTACTATTACCGTTTTAATTTCTCCGATTCTCGTGAAAACTCTTCAAATCAAAGAAAATATTAACAAATTAAATGTTCATAGAAAATATATAAGAGTGGAGATTTTATTTAGTATACTGGAGTAAGGAATTTACCAATGAAAGTCAACTGGAGCGTATCTTTATGTATGTCAGCAAGAGTTAGTCATCAATCCGAAAGAAAAGATCTTGAATCGTTGCGTTCATCCCATCACTTTACAAAATATCGCCGGAATAATGATGTCTACTGGTCATGACGATAGTATTCACGATTATCTTCATATCCAATATAACCCCAATAATTTCAAACAACTATATCAATTTAAAATCTCCAATGAAACGAGGAATATTCAAGAATAATTGTGTCCAAAACCGAAATGCATAATTAAATTTAATTTTCTTTTTTGTGTATTTCTACTTGAATAACTTTTCGGCTTCTAATTAATTCTAATATAAAATTTCTTATAAAATATTAGAATGTCTTTGTTTCTAATATCTTTAGTTTAGATTAAATGATCATAGAGAATTTTCAATTAATTTTGTAATTAAATAATCATGTAAAATTATGCCCAATCCCAATTATATATTCAATTACATAATTCAATCCAAATTTTGAATTTAAAAACTAATACAAGATCTAATATAGTCAAATCAGTCGGAAAAATGAAAGAAGGAACTTATAAAGATATTTATACAAAATTGTAATATTAAAATACCAACAATAAAAGGTGACACAGTCCTTAAAATTTCAAATTTCACTGTTACATTGAATGATAAATAAAACATAAATATAAACAAAGTGTCACAGTTTAGAAGAAAATATACAAAGTATGATAAAGAAATGATAACAATAATATATGAAAGCGTGATGGACGGCTAATGTCACGAAAACATGGAGAATTACAATATTTTCAGTGTTTTAATTCAATATGTGCTTAAAATGAAAAAAAATGTCCATCCCGGTGTTTTCTAGGGACCTGCATTTACTGATTAAAAAATATTTTAACATTATGATTAATTTTAAATTAACAAATAATATTAACAAGTTATGAAAGATTTTTATTGTAATAAAAATTGTTATCTGTGATTATTTTGCCTGAATCAATTTCATAATTTTCATTCTGTCACAATCGTATTGAATTACAAGTAATTTAGATTCATTGTTTATATAAAACATGTTTAACTGAAACGAATTTCAGAGCCGAATTACAAACGTTTTTTTAAGAAATTCCAAAGTTCATACTTTTACAAAAACCAATTTTGACACTTATAAAAGGGAATGCAGCTATGTGGTAATCAAGGTTCCGTCTAATTTTTGGATGTTTGAGTGAAAAGTGTGGAATTATTTATTATTATACCAAAATTTTCATAGAGTAAATTAAAACAAGAAATTTAAAAAATCAAGCTTTAATTCCAGTGTTAAATTATACTACAAATGATTCATTTATTTATTTAGGTTACAAGCCATTATAAGGTGCTAAAATATTAAATTTAGTATTAAAAAGATATCGTTATTTTACATTTCATAGAATTTTCAAGTGGGGATTGTGACACTTCGTGCAAGGATGTATTTTAAGACGTGCATAAATGTGCTGCCACGCATTTTAGAGAGAACATTGGTAGTAATAAATGGGTGAAATTTTATATTGTGTAAAGTTCGCTAGTAATTTTTTCTTCTCTATAAATGAATATTGTAAAACTTATATGTTGTGAGCACTAAAATAAAGTCAATAATAAAGATTAATAAAGGGTACTTGCAAATTTGAGAAAATATTATAAACTAATAATAATTATATTCAAAACTGAAAAATAAAATTAATTAAACTATTCCAAAACTGTATTACATGCATTACACAAACAACTGTTTACTTGCTGTTTATCTGACATCATACCGCCAAATTCTTTGGCTTTTCCCTTATCTATTCTGATCTATGATCGAAGTCTTGAATATATTTGGAGGCTTTTTGTTTCTGTTTGGTCTTATTGGACTTCATGTCAATTCTGCTGGTTCTGCTTGTTTTTTCTATGTTGCAGGAATTTTTTCAACTATTATCTCACTTTTTTCTTTTTAGCTCTTACACTTGTGTCCCAATTATTCTTTTCCGTCAAAATGACATCGAATCAACTCAGAATTATTTTTATTTGGTTATAATTTCCTTGAATATTACTCTTCCATTCGTTCTACTTTTTTAATGTTTGGAGTTTTCATTATCCAATCCTTTATTTTCTCAAAAATTTCATTTGTTTCAAATATTTCTTATGTTCAACTTTAACAAAAGCCGAATCTCCTCCTACCTTGACTTTTGTGCTCTATTTATTTTTATCATAAATTTTTTCCATGCAATTTCTTGCTTTACCAGACCTTATTTGGACTTCATTTTCAATTCGCTTAATGTTAAAATTCTCGATAAACTTTTCTAAATTAGATATTTTAATGTTTCATATTTCCTCTTCCCTTGATCTTAGTTCCTTCCAAATATTATTTTAAAAGGCATATACCGTATGTACCGTTTTATGTACCGTATTTAGTAACCTATATTCTATCGTCGCCATAACTTTGTTTCTTGTTCGTCCGCTGTTGTTGCTAGCTTATTCTTATTTGTATAAAACATTCGTTTCTTGATCGGAATGTTTTCTTCTTGAAATTCCAAACTTCCTAACCAAACTTGCTACATTTTCAGTTGTATTTTTTCAAAGAAAACTTAGGAAAGTAATCTATAATTTCAAAAAATATCGATTTCCCTCTTTTGCCATAGGAAAAGGATCGGTCATATCGGTCATGTCCAATTTATACAATTATTGTATTGGATTATTAGAGAAAAGGAGAAAGTAAAACACTCCATCATGCTTATCAATGGATACTTTTGTAAATAAGTGATTATTATGCTGACCTGAAATTAGGTCATCCAGGCCACAAAATAAAAAGTCAGTTGAATATCATGTTCAGAGCCAATTTTTAAATGTAAATCAATTAATTTGTGAATCTAATTAAGATTATCCATCGAACTTTGAACTGTTTAGAATATTGAAAATATCGATTTATTCGGTAAAAAAGTGAAGCATTCAATTTTCAAAGAAATTTGTGGCTTTCTTTTCATACACGATAAAGCACTATTTTGTTGTGAAGAGAAACTACTAATTTTTAGAAAGAGTAAGTAAGAAATATACATTCAAATCTAAAGAAACTTCTTGTTTATTCCTATCCATTTATGTTTGAAAAACCTCATTTACACATTTTACTACTTTCGAGGAATTTTCTTGTTTTATTAATATAGGCAAAATATTCAAGAAACTTTTCTTGTGAGACATTTGGGTGACTTGATTTCAATTTTTTTCAATAAAAACAAAAAAACTTTAAATTAATATATTAAAAAATGTGTATTTTATGTAAGAAAAATATCCATTTTTGTTACTATTTTAAAAATTTGTATTTAATAAATAAAATAATACCAAAAAAATACCATATGACGCGAGTTAGTGAAAGTATATTTATACATGATATGAAATGTCATTCCTTATGTTCTCACTATTTATATTGGATGTAAAAATAATTTAAAACAACCGGAATACAATTGAATGCCGTTTCGGTTGAAATTAAGCCTTGGTCAATATCTCCCGGTCCGTATTGTTACTTTTTGGTAATAATAGGATTACATATACGGCCAATCCCAGTATATCAAAATCTATGTTAAGTGACACATGAAATGATGATCTTTGATATTTAATAAATAGTTATTTTAATTAATATTATTCCATATGAAACATAGGCGGGTCATTAGGTGTTAATTGAATTGATCGATAATTATAAATTTCAATACATTCAATTATTGAATAAAGAATCATTTACATAGTGAAATAAAACTGTAAATCATAAAGGATTTTGACGTTGGGATATCGAAGATAAATCTGTATAAAATATGGTATGTCGAATGAAGTAATTAACTGTGTTAAAAAATGAAAGATGAATTGTTTAATTAAACTCCAAAATTTAAGCTCAAAGCTTTCTACCAATAGGAAAAATTCAATTTTTTCGAGAAAAAAAAATAGAAAAATTAAAGCAAATTTAAGCAAAAAGAATATTATTAAAATAATCTAATCAAGAAACTGTTTGTACGCGGTTGATGATATTTTTTCTGGTGTTTGAGAGTCATGAGCACATAAGGCCTTTATATGAACGGTTTACACTTGAATAGTAAATTTATGTATGAAGAGGAAAAGATTTCTTCGATTCCTTTTTGAGATTTGCTTATTCAATGGAAATATACAGAAAACCGACTGACACTGATCATTATACTTCTGAGAGTTTTTGTGAGTTTAAATACAACCGAAATATGGCGAGAGAATTAAAATTTCGTGCGTAGTAATTATCTTCCACTTTTGTCAATTCAGCAAAAAGTGTAGATTCTTAGGTTGCGTTGCTACTTAAAAACGGATATTCTAAATCTTTTCCTGAACGTATGACAAAAGAGACTGTGGACAATTGGGTGATGAATTCTCATGATGATTGTACTTTGTTACTATTGGCTCTGAACTCAGTGTTTTGACAAGTTTGGGAAAAGAAAAAAGACCGATCTAATCACACAGAGCTGAAATATGTGTTGGTAATGTCTTATTCTGAAGGTTTCAGAGAATTTAAGCATAAAATCCTTAAACATGTAAGCAATATTCGGTTTAGAATGGTTTCGACGTCCTGCAAAGCTAGTAATATGTTCACTAATAAATTTTCAATTTTAACTGGTCTGTGTTCTGAACTCGTGTACCAATTGTCATACAATTATCTATTTAGAGTCATCTATCTTGATTATTGTCAACTGCATGAATTGATTTACATAATTGATCGTTTAAGGAAGTTTGCCAGTAAGTAAATAGGTATTTCTGAATTTAAAATAATTACAGAAAATTTGAGTAACTATTTGAAACGGTTAACTTGTGAGGCGTTATTGGTAAGATCTTTAAATCCGATAATTAATCTATAAGGATTTCGAATGTGTTTAACTGAATATTGTTTTTGTAACTTAAGTGTTCCGTTTAATGGTGGTGTTTGTTTCAAGTTTTGTATGAAAAGAATTTAATTGAATTTAATTTGAATGAAATTTAATTTGAATTTTTATATTTTATACCATAAAAATTTGTTTACAAGAATGTTAACAATCTTTGCGTTTTTATAAATAATTTTAAAAAATGTTTATTTTTAACAAAATAAATGTTTTTATTTTGATATAATTTAATTGTGATTATTATTGGCTAATTTTTTAAAATATTACTTATATTAGTTATTATTAATGTGATTTCTAGCCCGGAGAAAAGAATGATAAACGGTCTAAATATATAGCGAAATGTTATGCAATACATTTTCAATTAATAAAACTTTGCTACCTTCTTTCATTATTTATATTTATATAATGACAAAAAATACCAGCGAAGGGGGTTAAGAAATAATTTAAACAACCAAAAATTACGGTTTATTTACGTCACATTTAAATATTCAGTTGGTTGCAATTAATTTTGTATTTTAGTACACAAGCATTCTGAATGGCTAGAAAACTTTAACACTAATAATATTCTTATATATATATTGAATACAATTTTGATTAAGGTACATTCAAAATGTCCCTAAATGAGAGAATCCACTATAATTGGTTTGTTGTATAGACATTATTTTATAACCATTTAGGTCATAATAGAACCGCTCCGGAGTCCACTATATAAGTGGATTTTTGTGATTTAAATGCTTAAAATTGTATTATTTCAGTTATCGAGTTCTCGTAATTCGAAATCGAATAAATGCCTAATAAAAATTGTTATCCAAAAAAAATCTTTTTCCTAGAGTTTTTATGATATCGATTTAATGATGTTTGATTGGATCATTATTTTTTACCGTAAATAATTTCTGCAAATGCTGAATTAGTTTAAAATTCAGCCTCGGTAATATTCACATTCAATTACTCTCCTCACAGCTTCCTACCAAGGGTGTGGTTTTATATCTATCAGTGTTCTTATTGTTCGCCAGGCTAGACGAATTACAAATATTCCTAGTTTTTCTTTCCAAAATGTCTATCGAAGATCTTTTTTCTATTTACCAATATAGTCTTTGGTATTCCTAATTTTTAGATCTATTGATTGTGTTTGATTCCTGTCTAGGAATTACTGTAAGACTTAAAACCTAACAATGGGGACGGGCATACACTTATTAGTAAAACAAACAAAAACACAGTGCATGGACTGCTGGCCAGTAGATGTCAGGCCATCATAATAACTGGATACTGTTTATCGCAAGTATGCCTCCTTCATGAAGGTTGGTATAAACCATCTTTCGCGGCTATGATAGCAATTTTGTCCTATGGTTTGAAATTTTCTTTTGATCCAGCTGATCTTGTTTCTGTCTTAAGGTTGGGTTCTTTCTTTTTTAATAGTCCTACTAATGTCTTCTGAACTCCATTGTGTCTGGCGGTTCTTAATCTGGTAGCAGTGATTGATCATATGTGCCGATGATTCTTTTGAGAAGCAATATTTTGTGGATCCTATTTCACTTCCTTGAAGGGTTTGTTTCATATTCAAGGTTATTGTATCTTGCCTTTATGACGAAACGCCACCCTGGATCCTTGAGGATAGGAGTTGTTTTCCTTTCCATGTGAGAACGTGGCCTTGGCAAGTTGCTTTCTTCCATATTACTCTGTGTCTCCTTTACCGTGCAGTGTAGGGTTTTTGATAGATCCTTTGTTGATCTTCGTTTCCGCGTTTTATCATGCATCCCAAATTATCGCCCTTGTTTTTGAACACAATTTTTTTATTATGAATCTTCCATAATTTTTATATTGCGTCTCTGACTCTGTTAGGTAATTTGGAATTGTGGCTTTTCTTCGGTTGATTTTCACATGTCCATTCTAATAATTTTAGTATATTATCTATGTTTATTAGCTCTTCGATCAGAATTTTTACTATTTATCTGTGGCTGCTGTTGATAAGCTTCATTATTCGGTTTATTGATTCGGTTGCTTGCTCATCTATGGTTTAGGTTATACTACTACATATTTCTTTGTGACCACACATATTTCTTAGTTGTTTCATATAACCAACGTCGATAACTATTATATCCAAAGAATCTGAATTAATTCGTGGTATCAGCTTTGCTTACACTTGTTCTTGGTTTATTTTTCTCTGTACATTCTTGCCAATTTTACAAACATGCTCTGTTAGTGGTGTGCATCTCTGGCTAATATAAGTTCATTCATGTCTTCTAATCAAGTCATTTCTTAGTTTAAATAGAAGATCTTTTGAGCCGAAGGTTATCATACCAGTTCGAAATTGTATATAATTTTCTTGTGCTTTTTTCTTTGTTGCACTGCCTCTGTTATCTGGATCATGCAAAAGTGTCTAACTCTTGCTTTGTTGTGTACATAAGATGCCTTAATTCTAGATAATCCGTTCAAAGTCAAACTCAGACAAATTTGTCATCCAGGTGTGGAATTGAAGATTAGAAGTAATAGTTTTAGTTTAACAAAAGAAAAAAATTCATTATCTGAATTAGCAACAATGAGATCTTCAAATATCAATTCTGTGGTGATTTTAGAGGTAGAATTATTTTGAAAGTCGTTCCGAGACCAATTTTGTGGTGAAATTTTTTCATAATACCTTTGGAAATATTGGGAATTTTTTGAATTTTTTGTGACCCTTTATTTGCTTTTTTGATGATATTTCATTGATTTTCCTTTTGGAAAAGATCAAATATTTTTGTATTTTGATATTTTGAGACGATTAAATTTTTATTGATTTTTGATAAATATAATTGGGTGATGGATTTAAATGGCAAGATTCAGAGGTGACATTTTATAAACAAAACACAACAATGTCATAATATTATTATTTATTATTATTCATGTCTTGTGACAACCACGAAAATATTACAATTCTGCTGATAGAAGTGTACCACCACGCAAATCGTCACTGTGGGCCGCGGGTTAATTACTCATCACAATTTGATCAGACATTTTTTACATTATCTATAGATACTTTAACCTCATTGCATTCAAAAACAAGTCAGTCATTTTGATATATAACCAAGAAATCTGTAATTATAGTAACATCAACATTTTAACAGTCGTGATGTGTTTATACTTAAATATATTTGTTTTTAATGTCTCTCAATGTAGCGCATTAATGATTGGCTGTAGGATTTATTATTTATTATTATGAGATCACGATAACTTTAAAGTTTGTTTGTAAGTAAATAAACAAAATTGTAATCAAGGAGTGAGAATTTTTTATTGTCATATCGATTAGGAAACTATTTATTGATCCAAAAGGTGTATTAAATCTTATAATTCAAATTAAAAACCCACTAAATACCATTGTTCTTTTATTCTTCAGTAAATTAATGGAAAATCACGATAAAATTACATGAAGAATTGTTTCAGAGAGGTACGCGCTCAGGGGAGCTGGAGTGCCCCTCTTCCTTCTCCACTTGACAAAACCCTGCTTCCAGAATACACTATACAGTATAAAAGATGCGCAAAGAAATTAAAAAGAAAGAGGGCTGTTAAAAGATTGGACGCTGAGCCTGTAACCGTAAACGACACGAATCCCAATGTGGTCAGATTGACAGTTCTTATTGACTGCCAAAGTTCGCTACCGGATTTGAATTTCAGAGTTATTATCCACTGTCAAGAGAAACGGATTACGTGCAGCTGGCTTGATAACGCTTCTTTCAAAAAGAATAAAGAAAGAATCTCAAAAGTTGTCAGATATATTGTTCTCGACTATGGCGTTCCTCGTGTTCCGGAAGGAATCCTATGCATTTCAAGCGAGTTTTCTATTGAAACTAGTTTGGTGTGCTACAACATAAGCCAGACTGTAAGGTTCTAAGAAAAACTTCCACCGAAAAAGCCATGTTCCTTTTGTTCCAGTTCCTTCGTCGGGTAGGGGGGTGGGTAATCGTGTAGTATCTTGCTGAGGACCACAAACTGATTTCCCCGAAAATCCCATGTAAAACATACGTGTAACTTTGTAAATAATAGTGGTAGAAAGAATCCGTATATGTATATTCGTTATGTTACCGTCACAAATTCGAAAAAATAAAAACCCAATCGATAGCACGAAATTCCCGCGCAAAGACTGGAATAGAAAAAGAACTCCAAAATAAATCCAATCGATGATATAAATTGCAGCCGGTTGTCATTGGCAATGCGTGCTTTGTTACTTACCATAGTTTTGCTCAGTTTTTGTGTAGGTTAGGAATTTTTATTTATTTGATAGATAGATGGGATAGGTGGATAGATAGGATAGATGGATAGATAGGATAGATGGATAGATAGGATAGATGGATAGATAGGATAGATGGATAGATAGGATAGATGGATAGATAGGATAGATGGATAGATAGGATAGATGGATAGATAGGATAGATGGATAGATAGGATAGATGGATAGATAGGATAGATGGATAGATAGGATAGATGGATAGATAGGATAGATGGATAGATAGGATAGATGGATAGATGGATAGATAGGATAGATGGATAGATAGGATAGATGGATAGATAGGATAGATGGATAGATAGGATAGATGGATAGATAGGATAGATGGATAGATAGGATAGATGGATAGATAGGATAGATGGATAGATAGGATAGATGGATAGATAGGATAGATGGATAGATAGGATAGATGGATAGATAGGATAGATGGATAGATAGGATAGATGGATAGATAGGATAGATGGATAGATAGGATAGATGGATAGATAGGATAGATGGATAGATAGGATAGATAGGATAGATGGATAGATAGGATAGATGGATAGATAGGATAGATGGATAGATAGGATAGATGGATAGATAGGATAGATGGATAGATAGGATAGATAGGATAGATAGGATAGATGGATAGATAGGATAGATGGATAGATAGGATAGATGGATAGATAGGATAGATGGATAGATAGGATAGATGGATAGATAGGATAGATGGATAGATAGGATAGATGGATAGATAGATAGGATAGATGGATAGATAGGATAGATGGATAGATAGGAATGATGGATAGATAGGATAGATGGATAGATAGGATAGATGGATAGATAGGATAGATAGGATAGATAGGATAGATGGATAGATAGGATAGATAGGATAGATGGATAGCTAGAACCAGAAATCGACATGGTCAAGAAAGTGGCAGCAAAACGGATATACATTTTATTTAAGAGATCAATGATGAAATCGTTTGTAGAAAGGGAACAGAAAATCTTGCATTATGTAGAGAGATAAGGTCAGATAAATAGAAATCACGCAATGAAAATACCGAAAATAGTGAGGGATAACAAAAATAAAATTTTGCATGAAAATTAACGCCCACCGTAACCAGTGGCAACGTCAATACAAATACATCGAAACGCGAGCAAATGTCACCCGATGAGATATCTATCGATTAATGCGATTTTCAAGCGAGATTCTGGCGGGCAATAATAAGAAAGCATTCGATGATTGGCCAGAATGGTTTTCATTGATTTTAATCTCTAATTTATTGGACTTTCATGAATATTTCACTGGATTTTTGAGGATAATCAGAAATTTCTTTTGTTTTAATATTCATTAATTTTATTATCGACTATAAAACATTATTAATTTAATCAACATTATAACAAAAAATATTTATAGCATTTCATCCATTTCACCCCCCCCCACTGAATCCTGATGCGATTTAGAAATGCTCAGCATTAATCAAACATTATTATGAAATGTAAGTGAATAAAATCATTACTTCGATTATGACAATCTTTTTTGTTGCGATCGCGAACCCATTGTAATTTCTGTTCTTCTGGCAAACCCGATGGAATTGTGGTGACGATTTGTGGGGTGTTATTGGCTGAAGAACGAGTTGAACTAGGTGTTTGATTGTTGTTTGATTTTTGAGAAAACTGGTATTTAATCATCACAGTTGGTCCAGAAGTGGCATGGAATGGATTAGCCATGTTCGCCGGGCAAGACGTAGATGGTTTTAATGAACTGACGCTTTGATCGTCTTGAATAGAATCATTCTCTTCGGTTCCAGTTTCCATTTGACCTTCGGGAATCGAATCATTTTGTGATCGTGTGATTTGCTCTAAAATCTCTTGAGGTGAAATCTGTAAGTTTTATTAAGTTTATTAATATTAAGATGTTAGAAATATACATCTGAGGTAGTTGTGATAGATGGTTCAATTTGATTCCAGTCCAGAACATCGTGATCGTTTCCAAGATTAGAAAATGCCAAATCCATCGGCTAAATAAATATTTTAAAATATGTGTTCGAAAATGCATTTTTACTGATTTAGTGGTAGGTGAAAATGATTCGATTTTCAGCTGAGATACGTCTGAGGATGATCTTTGCCTTTTACTTATATTACTGTTGTTATTAACGATTGTAACATTGGGCTTTACCAAACAATCACGGCTGTAGACTAAATTCTTACTTGGAGTTATTATTTTATTAAACTTTACACTTTGTGGTAAATTTTTCAAATTTTGATCTAATCACATTAAACTTTAAAACATTCATATAAAAAATTAACAGACGTTTTAGAATATTCCGTTCTTCTTCTATAATCTGTTGTCTCATTAATTCTTGTTGAGCATTTGTGCGAGACTTCATGGATTATTTAACTAAATATTATATTTTAAATAATACTATTACGTAATCATGAAAAATTAATTATACTTCAAATTTTGATTTTTAATTATTTATTTAAGGTTTTATTTTATTAATTTACAATTAAATATAATTATTATAACAAAGCAATAATCAATTTTCACATTCAGATGAATTGAATATAAAGTATAAATATTAACAAATTTAAACAAGTCAAATTTATGGAATAAATTTTGGAATGCAAAAAATTAAAGTTTATTTATAGTTTTATGTAATAGAAGTAAGATATAAGATAGGTATCAATTATTTAGCACAAAAGTGTATTTGGTAAATAATTGAGTGTTTTATCAAGTTTTTTCATAATCATTTATTATTAAAAGTTTATGGTTGGCCAAAAACTAAGTATTTAACTAATTTGTTTGTTCATCGCGGAAACTAAAAACGAAAATCAAGAGGTAAAATTATTATTATAGAAATAATGAGATAATATAGAAAGAGCATTCAAAAAATCAAACGATTGGTTACAGATGGTGGGTTACAGGGTTTCCAATCTTGCTTATCCTCCTGGCGACCCTAGTAACGCCATACAAAATGATACTGATCGCCACTTGGCACCCGTTGCTAGGCAACGTTGGTAATGTGTTCAAGTGGTGGATTGCCCACAAAAATTGAGTACCATGTGCTAGTACTATAGTTGCTCGGACAACCCTCGGGTTCACGAGCTGTCGATAGAAGACCTGTGCTCGCTTTGCTCTGTCCCTCGTTACTATTCAGGATTAGTTCT
Source organism: Schmidtea mediterranea (assembly GCA_022537955.1). Classification (NCBI taxonomy): domain Eukaryota; kingdom Metazoa; phylum Platyhelminthes; order Tricladida; family Dugesiidae; genus Schmidtea; species Schmidtea mediterranea. Next base: position 76,016,271 of record CM039680.1, read on the forward strand.
TAATTGACTATGGAACGAATTGGCGATGTTGGCCTATGGTTATATTAAAATAACAATTCAACTAAGTTCAAAACTATTCTATTCGATCTAAATACATTATCGTTTACTGCTTGACGTTTTGGAGTTGGGCTGCACGACGTCGGGCACGTTCCTTACGTTGTAATGATGGATTGCTCTGCTGGCTTGGTGGTTGTCTGTGGCAGTTGGGTTGGGGCGAAGATGAGCGGGTAAGTTACCGCTTCACCTTCTCGGCATACCGCTAAGGCGACTTCAAGTCCCCGAATCTGCGTGCGCAGACTCTGGTTGAGTTGCCGTTCTTCTTCCCAGCCTTTCTGGGCCGCTGTGAGTCGATGGTAGATTGCTTTTGTCTTTGCGGGATCCGTCCATGTTGCTTTCATATGTTGCATTTCTCGCGTTAATTGGATAATCTGGGCGAGTAATTCTGTGTTTGCTTGTCTCGCGTGGTCCAGTTCCGTTTGCAAAATTCGTAAGGAAGACATCGCTGTAATTAAATAGATCATTTTTATTTATTATTGCTCAAGTTAAAGAATCATCTATTTCATTTAAACAAAATTGCAAATAATTCCAATTACACAAAACAAAAGAACACACAAATTGTTAATATTTTAAATCATCCACTACATAAATTGTCAGTATTGAGTCATTCCTCGGGACAGTATCGCTTCAGGCTTCGTCGGAGAGCCTCCACTGTGTAGGGTCTTCGGGTATCCCGGACTGGGCGAGGTGGATAGGCGATGGCGATCCGCCCGGCGAGGATGTCTTCTACCACGTTTGCAAGGTACATCCTCGCCTTAACCACCTGCAGATCTACTCGCTCCTGCACCCTTTCCCACTGGGTGAGGAGGTTCTGTGCATTTGTGTAGGTTTCTGCTGCTGGATATTGTCTTTCTGGGGTATCACAGGGCTCCTTCTCTACATCTAATATTCTCCAAGCAGTCGGATACTGCCATGCTTGATGTATTGGATCTGCTGACATCGTGGTCGATTGAGTTGTTGACTGACTCTGCTTTCCTCCACTTCGTCTGATGTTTTGTTCGTGTGGCATATCTGAAACGCTCTATTATTATCTCTACTAACTTTATCATGTTAAATTAAACAAATAAGGCTTAAGTCACTGTTGCGTGGGTCATCTGATTTAATCTTGTTCAGTTCTAGTGGCTTTCTATCTGATTGGACTGCTTTCAAAACGGGCGAACTATATTGGTGAGATTACATGTACATGTGGTCATGTGGTGAGCCTATTGATCAACTCCTTTATTTAATCAAGCAAGATGATGTCAAAAAATTGTCGAGTTGATTTTAAGGATAGCATCTATGTCGATGGGGGTAGCGTCGAATGTAAGTAGGGATTTTAAAGATTTGGTACCTATATTCTATTTTATTCGTTTACTTAAATTTTTATTTTTAGATTTTCCAATATAACATTTAATCATTAAACTTAGCAACTTTTATCGTCACATCCTATGTTATAAATTCATGGATTTTCTAAATCCAATATCGACGTCAATTTTGTTTACCAAAAGTTATAATCGAATGATCGTCGGAAGGCGAGAGCGGATGTCGATTCGTCGACGTACGTGTGGTGTAAGTTCCGGTGGATATCGCGATTTGAACGGTTGAAAGGAAGTAAGATTATATAGTTGCATCCGGTGATTTACAATATCTCATTTTAGAATTATCGATTGGCGAATTCGTCGAAAATCTGTTCGGGTAAGTTATTCTGCAAATTAATTTGAATATCTTAACGCTATTTTTTAAGGGAACCATTACATTTCGCGCGAAACCTTGATGGGATTTATGCTAGTGGAATATTTTCTCTTATGGATTTTTATGCATTCGACAATTTTGTGAGTAAACGATTTGTATGTTTTTAAAATAAAAGTTTTCTCATTTTTGAAACGTTGATTTTTATAATGATATTAATTTAATTTAAACAATAATTCATCTTGTTTTTCATCTCTAAACTTGTTTTAATTTTTAGAAAACCTTATCATAAACTTCTAAATCATTTCAGTTTAGGTTTGGGGACGATTGAATTAACTTAGTTCGGTCTCGTTACTCAGTTTTCGCATATCCTTTATTACACTAATTCATTCAACCTTTACTTCAACTCTATAAAACTATATTAATATCATTGCTTCAAATAATTTATTCAACCTTTATTTTAATTCCATGAACCTACCTTAATATTAACATCATTGCTAATTTATTCCACCTTGATTTTAATTCTACGAAACCATTTTAACATTAACATCATACTAGTAACTTCATGAATCTAGTTTGATCTTTACTAAGGGAACTATTTTGCTTTTATTCGAATCGTTTAATTTTAATCACGGAATGACTTACTTGTTCGGCGTCGCCCTTTAATTCAATTAATGTATTTTTATTAACCGAGGAACTATTTAGCCAGTAAACTAATATATGAAAACTCTGATTCTAATCTATAACTACATTAGCTTTAATTGTTACAATCATTTAACCATAAAGTGTGTATATTTACGCAAAATTCCTTTAATTCTTTCCAAAAGTGAAACAAATTCAGTTTAATTCAGAAGTTATTTGTCTTTAATCATTTAATCTAATCGAGTTAATAAATTATTTATTGAATAATTTTCCCATTTAATTTAGTATACCAATGATTAGTTTATTACACGTTATAGGTTTTCAATTAGTTATATCAACGATTTTAATTTGTTTTACCCCCGTACCCTTTCCCTTTAATAGACCTTAGGCGCATTTTGTGTTCATATTATATTTACTGAGTGCCCACTGGACTACTCGGTGTGATGATTTTAAGCCGTTTGTAGCATGATTTTAGGTCGATTTTACAGAATTGAGAAACGAGGAAGCAGCCAGAGACTTCTTCCTTATTTCTCGCTTCAGCTATAGGGATAAATATTGACGTTACGACCCCTGCGTTGCGCACGCTGAGTCTTCACGGGTGCATATCATTGGCGATTTTCCACGCTCTTACATGCATCTGCACTATGTTGATTTTACTATCTTGCGTGATGTGTCGGCTGTGGGCCGGAAAAATTTCGACATTTAAAATTTGTAAAAACATATAAAACAAGTTATATATATTAATAATATTTATTAATTATAAAACAAACTAATTACCCATTTTTAACCATTCCATAAATTGAAAAAAACATCATAGCATAAAATAGAACATAAAACATAAATACCTCTCTCCCCACGTCGCCGCCAAGCAGAGCTCTACAGAGATGCTATGGACGTGACGTGGGAAGAGGGTTCCAACCAAAATATTTCTCACCTAGATAATAACTGTAAATTCGAAATAGCTTCAAACAATTAAGATTTTCAAAAATAGTTAAAACAATTCTCAAAGTGGTTTTCAAGATTTGAAAATATGGTTAAGTTTTCAAAATGGTTTTAAACTGGTTAAGTTAAATGTGAAAATGGATCAGTATATATACCTAATTTTAGGTGTGTGAAATTTGATGCAGTAAAACAAAATTCGACCTTGTTCTTTTCTAGCAAATTCTATTATTTATTTTTATTATTTTTCGATTTATTTTTATAATTTTTTATTTATAATTTTTATTGACTTATTGCTAATTCAAATTTTTCGATTTAAATTTCACTTTAATGAACTTTAATTGATTTTTCCAATTTCGTCGAATTTGTTGTGTTTTCTTGTTGTATTTGTGTAGGTATCGTGCGGATCTTGGTGCATTTTGTTAATATTTTAATTTATTTTTATGTTTATTATTTTATATTTAATTCTTTTATTTCTCAGATTTTATATGGTTTACTTGATGTTTTAGTGAGTGTATTTAAATTGCGTGTTATTTTTGCGTGTGTGTTTCTGATCCATTTAAACATTTTTCGAGGCCGTTTACGTTGTGGCCCAACACAGATTATCCTAATTTTGGTGCTTAATGGTTTTCTTATCTTTGCTTTTCTAAGACATTTTTGTATTTTCATTTTTGGGTTAATGGCTTAATTAAGGGAAATTAATAATAATTTTGTTTGGGTTATTAGTATGGCTGCAGTAGATAAACATACATCGTAGTTACAAACTTAAAATAAAATAAAAACACCAATTAAATCATGATCTAAAAAATAATTAAACAAAATTAAATGTAACTTGAAAGAAAGATGCCTACAGAACCATGAACCCATGTAAAGATAAAACATGAACCGCCAAAACTTCGCAAGTTCAGTAAAGATAGATGTGGAGAACTCGATCGATTAGAACCTCTCCGTGGCCGAAAAATATCAAAATGGCCATAAAAGATATAAAAAGGTGCAAATAAAAAAAAGTTGCACTAAAACCAAAATGAAAAGGGCAAGAACAAATAAAATAATAAATAACAATAAAAGGCATCAAAATAGACTAGATAAGGCTTGAAAAATCTGATTGATCACACTCTCACAAAATAATATATAAATGGCAGACAAATTCATAATTCTCAGACTTTTTTGCGAACTATTATTGGTGAGTTACTGCCTTCTGATCTTGTTAACCTGACACACGAGTCTTTCGTCCTGCCCGCTTTTTGCTTGTTGTTGACCAACGTCAGTGATGTAACAAGGGGTTGTGAGTCCGCCAAAGGTGAGCTTCCCTGCAGAGACTTATCAGGCACGAATTCACGTTTCGTTCATTGTGTTAGTAGGCCTGTGTCGTCTTCGCTTTCAATTATGTCCCTTTCTAGTCAGTGGTTTTCCAGCAATTACTCTTCCGCCTCATGCTCTATCATATATATATATATATTTAATTGTACATTGGTTTCATTTTGTATATTAGTTTTTTCACACAGAAGTTAGTAGTGACAAAACGGCGCCATGCCCATACCCTGGGGCGGGGGTAAAAAAAATTTTTTGTTAAAATGAAGTCCAAAAAAAAATGTTTACTTAATTTTTGTTTAAATGCTTATATTTAGTCTCATAAAAAATAATAATAATAATAATAATAATATTATTATTATTAGGTAATTTAAAAATTTTCTTTCTCCTTAATAAGTTAAATTGATTTAAATGATATTTGTGTGTATCATAAAAATCTAAATAATTTAATTTTTCAGTTAATTTACATGTTGGGCAAACAAAATAGGTGACACGGTTATGTGGTTGACCATGATATTTTTTCATAGTTTCATGACATGTTTCACCATGAAAAGAACCATTGCAAAAATTTGGGTAAAATATACCTTAATTCAAAATAACTAATTATATAAAAAATAAAAATTTATAAATATCTAAAGATGTAATAAAGCAATAAAATATTTTATACATACAAAAATAAATAAATATGCATCCAATAAGAATAATAATATATGCTAAACATAATCTAATTGGTTAAATCCATTTATAAATTTAGTATATATATCAGAAGTATAATGAAAAAATTATTATAATTAATAATGCAAACATATGAAAGTAATTTTATTTTCATTATGTAATATTCTTTATTCCAGAAAACTCAGTAAAAAAGATGGAGAAACAAATAAATCAAGATATAATTTCAATACTTATAGAAAATTCAGCATCTGCAGTGAATATTATTAGGAAGTCTCCTGTTCAATTTCTACAATATTCTATGGAATATTTAAAATACCCAATTACTTATTCGTTTAAAGTAATTTTAAAGCAGAGTTTATATGATATCCAAGTAGTAAAAATTGGTGACATTGACAAAAAAATTATTTTTGAAATACTGATGGCTATCAACAAAGATATTCAATTTAATGAAAGTTTCACTTTTATGAATTGCAAAAAAAGTATTGATTTAGAAAATACTAAAAATGAAAATTCATATTTCATGATAAAAATAAGAATTCATGGTTTTAAAAATGGAGGCAAAACAATGAAACCTATTTGGAAAATATTCTAAACAAATAAATGTTTTTAAATATATTTTATAATTTTTTGTTGTTGTTATCATTTATTATATGATGTATTAAACATTTATTCATTTGAAATAATTATGTATGAGTTTCAATAAAAATGATTTGAGAGTAATAATTAAATAAATTTAAATAAATCTTTTAACTATAAAAACCAACTAGGAGTTTTATAACCATGCCATTTGACATAGTATTGTTTATATTTCCTTCCTGATTTGGTTTTTAAAATATTTTGAATTCTGAATACAGTGGGGTCTAGAATGACTTGTAGTTCTTGCTCATAGAATTTGCCACTGACTTGATTGTTTTCATAATCTTTAATAGAGTACATAACTGGATTCTGATTAGTGTCTATTTTTAAAATTTGAAAGACTTCATCACTCCAATTATTATCAAAATTCTTTATGAACCCAGAAGCACTAATTTTACTTATTCTACATGGTCTCCTACTTTATATTTTGTTTGTTTGGTTTTGAATTTTCTTTTTGAGTTATCCAATTATCAATGTTATTTGTTGAATAAGCATCAATAGGTCTCATTCCGTTTATTCCTCTATGGGGTGAATAATTGTAACTGTAAATTATTTTGGACAAAACATTTATCCAGGTTTTATCCCCCCGATCAACAAAATATTTTTTCAAACGATTTCTTAAAGTTCGATTAAATCTTTCAACATGTGCTGCTTTATATTGGGAAAATACTGAATAATGATTAATTCCTTTGATAATTTCTTTTACTTTACTATTATAAAATTCTTTACTAAAATATTATATTTATTTTTATTAACTTATTTAAATCATATACTCAAATCAGTTTGTAAATGACCAGGCTTTCCGTTATCAAATAAGGAAAATTTAATGAATCAATAAATTTCAAACATCCATATTCTACACATTTATATTTTTCTTTAATTTTTCCTATAATCTTGAAGGAATTTTTATTGTCAATTGCTAAACTTTTTATAAATAAATGTATATCATAATTGAAAAAATTGTGAAATATTACTGGAACTTTTGATGGTTTCTTGAGTTTAATATTACAAAATTTATGAGCTACACCACGATAATTATTAAATTCTACAAAATAATCATGGTCTCTAACTTTTAAGGATAGGTGACTTTATTCAGAATTTAATTCTTTGTTACAAATCCAACAAGTTTCAGTGGTTTCTAATTCTTGTTCTTGTGACATGTTTAATTTAAATTTGGCTTTCTTTATTGTTTTAAATAATACACTTTCAATCTTGTTAATATATCAACAAATGTTTTCAAAACCTGTTCATGATTATTTCCTCGATAAAACATTTCTTCTGATTCGATTAATTTGGGATAATTACTTTTTAAATATAAACAAAATGCTGATGGTTTTTGATTTGTTAAGGTAACCTCAAATGATCTTTTTATTGCAACTAAAAATTTTTAATTTTTTCATATTTATTTTCCTTTTCATTTTAAACATAATTATATTCAGAATATAAATCTGTTAAATTATACTTGGTTAAAGTTTTAAAATATTCTTGTTTTAAATTTTGTTTAATATTAACTGCTTCAAAATCACCATATACAACAGCTAATGGTTGAACAAGATTTCCATATCTATTAAAAGTCATTTTAGCAGCATCGCCAAGTGGCATTTTAACAAGTACTGGTTCATTAGATTGACATAATCGAGAATGTTTTTCATTCATTGATTTTGTTGATGTATATATTAAAAATCTTTCACAAACTCGAACTTCTTCATAATTTGAATTTGTAATTCTTTTTCTCATGAAACTTTGAATTTTTTTTATCCAGACATAGTGAGAAATTAATTCATCTCCAGTTTCCTTGTGTATCATTAAAAGATTTATGTGTCGATCGTCAGTTTTTCTACTTTCAGTAATTTGAATTAGTATTATTAAATTACATTGAGATTCATATTAATAAATATTATTTAATTTTTCAAATTTATGTACATCTTTTTTTTTCATTGGATGTTCAAATCCATCCCAATATTTTATATCACTTTCATATTTTCTTTAATTATTTGATCTATTAGGATATTTTCTGGCAGGATATAAAGCTGAAATAACTGCCCATTGGAAACATGAGTTGTCGTTATTTTTAACATTTATAAAGTAATTTGAAACAAATGGAGTTTCAATCCAATATTTTAGTCTTGGAGGTCTATGTTTCCAAAAATTCATACTCATGCGTTCAAAAGAATCTAAAGTCAAAGCAGATTCTCCCAAATTTTCTTCTTTAAATTCAAAATCTCTTTCTATTTTTTTTTATTTTTTTAAGTTTTGAATTAAACCCATTAATACTTGCTATTGGTAAATAACCAGTTTCATAACTAGTATTTAAAAAAGTATCAGTTTCTTCATTTCCTCTATAATATTTTACATTTATAACAAGTTTAAATTTTAAAACATAAAATCTTCCAACTTTCAAACAATTTAATGCATCTTGAATTTTCTCTTTTATTTCTTTTTTATGCATGTCAATATATTTATTTGTAGTCATTGGTGATGTCACTGGTTCTCCAAAAGTATAATCAATAGTGAAATCGGAATATTTCGACTTCTTTTTAGGTTTTATCTTGAGCCAATCTCGTTCTTCTTTATCAAACTCAATTTCACTATATTGGTCTAAAACTTGGTCAGCTGAATCATATTCTGGTTCTTAATTTTCTTCATCATAAGCTAAATCAATTTCAGAACCAACTGATTCAATTTCCCAATGAATTTTATTTGGTTCATCTGGTTTATTTATTTTTTGTTGTAGAATTGGTTGTTGTCTTGGTTGTCGGTTTTTTCTTTTTTTCTCAACACACTTTGGATAGTGAAGATGAAAAAAATTTATTAAATATCTTTCTTTGCATTTATCACAAAGTATAGAATTTGAATCATTGAAACCAACAGTTCTTTTTAAATGTTCAATAGATTTACAATGACTTGTATAAGCCGATCCTCTTGAAAATCTTTTGTCACATGGAATACATCTATATAAATTTGGAATTGTTGGATTAACTCGAGTAGGGGACATTTTTTATTATTATTTTTTCATAGGATTTATTTTTTTATTTATTTGAAAATTTATATTATCTTGTTGCACTATTAAGATTAAGAATCTTGAAAGAAATCTGAAAGAATAAAATAAAAAAATTTAAAAAGTGAAAAAAAATGACAAAAATATCCAACCCGGATAACTCAGTGGGAAAAAAGTAACAATGTGGCTCAAATATACATGGGTTCAAATCCAAACTAGAATTAGTTTTATTCAATTTAAATTTGAAAATTAATATTTAAGATATATAAAAATAATATAGTCTGGGTATCTTAGGAAATACATATTGTGTGTATATTTTATTTTTTTGTTAATTAATTCATTTTTTAGGCATAAGTATGAAAAAGAAATTAATCATCGTCACAGTCTTCGAACACACCTGGGATCGATCCCCACAATGTGCACATTTATTTTGTTGTTTGTTTTCGAACCTCTTTCGAATTCGCTTTCGAATTCATTTGTTATTTCGAGCAGCACGCTTAAAACGTCGGTGAAATCGCATTCGAGCGAGAAACGAATAATAAGGCGTGCTGCTATTATCAAATTAGTTCTGATATGCAAGTCTGGCCAGCTTGTATATTAGAATTGATTAAATTTAATTTAATTACAAATTCTTGATCTTCATTTTATAATCTTGTTTTAATTTTTTAGTCCTTTCTTTTTTAATTTCACTTTCAACTTCTTTGGAATATTTTATCTTGTTAATATTTTCATTTATTTCATCTATTATTTTATTACTTTCCTCTATTTCAGTAGGTGATAATATCCCATCTTCCAAAGCTTTAACTTGATATAAATATAACTTATTTATTCCATGACTTAATTCTGCGCATAATTGATGATAATTTTTTTTTGAAGTTAAACCGAGAAAAAGTAACAAAGCATTTGATCCTCCAAATATTGAAGACATTATAATTGAAACAAAAAAAGCTATTATAAACAAAGGAGCTATTATTTTGACCATTATAAACAAGCATAACAAAAAAATCATCATGGTGGCGGAATAAATTAAAAGTATGATCCTTATCACCAAAAAGCGTAGCTGGATTATTTTTATTATAAAAGAAATCATGGATGACTGTTCTTCAATAGCGTAATAATCACACGCTTTGTTATTATATTTTATATCCTTGAGGTTTGATGTTTGTATATTTTTAGCAACATCTTTTTTGAATGTTTCGAAATCATTTAAGAGTTGTGAAGATTCAATTTTATAATGACGTATTTCATTCTTGAGAGTTTTAAAATCAATAGTATATGATTTAAAAGTTTTTTTAATCTTAAAGATTTCATTATCCGTAGGTTTTGCTTGCTTTTTATCTTGGATAATTGGTTACTCATTTCACTTAATTCAAAAATTTTTATTTTCATCACTAGTACCAGTATCTGGAATCCATCCACTTAGTTCACCATCTTGATTTTTAAAATTAGCATCAGTCATAACAAATTGTAATAATGAACTCATTTCACCTGGATATCTTATATTTTCAACTTCTGTTGATCCTAAAGTTATTGAAACTTGATTAAATAAATTTAAAAACCAATTATGTTCAAGAGTTATATCATCAGTTGGATCAACACCTGTAATTTCAGATTTATAATATATGAGTGAATTGCAAATATCAAGTGGATTTGATGATTGTTGAATTTAAAACAATAAATTTCCAGGTGAATTTAATGCTTCTGCAAATGAAGTTGATGGTAAAACTTCTAAATAACCTTTCTTTTTTACTAGATGAGAAAATTTAATATTTTTATCTAAATTGAAAATTGACATTCTATTTTATTATGTAAAATTTAAGAATTTTACAATTAAGAATTAAGAATTTGAAAATTTAAGATATTGTTTTTTATCAATCAATTTCTTGGAGAATAATCTTGAAATAATTGCATTTATGTGATTTTCACAATTATCATTTCCGCATTTATAGAAGCTAAATATTTTTTTAGTTCATAAAATAATTTACAAGGATTATCGGATAAAAAATATTATTTGGTTTCCGAAGGCAGTCGCTTGTGCTCGATTCCTTCACCTGTTTTTTCTCAATTGTTTCATCGATTGATTTTTCAGACGAAGTCGACCGGAGGCCTCCATCATTTATTTATTTTAATATATTTTGTTTTTCTTCATAAGTAAATTCTTGTTGTTTTTTAACTTGTTTATCTTTTTTATCTTCTACTCCATATCCCGGTGGTTTTTGAAAAAATGATTTTATTTTTTTTAAATAATCATTTTTTGTAATAAAGTTAATGTCTTTTGTTATATTCTCATATGTTTCAATATCACTTATTGGAACATTTAATTCCCTTTCATAATTAAATGCATTTCCTTCAATAATTTTTTTCAATCCATTAGTAAAAATTTTTCCCATTATTATTTGATGTTAAATATGTGTTGTTCCCTTCTTTGGTAAATAAAAACATTTTATCACCAACAGATAATGTGGTTCCTTCTTTTTCATGAAGATTTATATTTCTAACATGAGTCATGATTGTTTTACCTTTTATAACATCATGATTTACATTCAATGGATGAATTTGTTTATGATTTCTTGATTAATCTGTGTTGATTGATCTCTATATCCTGAATTAGTCTTCTATCTTGAAAAAGAATCAAGTTAGGATCTTTATACGAAGTCGACCAAACTCCATCCCATTGAAAATCTTTTCGAGGTTCTTGGAAAATGTTTACTTCATTAGGTTTATTTTGATTTAAAATTAATTCATTTTTTGTTTCTTTAAAAACATCAATTATTGGTTTTTCATTTTATAGCCATAAAATTAAAATTTTAATCATAAAGTCTTTTAGATATTAAATTATCATTCCAAATATTTTGCTGAATATTTAATAATTTACAATCTTGAATATATTTATCAAGATTAAAATCATTTACATTTCCAACCATTTTTATTCAAGAAAATTCAGTAATCTTGAGATTCAATAATTTGCTAAATAATTATTTTTTCATATACTTGATTTTTTTCTTTATCCAATGCAATATAATTATATTTTATAGATAGATGATTTTCAAAACTATTAAATTCTTCCTTGTCTAAAGTATCACTAAACAAATCATTAAAAATAATATCTTTATTTCTTTTTCCTAATTTAAAGAATATGAAAAAATTAGAATTACCGCGAATACTTCTAGATCGTAAATCATAATAAATTTGAGTTAAATAAATTACATTGCAATTATTATGTCTACCTAGAGTAAAATAAGATTCCATAATTTCTTGATTTTTCATGTTGACACAATCATCAAAAATTATTAAATTCTTCTTCGCTCGATTTAATTTTTCACATGGAATTATTTCATGATATTTATTGCTCATTGTAACATTTATTTTATAATAGTTTTTAATTCCCCAGTTGTTAATTCCCCACATTTTGTTTCTTCACATAATTCTTCATATAAATTTCTAATGGATGTATCATCAGGAATTTTATCTTGATTTTGAAATAATCCCACAATATCTTGTTTTGTTAAACCAGAATTTAACCTATGAAAAATTATTTGCATTTCAGGTTGATCAATTGTTTTAGAAAAAATTATTAAATTATCATAAAATATAAAATTAGGAGTTAGAATCATTTTTAACAACAAAACTGTTTTCCCAGAATCAGAACTTTAAATTATCAACATTTTAAAAGAATTTGGTAAAATAGGATTGTGATTGAATTTCATAATATTTTTATTCCAAGTTGGTGTAAACGAAGTTCCACTTGAATAAGACATTTTTAATAGTAAAATTTTTTAATAATGAAAAATTATTTATTGTTTATAAGGAGAAAGTAAAATTCCTGCTCCGCTGGTCATCCGGAGACTTCCATCACCATCAACCTCTATTTGAATATCTCCTTTATTTTATTTTTTTAAAACTTCTTTTAATTATTTATTTTTAGAAGGACTCTTTTTATTAATAGATTTTATAAAATCACAAATTCCATGACCTTGATATGGACCTAAATAAATTCCACTTGGTGTTTTTGTATCTGTTGTTGGTTTTGTTATTTCAGATTTAATCTTCTCAATCTCTGCATCTAATTTCTTTAATTTTTTATAATTTTTAACAGCATTTGTTCTTCCACTTGCTGCTATTGCTGCAGCTGTGATTCCTCCAAATATTAAAGGTAATAAAGCAGCCAAAGATAAAATTCCACCAATATGTTCGCCTTCAATCTGTTTAATTTCTGCTATTTTCTTTTTACCAATGTATGATTTTTTGCCATTATATTCAATACTTGCTAGTTTATTTGTTTCTATTATTTTTCTTATTTTTTTTCTAAATTATCAACAGTCTGTGTATCAATAATTTCATCAACCATTTTTAATAGAAATTATTAAAAAATGGTTTTTTGGAGTTCATTTTGATAAAATTTACCTAGAATCTCTTAACCGGTTAAATCTTTAATTCCACAAGTTATTGGTTTTGTATTATTAATTTTTGAAATGACAAAAATTTCTTTAGAACATTTAGGTGTTTAACCTTTTTCAAATTTATTTTCCATTTGAATATTCGAACTCGATCGCCAATATTAAATTTTTGTTTTTCTTGTAAATCTTCATTAGCATTATTATTTTCATGGGTAATTTCTTTGATTAGATCCGGATTCTCACTTGCTTCTGTTGGTGAAACTCCTATTGTTCTATGAATGTTATTATTATATTTAATTATTAATTCTGGTAATACATCTATCCAAATTCTATTTCCTTGTTCTGTAAATTTTTATACATCCAATTTTTCAATGTTCTACTAAATCTTTCAATTATAGGATTATGTGAACCATAATTTAATCTATCATCAGGTGAATTAAAAGTTAAATAAATTTCAATATTATTTTCTTGTCTGAATTCTTCAAATCTTTTATTATAAAACTCTTTACCATTATCAACATATAATTTTTTTGGAACTCTATCTGGGGTTTCTTCAAATAAAAACTAGAATTCTTCTTTAATTGAATTTGCAGTTTTGGTTTTTAATGGTAAAACCCAAGCATATCAAGTATACAAATCAATAACTGTTAGAATATATCTATAATTTTTATTATTTTTAAGATTTACAGTTTCAATTAAATCTGCTGACCAAATATCATCTTTATTGAAAACTTTTATTTTTAATATTTTTTAGGTTTTCTATAATCTTTGTGTAGTTCATTCGCTAGAGTAGTATTTTGATTGTCTGAGTTTGTTGGTAATTCTCCGAAGACAGTCGCTTGCGCTCCTCCCAATGCGATCTTTGTTTTCATTGCTATTTTTCCTATTGCTCTTGAAAATCTTTCAGAAAATGTTGGATTTTGAATATCATTTAAATCTTGAATCAAATCAATATCTGCTTTTTGACGAGAACGAATATCTTCTTGATCTATTCATTGGTTCTTCTCCAGGTTTAGGATTATCATTTTCATCAAGTCTTATATCTAAAAGAGTTCCTGGCGAAACATCTCTTAAGTTTCCAAGGGAGTCGGACTATATCTTAAGGAATCATTAGATCTGATTAGACTTTTCATCCCCACCAACGTTTAGTCTCTGAACAATCTCCATATTCTAATCATAACGAACTTGGGAGACGTGCTGTGGATTGTCCATCTATTCTTTTTTTCGTTTTTACTATTGGGATCGGTCATTATCAAAGTTCCTTCATTAAATTTCTCTAATGAAGGGGTAGAAAAAGACTTTAGGAGTTTCCCGCAATTTGAAGGTGTTGCATTTACTAAATTCATAAAGTAATGAGATTTAATTTCTTGTAATAAATATTTTTTTAAAATTATTATATTCGATTTTGATAAATTCTTCTTTGCTTTTAAAGGTCTTAAATTTATCCAATTAAAACATCTTTTTATTTGTTCTTCATCTTCAAAATTAAAACTAGAAACTGGTAATGTGTGATCTATATGCCAATAAGAACCTTGATTTTCCCCAGTCATTCCATCATAAAATTGAAATTCAATTCATTGATAAAAATCATTTATTGAGCATCCTAAATACTTCATTAATGTTCGACTTTCTTTGTTTTGTTTTAATGCTCTTCTAATACCCTCATATAAATGATGAGTTAATTTAACTTTAGGATTTTCATTATATCGTTTTTTATGCTGTTCATTAATTTTTTCCTTATTATTTTTGTGCATATTTTAGTTCAAATTCTTTACACTCTGAATTATACACATAATAATTCATCTTTAATCTACTCCTAAATTCATTTATAGGTTTTTCGATATTACACTTTGTACATACCTTTATTGTTAAAGTAGATTTCAAATTTCTTATTCCTAATAAACGTTTCTCTTTATATTTTTGTTCATATAACTTGTGATATATACTTTCACATTCTTTACACATACCAAAAAAATAGGATTTTCCTTTTCCTTTAATAATTTTAAAAGATTCATTTGATTTTTCAATATTACATTTATTACAAATCTTTAAATACATTTCTTAGTTTAATTATTTTATAATGAATTTAGCAAACACTAGCTTGTTCTTTTTTAAAACACACTTGAAAAACACACTTGTATTTTGGAAGATGATGGTCTCCTGGATATTTTGCCCATGGAAACTCTGCAAGTTTAGAACTTACAGTTTGTAAATGTCCTCCAGAAGTGTAAAGGTCTGAAGGTGTGAAGCGTGAGACATTTTTTGGTGAATTTTAGTTTTTTCATGTTTTGCTTTGTGAGCTTTTGAAATTTCCTTGTTGCAAAATTTACAAAGATATTTTTCTCGAATTACCATATTTTTAAAAATATACATTTTGAAATTTATAAAATATTTCTTTAAGTAGTGTGTATTTAAGATTTTTGGCACAGTTTACAAAATTACAAATTTAAATTTTGCAGTTTGAAATTTTTGCAGTTAGAGACCTCCACCTTCAGTAGTCGCTTGAAAATTTAAAGTACAAAATGCAAGTAGTATGGTTTTAAGATTTCTCAGAACAAATTCTACTTACTAATGTTGCAATTCACAAAGTGAGATTTTTTTCTCCGTTAGTTGGGTTCTGGAGTAGTCGGGTAGCCTGTGTGCTGGGAAATATTAAATTCACACTACTCTTTTTTATATTCATGGATTCTTATTTTAATCATAAAATGTTCGTTTTCTTTTTTATTTTCATAATTACATTCTTTTTCACGGTTCATAAAAGTGAATAGTTCATTAAAACTAATATCTTTGTTGATTGCTAGAAATATTCATTATATTTTTTCGACCAATTTCTCAAATTTCATCAAGTTTCATATTATATAAGCTTTGTTTCAATGTCTTTGGTTCCTAATAAAATTTATTAATAATATTAATTTTAATGAAAATACTTACTCTATATGAATAGATGATTGAAAATTTTAAATATTACATTGAATATTGTAAAAACATTACTGGAGAATTTCTGATCAAACTGATAGCATTTACGGAATTTTCTTAAAGAATTAACTTGACAGCTTCTTTTCTAATCGATGTTTCTAGAAAACTATTAATGAAAACCACTTACTTTTATTCATTTTATGGTTTTAAGCTATTTTAATCTACTTATATAAGATTTTCAAAATAAAATTAACTAATCAAATTCAATTATTCATTGTGTGTAAAATTAATTTAATGTTTATATTTTAATGATTTATTGATTATATATTTAAATTTTTCTTTGATTATGACAGGTAATCTTTACCCCAATTTTTTGCAATTCTCCATAACATGATGGAAATTGAGATAAGATTATGAAGAATTGTTATTCTCATACATCACGTATTTTATTTGTCCCACATTTAAAATCACCCATAAAACAAATTATAGAGACTTTTATTCAAACCATAAGGAACATTTAACAACTTTTAACTGTAAGAAAAAATATATTTTTTAAATTACCATTGAGTGATAATAATAATAATAGTTACAATCTCTTCAAAACTCATAATTTATATAACAATTTATTTAATTCAAAAGTGTCTTATTAATTTTGAATATTAAAACAAAGTTTTTAATATTCATTATTGGACATCACTTTCCTCCTCTTCATTTTCTTTGTACTTCTTCAGCCATTCGATTCTTCTTGATTTGATTGAGTGTGGAAATTGTAATTCAACTTGTCTTGGCGATAAGAATTCTAAAATTTTGTAAGGTGCTTCATATTGAATTTCATCCTTCTTTCGTCTATGTGGTTCCAAGTGTAATAATACTTTCTCTCCCACCATGGAAACTCGAGTACCCTGGTTGTTCAAATCTCTATTTTGTATAGTTGTAGCTGCCTTTACTAGATTAGTTTTCGTTTCATCCTCAATTTCTTCTCTGCATTTTTGTATATGTCCTACCCCCCAATATAAATTAATTTTCCGGCCATATACAATTTCAAAAGGTGAGAATCTTGTCGAGTTTTGTATTGTAGCATTTAAACTAAATTAAATCTTTGGTAACAATCTACACCAATTATTTTTTGTTTTAATCTTTGCCAGGGATGTTGCCAACATGTCCCGAACTGTTCCATTTGATTGATGTTGGTACGGTGAACTAAATTCTTGTTTTATACCAAATTTCTCCATCCAATCACGAAACATTGATCCTTCAAAAACTATTCCTCTATCTGTAAGAATGCTTTCAGGTTTACTAAATCGATATATCTAATTATTCAAAATGGCATTCAATTTTTTTTACTTCATCCTGTGTAGTTGCTGCTGATAAACTGACCAATGATATTTGTGTGTATCATAAAAATCATAAAAGACTAAAACGATCTATTATCACTATCATGTATTTCTTACTTTCTTTTGTCTCCATATGCAATATACACTACTATCTGTTCTAAAAATCGTTCTCCTGTTCTTGGCAATAAGATTTCTTTTGTTCGTCCTTGATCAATCTTTCTACTAGCACAAATCTTGCCTTTATTAATACACTCTAAGTAAATAGTTAGGAACTTTCTGCACCATACCCCTCGCCCCTCCCCCTTTGGAGACGGATAGTTTACGTAATTACTTAAAACAATCTCTGATTATTTTGATTACATAATTATGCAATCAAGATAATTAATTTTTGAATTTATTTTGGCGCTTTAAATTTTTTGAATTGATTTTAAAATTTTTATGTATATTTTAATGTATTTTAATTTTTAGTAAATTTTTCAATTTTAAATAATCATTAAAGTAATTTTAAATATAATTTGAAATTTGTTTAAGATTAATAAGAAATTTTATAGTTTAATTTTGAAATTATAATTTAAAAAGTAATTTTTGAAAGTGTAATTTGAAAGTAATTTTTGAAAGTATAATTTGAAAGTAAATTTTTAAAGCAAAATTTTTCAAAGAAATTTAGAGTTAACAAAATAAAATGAAATTTTCAAAATAATAATAATAATAATAAAAGTATTTCAACAACAATAATTCAACCAATTAAATACTTAATAAAAAAATGATTCTCAACAAAGAAACACATAAAAATAAACGCATAAAAATAAACACATAAAATAAACACGTAAAAAGATCAAATTAAAAATTTATTTAATTTACATCATCACAAATCATCTTATGATAAGCTCTTCTTAGCTCTGCCAACAAAATATGGACAAATTCTTTCTTCTTCTAGTCCCTGCAGCGTTTACATCTAAATGGGCAAGTTAACTTTGAGGGATCTGCACAAACAATGCAGTTATCTAAACATTTCAAATCAGATCCTTGAACCGATTCGTAATACATCCGTACAATTTCTTCGATGTTGATTTCTCTCATCTGATAAATCCGTGTTGCTAAAAATTCAGGAGCACAATATGAAAGCTTGTTCTTCATATTTGGAAAGAGCTCTTCCATCTTCATTAGAATTGTTTCGAATACGTATGCTTCTAGCTAGTCGATCATTTTTAATTTTTGCAATCGTCAGAATTCAATCTATTTAAACACATTAAGATTATTAATTTTAAGTTTTATAAAATTAAATATTTCTTGTACTAGAGTGTTGTATTCCAGTCGTTTTATCCCCATGACAACAACTTTTCCGCTCGCAAATACATTCACATAGCGAATTATACTTGACAAGTCATAATGCAGGAAACAGTTCTGGCTCGTAAATGTTTTCTGTTTTGGTAGACAAATCATACAAGTTGATTCGATAACCCATGTCAATGTTCAAAAATGATGATTGAATTTGTAAATCTTGAATCTAATATTTGAGATCGCCTTCCTGCATTGGTCTCTTGCAACCCATTATCCTGCATTTTCCACTCTTGAAGAATAAGATTGGATATTTTCCGCTTCTATCCACTATATGTTGACGTTTTGGGGTTTGGAACATCATTCCGTCTACTTGTATACATATTAGGTAACCGATAACTAGTTACTGAACAAATAAATATTTGGTTACTTACCAACAAAACTTTAAATAAAAGTAAATAAAAAGTTAAACAATAATAATAAATAGAAGTAAAAATACAAATTTATTAATAAAATCTACTTCACTCTCTTTCACATCATTAATGTCTCGATATCAGTAAATCACTTGGTTGTTTAGTTATTGAGTAGTTAGCAAGAAAATTATCTTTTTTGAATAAAATTTTGTATTTGATTATTGTATTTTATTGAAATCATTGAAATTATTTTGTAAAAGTCAATACATTTTGTCAAACACTTTTCAACTACTTTTTTTTAAAAATATATCCAATGTTGAAGAACTAT
This sequence comes from Schmidtea mediterranea, assembly GCA_022537955.1. Lineage (NCBI taxonomy): Eukaryota > Metazoa > Platyhelminthes > Tricladida > Dugesiidae > Schmidtea > Schmidtea mediterranea. The sequence goes on from CM039680.1 coordinate 76,035,863, forward strand.
TCTTCTATTAAATGTTATTTTTCATAAAAATACTCATTTAGGAAGTATGTACCCTTTAAATAACAATATTCAACCGACTCAACCCCTTTAAAATATCAATAAACTTGCTCCTCGTCAATAACTTTCCCTTAAAATACTTGGTTATTGACTATAAACCCAATATGCTACCAATAACTAGTTACTGAACCAATAAATATTGGTGGGTTACAGGGTTTCATCATTTGTTTTACAGCATTCCATGGTTGCCCCGTAACGCCATACAAAAAAATGCTAACTGCCACTTGGCACCCGTTGCTAGGCAACGTTGGTAATGTGTTCAAGTGGTGGACTGCCCGCAAAAATTGAGTATCATTAGCTAATACTATAGTTGCTCGGACAATCCTCGGGTTCACGAGCTGTCGATAGAAGACCTGTGCTCGCTTTTACTTATTGGTCCCCTTGCGTCTAAATTTCTATCGTCTATCCAGCTGGTTTATCGTCGTTAGATTGAAAAGACAGAATGATTGGTGGTTTTATTTAATCCCCCACAATGTTATTTTAAACCTTACTAGTACATAAATGTAATGAGAGATATACGGAAAATAATATATTTAACAATAGTCTATTTATCTAAGAAGTGCATTGATTGGAGAGTCGAGCGGCTCGGCGCTTAGCTCGCTCCTTGCGACCAGGTCGTCGACTAGATGTTGAGGGAATTGTTGGAGTGGGGTTTTCGACTGGGGTTGGCATTGCGGATGGGGTCGGGTTCACTTCTCGGTATGCTAGTTGAGCCGGGGCGAAAACTAGAGGGTAGGTCACCGCTGCCCCCTCTTGACTGGCGGACAACGCTACCTCTAGCCCCCTGATTTGGGTCTTCAGGCTTGTCACCAATTGTCTTTCTTCGGCCCACCCCTTCTGGGCCGCGGCTAGCTTTTGATACAGGGGCTTGACCCTCGTGGGGTTTACCCACGTCGCCTTGAGTTGTTGTATTTCCCGGACCAGGTGTATGAGTTGATCGTGAAGATCCTTGTTTGTCTGTCGTGCTCGGGTTAATTCGTTTTGTAATAACTTTACGGGATCCATTTCTAAAATAGTAAGGGTGAATTGGATGACGATTAATACAAATAGGAGCAGTTTTACTTAAACAATTTTAGAAAATGAAAGGTATGATAATAATAAAAAAAAACGAGACAGAAAAACTTTGTTTTGAATCGATCACAATGTCACTATAATAATAAATGCTCAAATCAATAGAGTTTACTCCTCCGCGAAGAATCGTTTGATCTCCTCTTCCGGAGCGTATCCCGGGATCACGAATACCGGCCGCTTAAGGTTTCGGCTCGGTCTTGGAGAGGGTGGATATCTACTGGCTAACCGCCCCGCCATCAGGTCATCTTGAACGTTGGCCAGGTGTGCTGCGGCCCTTGCCACATCTGCTTCGACTTGACGTTGGAGTTGGAGGAGGTCCTCCAGAAGCTCCTGGGCCTGGGTTAAGATATCTTGAGAAGGATTAGGCTCGTCGAACGGCTTCCGGAACTGCCGCATGAATTCCTCGGGGTTTATATCTTCCGGTTGGTCATCTTCAGGCATGGAAGGGTATCGTTCTTGATACACCCGATTCCATGCCTGCCTCCACTGTTCCACTACATGGGCCGGAAGTTCGATCATAGCTCCGGTTTCTGCTAAATGGAAATGACTTAGTGAGGTTGGTAGTTTTCATTCAAGATTTCTTTGATAATTTATAGGGAGATGACTAGCTTGTGGTTCACAAATTGTACAAACTTTCTAGTCGTTTAAAGAAGCGATTGGGTCAATTCAAACCTACATACGTTAAACTTAAGGGCTCGAAGTTGAACGCGTGTTAGTGTCCGGTCTAATGCTGCAGTTGGAATCTAGAAGACAACGATACTTTAAGTCACTGGGTCATGCGTCTGCCTGCTGTACGGCCATTCGAGAAATGCTTAATGTTGAAAAAATGATAAAATGTAATCGTCGATCATCTTAACTTAAATGGGTTTATATATTACTAACCGTTCAAGTTTGTATATCAATTAGGTAGGTGTAAATTCCATTATCAGAAAAATTTAATTAAACAATTTTTAAGAAAACCTTTATATATAATTGAACAATTAGACATTTACATAGGGTTATCTGATCAAACATGTAAATAGGGTTAACTAACTAAGTATGCAGTTAAATAATCAAATATCTATTTATGGTTAACTAATTAAGCATTTATATACCGTTAAATAATCAAATTTTATATGTGGTTAACTAATTAGGCATTTATATACGATTAAATAATCAAGTTTTATATATGGTTAACTAATTAAGCATTTATAGGTATAGTTAAACAAGCAGACGTTCACCCAATGTTAGATCTTGAACTGGAGTGTTTTTAATAATCACCGTTTACTTTATAAACAAAATGACAGGATGTGAGAGTCAGTCACTATTCGAACACGGTGAACTGTTTATGTCGACGGAAATGATGGTGATCACATGTTGTTTATTTTAGTACTGGTAAAATTTTTTAATTCATTTTATTCTAGACAGGTGCACTTTCAAGATCATATATTCATGAAATGGTGAGCTATGTGGTTTCGGCTAAGTTGAACATTTTTGATTTACCATTTTTTAAGGAAAACGCGTCGTGGTTCTCGAGCGAGCGTCATCCCTCACACTTGGAATTTATACGGGAAACCTTTTATAATGAAACTCAAGCCTTCATCATTTCAAATAACGTTAACAGAGTCTAATCATTAAACTTTTGATCTGTTGAATTGGTAAATTTGATTTTTCATAATTTATGTTATTTTGTTTTACCTAATAAATTATCTCATGCTGTTATTTTATTCTCGTTTAGGAATTTATGTTACTTAATAAATCCCACTACTCTTACCTGGAAGTTATTTTATTCAACTCGAAGGGTCGTTTAAATAATAACTCAGATTAACTTTCCATCATTCGCGTTACCTATTTCTTTTCGTAGTTTGTCAAATCGCCAATTTTTTCAATTTAGTAGATTATCATATTAGCATTTTATCGATAATCAAGTTCTATTCTAATTTTCTTTTATTCGAGAGTGGATTTAGTTTATTCGAGTTTTTTCAAGTAATGAATCGCTTGGTTTAACCAACAATTTTTATTAAATTAATCAACGGATCGATTTATTAAACTAGGGTTTTATAATTTTCGCATTAATTCCCGAGTTGCATTAAGAAAATTTTGTCGGTTTTAACCCTGGCTAATCTGAGTTGTCTTAGCAGATATATTAATGAAATTCAATCAATACGGTACTTATTTTCTTCACTTTTAATCGATAACAATTTAATTTACCTATTTTGGTTCAATACTTCTTCATCAATTACCTTAGCCGTTACTCTGGTTTGATTAATTCAACGAATTACTTATCCAATGACTTCTATTACTTTGTTTCCAAAACTTAAATTCGATTTAGCTGTGCTCATAACTCTTAACTAATATTAATCAACGGTTTCAATTTTTGGTTCGATAATTACCCTAATCTTAAATTATAATGATTTAATGAATTACGTTGATCTTCCTTAATTTTTAATCTATAATTACTTTACTTTATCAATAACTTGATTGAATTAACAAGTTACTTATTTAATGGTTTCTACCCAATCACTTTGGAAAGTAAATTCATTTTAATTATACCAGTAATTGTATCAAATTTATTTCAAAATAATAATTCAACGATTTCAATTCAGTTTATTCCCCGTGCCCTTCCCCGTTAATAGACCTTAGGCGCATAATGTGTTCATATTATATTTAATGAGTGCCCACTGGACTACTCGGTGTAGATGATTTTGAGCCGTGTGTAGTATGAGTTAAGTCGATATTACAGAAACGAGGAACGAGGAAGTAATCAAATGGCTCCTTCCTTATTCCTCCTTTCATCTATAGAGATAATATTGACGATCCAACCCTGCGTTCCGCACGCCGGGTCTTCACGGGCACAGATCATTGGCGATATTCCACGCGCTTACACGAATCTGACTTGTGTGTAGATTTTATTTACTTGCATTAGGTTTCGGCAGTGGGCCGGAAAAATTTCGACATATTTTAAACATATAGAATGAGTTATATATATATGAAACAATTTATGCATAGTAATGTTTATTAATTATAAAATGAAATAACAAGTTACCATTCCCATTCATAAAAATAGCATAAATTCATACAATAAACCAAATGCCTCTCTCCCCACGCCGACGTCCGAGCAGAGCTCTACAGAGATGCAAAGTACGGGGCGTGGAAAGAGGGTTCCAAAATCAATGATCCTCACCTAAAATTCTGAAAATTCAAAAACACTGATCTCAAATAGATTTAAAAGATTTAAACAAGGTTCAAGTAATTTGAAAAATTTCGAAACACTGTGTGTTTTTCAAAAAATGGTTTCTTTCGAAAAATGGTGTGTTTTTAATGTGAAAATGGATCAGTATATATACCTAAATTTTTGGTGTGTAAAATTTGATGTAGTAAAACAAAATTCGACCTTGTTGTTTTCTAGCAAATTCTATTATTTATTTTTTTTATTTTTCGATTTATTTTTATAATTTTTTATTTAGAATTTTTATTGAATTATTGCTAATTCAAATTTTCCGATTTAAATCTTGCTTTAATGAACTTTAATTGATTTTTCCAATTTCGTCGAATTTGTCGTGTTTTCTTGCTATATTTGTGTAGGTATCGTGCGGATCTTGGTGCATTTTGTTATTATTTTAATTTATTTTTATGTTTCTTAATTTATATTTAATTCTTTTATTTCTCAGATTTTTTATGGGTTTAATTGGTGTTTTGGGGTTTATTTGAATTGCGTGTTGTATTTGCGTGTGTGTTTCTGATCCATTTAAACATTTTGAAGGCCGTTTACGTTCTGGCCCAACATAAAACACTCGGGGGTCCGTAAAATTGCGACCCGCAATTTCAATTGATTTCAAAATAATACGTACAATTCCGTTTTCAATATTCACATTCATAAAAAAGTTTTTACGGTATGGTTCAATCATCAAGATAAAGATGGACTTAAGGTCCTACTACGATACATAATCAGATAAAATCAGATAGTTCAGTTTTTAATATCAGTGCAAGTTTTGTAGTATCAGTTCAAATCACTGTTGATCAGTGCGAGTTAATCAGTTCAAATCAATATCAGTTACTGTAACTCAGTTGTATTTGTTTTCGAATGAATCACTGACGGCTTGAGTTTCGCTTTCAAGCTGGGCTGATCTTGAGGGGTGATTGATAGAAATCTGCGAGAGTCTAGAAGTTTCTTTGGTTTGATTGCTTTTTCGGGTTTGGGTGATCATTCTTCTGAATTTTTGAATTGGGGTATTTTGCCTTTGTTTGTTTTTTATTAGGCCGATGATGAGACAGCATATTAGGAGTATCATGTTAGCAGTTATACTGATTGGTAGCATAAGTTTGATTGATAGACTTGTTGTACTGGGTTCATTTTTCTGTCCCACTTGTTTTCCTAGTTGTTTTTTAATTGATAAGACGATCTTTTGAATTTCTTGGATTGGTTTATTTTTGGGATTTGCTTTGGCTGTTCTTTGAATTTGTCTGATGACATTTTCTAGGGTTTTCTTTATCTCTTGGTTCTCATTTTTTATATTGGCTATCTCTTCATTATTTTCCAGTAGGGTTTGTACCATTGTTTGGGTTTTCTCGATATTTTGTTTTATCTCGTCCTTGTTTTCTTTTGTGGGGCATTGTATACATTGGAGGTTTATTTGTTGACATTCTTCATTATCGGGATTGTTACAAATTTCTTTGAAATCGGCACAGGTGCTGTCCTCTCTTCTGAAGGGTTGGGATTTCTCGCATTTTTCTAATGGGTTTTCAGTATTACACTTTCTCATCATTATCATCATTATCATTGTGATCCATAACGTTGGGTTCATGGTTTTCATTTCTAATATATATCAATCAATTTTCACGTCTATTTACAATTTTATTCATCTATACACAGTGGAGTTTAGCCCTTTCTATTCTTTCTCTTTTTCTGGGGTTGAGTGTCTCTCGCACTCTTCTTTAATTTTATTTTCTGAAAATCTCATTATCAGGACTTGGGCTTTTATTAATCGCTCGGTTAATTTTGGGAGTTCTTTTAATCGTTCTTTACCTTCTTTGATTATTCTTTGTTGACTATGAATTTTCATTTGAAGATTTCTTTCTTTTGTTTGTTTTCTCTTGAGTTGACGTTTATAATTGACCCGCTTGGTTGTCTGTTTTCCTAGCTTTCGTCTCGCTTCTTGAAGCTGTTCCGTTAGGGCTTTAATCTCATCTTGAGCTTGTTGATGACTTTCTTTTATCTCTCTGGCTTCTTTACAACTGTCTTCTAGTTGTATTACGTATCTCTGTTCGCTTTTTCTGCTGTCTCGCATTCGTTCTGCTTCGGTTTTCCAATAGTCTTCCAGGATTACACGGGTTTTTATTTCAGCTAATTCTCGTCTCAATCGTTCATTCTCTCTCTTTTGATCTCTGTTTTCTCCCATGCTAGATGTCAGTTTTCGTTTTATTGTATTGGCTAACTGTTTAGATTGTATTAATTGTTGATTTATCCGGGCGATTTCTGATTCTTGCTTCTCCACTAACTCTTGCCATTCCTTTCTTTCGGCTCTCCATCTTTTACTGTAGTATCTCAGTGGGTCTTGCTCGATTGGTTCTACTAATTGAATTGGGTTTGGTACGTATTCTCCGTCTTCTAGATTCATTCGAATTTCTACTTCGTTCAAATTCATGCTAAATATACATCGATTACAAAAATTTTTGTTTTTTATCATTTTATTATTTTCACTATTTTTACACTTTTTACAATTTTTCTTATTTAGCTTTATATTGCCGCTTCGTCCGTCTCCCCGAATCCTTCATCGGGTTCGGCGGGTACTTGGGTTGGAATTTCGGTTGGGTATAACGGCATAAGCAGGATTGGTGGTCGGTTCCGCAAGGTATTTACCTCTTCACGCAAGGCGTTTGATATTTGTATCTCTTCGTCTAAGAGATAGGCAAGGTATTCTGTATTTTCCGTTAATTCTTCCACTTGCGTTTCCAAACGATGCGTATTTTCCAAAGCTTTTAACTTTTCAATCTCTTTTCTCAGATTCTGTTCATTTTCCTCATATCCTTGCTTTATCGTTTTTATCTCTGCTTCAACTTGTCCTTTCAGCTGTTCGTTGACTTCGTGTTGATGTCTCAACTGGATTTCCTTAAATACTACAACTCCTCGGTGTCCGTTCACCTCCTGCTGGAGTTCTATTATCCTTTCGTTTAATTGTTGGTTTTGTCTTTTTTCGTCTGTAAGTTGATTTCTTGCTTCTGTTGATATCTTGTACATTTCGTTGAATTGTTGTTCGTATTCCTTTTCGTGTCTCCTGAGCCTTCTTATTGTGCCTTGTCTGATTTTTTCCCGAAATTCTAAGTTTTGGACCTGCTCGTTTAGTTCTTCGATTGTTTCTTTCTGTACTTCGACTTGTTCCCAAAGTTCCCAATCTTCCATATTTAGTATCCTTTTGGGCAACAGTCTTATCTCTTTCTTGACTTCCTGATACTGGTTCTTCCATTTTCCTGCTTCTAATTTAATCCAACTTTCTTTCTTTTCCGTTTTTATTTGTTGTATTCGTCTTTGTCGATGAGCTTCGTCCTGCTCGATTTGCATTTCTTTTACTCTGGTTTGTTGATACTCAACTTCCTGCTCCAATTTCACTATATGATTGAATTGTTTCGCGTTGGCGTCTTCAAATATTCTACACTCTATTCGCCATTTTCTTGCCTGATCAGTTATCTGAGTCAGCATTCTTTCTTGTCTATCGTCTTTGGGCTCTCTAGCTTTCTTTGATGGTTTTGGCCCTTGATTTCTTAGTTTATTGATCTCGATCTTTGCGTTCTCCCATTTAGCTTTGTACGCTCTTGTTCTATCTTCTTCTTCGGCTATTTGCTGAATATAATGTCTGATCCGCGATTCCCAATTACTTCTTGAGTGTTCTCTGTCTTCTGTCCATTTGATTTTCCAATATCGTGCTTGTCTTTTTGCCCATTCTTTGGCCTGTTCCAAATGGGTTCTCTTTGTCTTCTCTATTCGATATTGGGTGCTAATTTGCCCAATTTCCTCCTGCATTTGTTGTATAATTTTTATCGTTTCTTCTCCCTCTTCTCGTATCTCTGCTTCTTTATCTTTTATTACTTCCCGCAATCTTTCGATTTCACTTTGTTGATCCTGCTTCTCTTGCTCTAACATTCTGATCTCCTTTCTTTGGTTTATGATTCTGGTTTGGTGCTGCATAGATTCTTTCATCATTTCCTCTTATCGCTCTTGGTACGTTTTCTCTTTTCCTTCTGGGTAGGTTACTTTTTGTTCTAGTTGTTTTTCCCACTTTTCTTTCATCATTTTCGTTTTTAGAGTCTCTTGCACTAATTCCTCTTCTACGATTAGTAGCATTTCTTTTAATTGTAACGTTCTTTGTCTCCATAATTCTACTTCTTCACTTGTTGCTTCTATTGATTCTGATTGATCTTTGATTGCTGGTTTTGACTCTTCAGCCTCTTTCACGACTTCTTTTGTCTCATTTGGATTCATAATTGTTTTCTAAATATTAATAATCGATTATTTTCTCTTTTCAATCATCTCAAAATTTTATCGTAATTTACATCATCTCGTATTTTTGTGATTTTTGAGTTTTATAATTTTTTTTTTTTACGTTTATCTTTATTTACATTTTTACACATTGCTTCTATTTTTTATCTACTGATCAGCGAAACGGAATCCTTTGATCCGCCCGTTGATCGGCTTTCTACATACTGGACATATATTGACTTTTATCCCGCATGCTTCACATGTGACCATATGTCCACAAGGAATATAAATTATTTCTACATGTTTTTGCCAACATGTCACACATTGATACTGCTCCAAAATAGCTTCTTTTATTATTGATTTGTCTCGATTCTCTTTTGGTTTCTCTTGATATCGCTTGATTGCTCGAATTATTGCTTGTGTCGAATCGTACCATTCTAAATTGTTAGCTAATCTCTCTTTGATTATTTTTCCCATCTTTTGAGTGTCTATTCCTGATAAGAGCATTATGGTTCTTGTTTTTGGTCGATCCAAAATATCTTCTACTTGCTGGTTTGTAATTATTATTTCGATATTCTTTGACTCTTTTTCTTGTTTATACATGCATTTTCCTTTATGTTTTAACTTTTTGACATTCTGATCTGGTATTGGCTGTTGATTTTTACATCCTTCGCACATTATTCCTCTGGCTGTTTGGCAATATCCTTGACTCGCAAGTTCTGCTGCTCTTGGATTTCCTTTGAAAGTTTTAATTCTCTCTTCGAATGTTCTATTTATAGTTTCTTTTTCCCAGATTAATTCTGCTGGATCTTCGAAACCCTTTATTATCGTTATCTTTTTCTCGCCTCCCTTTTCATCTTTGTCTAATTCTGATTGTCGAAGTCCTTCTGATCTGTTCATCGCTTGGTTTCTGACATCTAAATTTAACATAAATGGACATCTTGGGAATTTTTCTCGATGTTCTCGTTTTGCTGTTTCTCCTTTTTTCCATTGTGCGAGTTTTCCTTGGCAGAAGATGCACGTCACTTCGTCTGGTATTTCTGGCGTTCCCGTAAAGTAAAATCCTTGTGCAGCCATTTCTTGACTTTGTCGGTCGGTAAATACTTTATTATCTTTAAACGTTAAGTATCTTTGTTCCTCTTTTCTCAAGTTTTCGTCTTTTACCCTCATTGGTGGGTATACTTTTGTTCTAATTTGTTGTGGTCTTTCTTCCACATCAAAGTCCGCATAGTATGTTATTGCTGCTGTTAGTATATTGGATTTTTCCTCTTCTTCTGGTTTTTTCCATAATCTCGTCCATATCGAATCTGGTCCTTCTCTCATCTGTATTGTTATCTCTTCGCTGATTCCGCTTGCCATCTAAATATCGTTATTATTTTTGAATTTTTTGTTTTTCTGATTTTTCTGGTTATTTGTAATTTTTTGATTTTTATTTGATTTTTATTTATTTTATTTACATTTATTTACACTTTCCTTCTCTCTTTACAACGTCTTGTCTGGCTTCTCTACTTCTAATTTTATATACAGATTATCTTCCCGCAAGAATCCTTCTCCTCTCAATCGTTGTTGTGGATAGAAACGTGGTGTCCCAATCGCTGTATTCCAGTCGGTTGTTGGTCTTCCCATCTGTGGTTCATTTCCTGTTCTGATTGGATTGCGGTAATCCTCATATCCTTTCATTGTTAATATCATGTTTTGTTTAAAAGGCCATGCTAATAGCTCGTCGTAATCTCCTTTTCCCACTCTGATGAAGACACTGATGTGGGTGCCTGTTGCATTCCCATCTCCATTTGGATATAGTCTAATGCCCAATTTGTATCCATTTTCCCAACTGTATATTGGTGGGCTGTCTAAAATTCTCTGTGTTCCGTCTTTTGCTCTCTGAAGCTTCTCTGCGAATTCGGTTATTTTCCATATAAATGGTGCTGTAGGATGTTTTCTGGCTATAGAACTGTTGGTTTCTAGTTCCTTTATGCTGTTGGTCATCTGTTGCATTTGCTTTGCCATTTCGGCCATTTTCTTGAGTGTATTTCCTTGGCTTTTCTCAAAATTCTTTCTGGACTCTAGTATTTCTCTTATCATTGCTTTTTGTACATCATTTTCTGTTCGTAGGCTTTTTACTTCCCATGCCAACATTCCTATCGTTTTCCTCATAATTTCGGTATGCTCGATGCTGTTTTCTATCATATGCTTTTGCATCTCCATAATTGGTAGTTGCGCTTGACAATTGAATAACTCTAACGGGCACTTGATTGGTTTGCCTATACATTCGTTCCAGTGTTCCTTTAATTTGACTTTATCTCTCTTGTCGCAATTGTTTGTGCATATTCCTTCGTATAGATCACATATTTGTTCCTCTTTTGGATTCCGATGTTCCATTTCTATTTTTATCCATTCGTCGGTGACTCCACAGAATTCGCATTTCTCCTCTCTCTTGATGCATACTTTGTGATGTTCTTTCATAGTCTTTTTTGTTGTGATGATTTGACATTTTTCGCATAATATCTCGTTATATTCGCATTCATTTGCGTGACTTTCGGCTTCCTTCATAAGTCCTTTCCATTCACATTCTTTTACTCGGCATTGAACTAATAGATTGTTGATTTCTTTGTTGGTGGCTTTATCCATTGTTGTAGGGTCTTCATCTCTTTCGATCGTTTCGTCACATCCAGGGCATTTTATTGTTTCTGTTTCTATTACTTTTATCGTGCAATCCGTGCATATTCTGCATCCACATTTCGTCTGTCTTGCTCCAATCAATAATTCTTTACATTTACAACATTTTAGTCTTTCTTTTATATCATTCACCACTTTGATTTTTTCTTTCATTATTCATCTCGTAGTTTCGGATGGATTCTCGCTTCCTCTTATTCTCTCGATAATTGTCTGCATATCTACAAAATTTTTCAATTACTTGACGTTGCTTTGCTTCTATCGTTTTTTTTTTTTTTTTTTTATACATATTTACAAGGTACGCTTTATTTTTACTCTCCTGTTGAATCCGGTTCAGGGGTGAATTCTGGCATCGATGCTATCCATTCCACCCAACTTGCTGGATCTACGTGCTGTTGGTTGTTACGTAATCTTCTAATTTCGTCAGCTTGCCATCTAACTTGATCTGTTAATTGTTCATTTATTCTCTGCAATTGTAGTATAGTTCTTTGTTGCTCTTCTAGTCTTATGGCTTGTTGTAGACCTCTGTTTACGCTTTCCGTTAATACTAGATGAGTATTTGTCCACTAAGTTTGCGCATTGTTCGTTATTAGTGTCATTAATTCACATTGTCGTCTCCACGTTGCCTCGACTCCTTGATCTTGGTATATTCCTTGATTTAATTCTACAATTTCTATAGGTACATTGGCAGCTGCTGGTTGTTGTATTACTTCTACGAATGGTGGTATTCTCACTTGATTTTGTTGATTTGCATTATTCGGATTCATCTGTTAGTTATAATACATCATTAATTCATCGCATTCATTTCTGTTTGCTTACTATTTCTGACACATTTTGTACAATATTTCTATATACGTGCATACTATTACTACTATTATACTACATAATATTTTACACTATATACAATGTCTTTTCTCGTTTTACACCATCGTCTCCGGGGACTCTATACGCAATGTCCGTATATCCCCATATTTCTCATTCATTATCTGGTATACGTCGGATTCGTTGGACCATTGTTGTGCTTCGATAATGGGCGGTTCTTTTAACCAGAGTCCGCTCGTACTAGAATTTCCTATGATTTCATATTCCTCAGTTCTTTCTACATCGTATTGTCCTAATTCGATATCATAGTTGAATTTTTCCACTGCTGGCCATAATCTTTTCTTCGCCGGCTTCTTTCTACATTTGGTAGTTCTTACTAATTGAATTACTATCAGCATCACTACGCTGCTTATTACTGCTGTTGTTATCCAGATCATTTTAATCATATAATTCTTTTCATTAGGTTGCATAGTTGTGTTTTCCCTTGCGTTAGTTGTCTCCATTATTCTTTCCTTTGGTTGTACCTTTTTAAGTGCTTTCTGGAGTTGTAACGCTTCGTGAATTGAAAGGTGGCTGTCGTCCATGATCATTCCTTTTTTCCATGTTTCGTTTCTTGGTTTTCTCTCAGATTGTTTTATTATATGTGGATCTGTCGCATTTGACTTGAGTGGTTTCTTTGTTATCGTTCTCCAATGCTCATGAGTTCCCTTTTGGATATTTATTACATATTTTCCCAGTTTTCTTTTCGTCGGTATGCGGTACTTTCGATTCGTTATATTTTTGCTCATTTCACATTGGATTCTTTTGTTTACTGGTTCGTTTTTTTAGGTTCGTATACACAGATTTTCGTGATGGGTTTTTCACCTGTGTTTTCAATTACTATTTCCTCTTCATTTGCCGCATCTGATTCTATGTTTATTATTACTGCTTTACTTTCTCTGATCTGTCGTTGATACGGTTCCTCTTTTGTTCCTTTTTTTCCTGGCCGTTTTGTCGTAATTGATTCTAACAACTTTCTTGTTATTGATTTCCAATAATCATCTCTTCCTCTCTGAACGTGTACTATATACTTTCCACGTTTTCTTTTAGTTGGAATACTGTATTTTTGGTTTTTGATATCATCGTTTGATTGACATTTGATTCTCTCATTTATCGTTCCGTTCTTTTTAGTTTCGAATATACAAACTTTTGTAATGGGTTCTTTGCCCATATTTTCGACTATTATCTCTTCTCCACTCTTTGGGTTTGATTCCACTTTTATTATTATTTCTTTATTTTCTCGTGCTCGACGTTGATAAGGCTCTTCTTTTGGTGTTGTGAATTTTTCTCCCAGGGTTTTGACCAATGTGCAAGTTATTATTATATCATTGTGGCACATATTATATATTCTCGCATTCCTTCTAGGCTATTCCCATTTCGCATTTCTTTGCCCGCTTTCATATTTCATTTTCCAACAATCGATAATTTTATTCTGTATACATAACTTGTTCAATTCGTTTCTTTCCTCTGTTTATTGATTCGTAATTTGCCTATTCTGGTTTACTTGGATTTTTAGTTCTATTTTTTGTAGCATCTCTACATACATCTTTTGTGGTTTGACATGATGATGAGTTTTCGGATCGTATTTCTATCTTTTTCCCTGGTTTTCCTAATTGAATCGAATTGACAACTTATGCTTGTATTCATTGTCAGTTGTAAGCATATTCCTTTACTCCGATTCCTTTCTCGTTTATCATGTTCGTATTTTTCGTGAACATTTATTTCCTTCAAGCTATTTCCTTTGTGGATGCTTTTCCTCAGGCTTCTAGTTAAACTTGATGGACGTGATCAATATCATTTATTTTTTGTAAGCAGGGTCGGTCGGTTTGTGATTTTTCCTTTGTGTAGTAACATCACTCCTTTGTTTTCGCCTTTTTTCCCTCGTTATTGCTGTTGCTCGTTTCTTGACGTTCCTTGATTAGATGGTTCCTTTTTCCTCTTGTGTGCGGATTTGTTTTCATCTCTAGCATTTTGGTTTGCATCTTGATCATCTTGGTTTTTGCTGTTGTCACTTCCTCTTTCTCGCCATTATTATCTGATTATTTATTTCTATCCGGGTTTCCTTTTGGAATGTCGTGCCTCGACATTTATTGTTTCACATTATTTCCTCGTATACTTTTATTATTCTCGCTTTATATCATCCATCTCTTTTATCTCTTGTTTACTCGCTGAATTTTATTTGCTTTCGATGCCCATCTATGTCTATCATTATATCAGGTTGTTACCTTCGATTCCGACTCTATTTGTTCTTTTGGATGATGGTGAATTTTAGTCCTTCCATTTTCAACAATTGCTTTTAATTCGTTTTTGGAAATGGGTAGTGAGCACATAATATTTTTTCTTTTAATAGAACGTTTCTGTTCTTTCACCTATAGTTTTAAATCGAATACTTTACAGTGTGAACCCTCGTAGGTCCCATTTCATCAGTATTTGGCTGTTGCTTCGTCCTCGTTTGGCCGGTCGGATAGCTTCCCATAGTGTTTGAATTGTTTTGCCCCCATCATTTCTTTCTCTCTAATTGTCGCAATTACTGGGGGTTTTTAATTTAAAAAAATTTTTTTAAAAAAAAAAAAATGGAACCTTTGCCTGTCTGGATTTTCAGCACATATATATGTACCATTATTTTCTCCTTATCTTTCTCTTTGACGATGATGCCGTGTCTTAGTTAATTCTCTCAGGACTGTGTAGAAGCATTCTGCTGCCAGACTGCGTACATTAGTGGTGTTTGTCCTCTTTCGGTTTGGTATATCTGTGAGGCGTGTCCGCATTTTCTGCATAAATTGGATTATATCCATAGTATTCGTTGGGTGTTTCTATGTTGATAACTGCGATATGTAGAGGTAGTTCCCGTTCTACATCTCCATAGTAAAGATCATGGGTATGCTTTCCTTGATACGATTCCATTTCTGGTGGACTTCTAGCTCCTTGGCATAATCCTCGGCGATTTCCGCTGCTTGTTTACTATTCTCATCCATCCTTTCCCTTTCGACCCATTTCTGGCATAATTTCATCTGGATAGGGCTCGTTTTACTATCTATATCGATCTGTCTAGCATTATCTTGGGTCGCGCGCGGTTTAGAGTCATTTTGGATTCGTGTCTGGTTTAGGTTTCTTCTGCAATATTATTTGATGTCCGTTTCTATTTTCGACTCATCGTATTAGTCGATTGTCTATACTCAGTTGTTGAGTTTCGTGATCTGGTTTGCATACCTCGATTTTCTTCGGTTCTCTTGTTATTGTTCAGGTATCGCTTACATCTGCTTATCCGTTAATCCTACTACAATCGAAGGTATCGGTGAGTTGGATGATTGACCAATTTAACTCGGGCTTATTTCTCGTTTACATTTACAATTTATCTCGTATGCAGTCCTTTTAACCACATCTTTCGTCTGTAGTTTCTCTACTTCCTGGGATTAAATTTCTCGGCTGTCTGCGAGTTATTAGCCCAGTTCTCAACCTGAAAGTTATTGCTCGCCGTACGTCTCTGTTTATCATATGTTAATTCTTTCTTATAACTTTCTGATTTTCGAATCAATAGTTATACCTGCACGTTTTTCCAGATCTCTTGCATTCGCCTCTTTGAGATCCTGTTTACGTAAATCGTTCAAGTTTCCCATATATCTGCGATATCGGTGGGTTGATATTCTAAATTCAACCGGCATGTTACATTCTCTGCCGTACATTAATTTGAATGGACTTCTTTTTGTTGCTGAATGTATGGACATTCTTGGGCCATAAAGGCATAGATTTATATATCTATCCCAATCCTTTTGGTGTCTGCTTACGTAACTTTGACATCATTTCAATTAATATTGCCGTTGATCGTTCCGGTTTGCCATTTGCTTGTGTAATAAGGCGATGTTCTCATTTTCCGCAGATTCTGAAGTAGTTCGTTACTTCTCTATTATTTGCTCTAATTGGTTTCCTTGATCAGTTGGTCTGTTTGGGTGTTCCGTATCTACGTATTTCCTTCTTACTAGGATTTTCCGCTATTGTTCTGCTTTTGATCTGGTATTTTGCGAATGCCTTCCGTGAATTTTGATAAATAATCTGTTCACTACTACAATATAAGTATTTCAGTCGTTTGGTTTCTTAATGGTCCTACTACATCCATTGCAATCATCGTCATTGGTTCTTGGTGGAATCGGCATTTGGCTTTTAATGGGTGCTTTCCCAATTTGCTTCCTCGTGCTTTTCCTCGTTGCGCATATCAGGACAATTCTTTATCCATCCTTTACGTCTTCTTCCGATATTTGGCCAGTAATATTTTTTGACCGTAATCTTTGCTTCCGATTCTTTTTTTTCTGACATGTGTCCTCCAGTTTTCCATCATGGTATTGCATCAATACTTTTCTTTTCGTCTACTTTCTGGTGTAAACACATGAGTCGGTTTCTTACACCATCCTTAATAATAACCATCCCTTCTCTATAGGTATACGGATGTCTGTGTTTTTCCATCGTATGCTCTTTTTAATGTTTACTGTGGTTGTTCGAGATTTTTCTATCGTTAGTTTTCTATAAATTCGATTATTGTCTTAATTCCTCCGTCTTCTTTCTGCTCATTTTTCAGTTTTGTTAAAATCGGATTATCTTCTGCGTAATCATGCATATTCGCTCTACATCGTGATCCATTAGTTTCCTCAAATACGAATGTGACATTTTACAAGGTCTGCGTTGGCATTTGCTTTTCGCTGATTTGAATTTTATATACGGCGAGTATTCTTGTAGAACTGCATCGCCCATCTCATTAATCTGCTCGGGCTTCTTGTGTGCGCCTAGCCATACCCAATGGGTGTGATCGTGTAGTGATATATATCTCGTGCCCCATAACAGGTATTTAAGCTAGTGCTGTTAATAGCTTGATATTATTGCTAGATGCCTCTCTTTCAGTCACAGAGTTAATTCTTTCATGTTTTCTTGAATGTTTCGACTGTAATTAGCCAATAACTCGCTCTCTATTTCTTCGTTCATCCCCATTGTCTAGGGACTGCTCCAGATGCATTATCCACTTGCGTCGTTGCTAATAAATACGGTTCTTAAATTCTGGGTGTGTACGAGTATTGGTGCTGATATCAGTTTATCTCTGAGTGTTCAAAGGGCTGTTTGTTGTTCCTATTTCCCATGAACGGGGTATTCCTTTTTGGTTAATTCTTGTATTGGTTTCGCAAATAGTTGCATAACTCTTGAGAACTTCCGATATATCCGCCATTAGGCTAAAAATTTCCTGCACTTGCCGTGACTGTCTTTGGTACTGGCAATTCTTTATCTTTTCGATGTTTCTGGATCTGGTTCTTTGCCTTTTGCCGATACAATGATGTTCCCAAGAAAGGTAACTTTTTCCTTTGCCAATCGCGATTTGGAGGCTTTTCAATTTTAACTTCCATCTGTCTCAATGAACCAAAATACGTTTACGGATATCTTTTAACATGTTGCTCAAGGTGCCTAGAAGTAAATCTAATAAATCTCAATATATACCATACATTGTTTAATGCCGTGCGTTACAAAATTCAATACATCTCTGAATGAAGCTGGTGCGTTAGTTAATCCGAAAGCATTTTTCTTGAATTGGTATAAGATCTTTTTCAATTGTAAATGCAGTTTTCTCTCTGTCCTCCTTTCTTTGACCTTTATCTGCCAGTACACTTTTTAAATCTAAGCGATTAAAATTAAGCTGCCTCCGTGAACGTTTGTAACATTTTCATTTATGGTCTGGTTAAACGGATATGTTATCCGTTTTGTTTACTGCGTTGAGTCGTCGATAATCTATACAGAACCGTTGTGTTCCGTTCCTTTTTCTTTACCATCACTACTGGGAAATTGCCATAGCGAGCAACTTTGGTTCGATCCACTCTGCGTCCAACATCTTTTTGAACTTCTTTTTCTGCTTTCTGATTTTTGAAGCTTTCTCCAATCGATATGGCCGTAGTGTTATTGGGGTATCATTCTGTTAATGGTATCGTATTGTTGGCGTTAAATCGCTTGTTTCAAGATCTAAGTCAGATGCTGCAAATATATCTTTAAATTCCATTAGCAGTTTTTGTAATTGCTCTTTCTCGTTTCGTTTAGTGGCTGGACTGTCGATTGTCCATAATTTCTTCCTCATTTCCTTCAGATTTTTGTTGTTGGAAGTTCGATGTCCATTTCATCGGTGTTAGTTTCCCCAATCTTTCATTTTTCGTAAATGACTTTTATCTTCCTCCATCAAATTAGTAATGTTGATTGGAATTTCACTGTTTGTCGTTTAACATACACTATCTCTCTGGCTAATGGCAGTTCTTTCTTTTTCTCAAATTTGTTGATTAGGTTTCGAAAAATCATTTCTCCTCTGGTTTCTTCATCCACTTTTACGTAACCAAATCTTTTGTGGCGCCCTGGCACTACTATTTTCTCTGGGACATCTTCCACCTCTGATTTCAACATACCATATTCGTCCGGTTTTATCTCTTCAACTCCATTTGATCCTAGGTCTATATTATTCTCTTTTAATAATTCTGGCCATGAGAATCTGTTTCCCAATTTATTAAATCTGCGCTTCAATCTTCCTGATAACTTGCTAAATACGTATTGATTTTTACATTTTTTATATTCGATTATCGACCAGATTTTTCCGATGACTGCTACGATTCTTTGCTGCAAGTTATTACATCCATGTTAGCTTCTTCTATAACATTGGCCACAAAATCTTCCGGGTATTTTATCCATTTTTTTATTGCTTGAGATGTTTGCTCCGGTGTCAATTCATTGCTTTTTATTTCTACTCCATTATCTCTAGGTACCGTTATGTTGGTCCAGCTAGTGTTGTAACTGCTATGGTTCGAGTTTCTGGATTCTTTGGTCCACAAACCTTCATTGATCTTTGGTTGGTTCTTGTACTAAGTCTTTGCCAATTTGGTTTCGTTTTATTTGGTACTGGATAATATTTCGTTTAGTGTTGTTGGTCTTGGTATCGGTACGTTTCGTTCTTACTGATTTTGTTGGTTTTTCTTTAGACATTCATATCTGGTGCGGTGGATGGTGGTTAGAAATGTTCCATTATGTCTTGTCTTTCGATTTTTCCATCGTTTTGAGTTGCTCTTGAGTTACATTCTGTGTTCCTCCTTGGGTTTTCGTCGTTGTCCGCTGTTATCGATTTGAAATTTCTTTCTTTGTTTGTTGTCTCTTGAGTTGACGTTTATAATTGACCCGCTTGTGTTTCTTTTCTAGCTTTCGTCTCGCTTTCTTGAAGCTTTCGTTAAGGGCTTTAATCTCATCTGAGCTTGTTGATTGGACTTTTTTATCCTCTGGCTTCTTACAAAACGTCTTCTAGTTGTATTACGTATCTCTGTTGCTTTTTGCTGTCTGCTTCGTTCTCTTCGGTTATTCCAATTAGTCTCCAGGATACACGGGTTGTTTTATTTCAAGCTAATTCTCGTCTCAATCGTTCATTCTTCTCTTTTTGTCTCTGTTTTCTCCCATGCTACGATGTCAGTTTTTCGTTTATGTATTGCTAACTGTTAGATTGTATTAATTGTTGATTTATCCGGGGCGATTCTGATTCTTGCTTCTCCACTAACTCTGCCATTCCTTTCTTCGGCTCTCCACTTTTACGTAGTATCTCAGTGGTCTTGCTCGATTGGTTCTACTAATTGAATTGGTTTGGTACGTATTCTCCGTCTTCTAGATTCAATTCGAACTTTTCTACTTCGTTCAAAATCATGCTAAATATACATCGATTACAAAATTTTGTTTTTTTATCATTTTATATTTCACTATTTTACAACTTTTTACAATTTTTCTTATTTAGCTTGTATTTGGCGCTTCGTCCGTCTCCCAATCACTTCATGGGTTCGAGTCGGGTACTTGGGTTGGATAATTTCGTTGGTATAAACGGCATAGCAGGTATTGTGGCGATTTCCGCAAGGTATTTTACCTCTTCACGCAAGGCGTTTGATATTTGTACTCTCTCGTCTAAAGATAGCAAGGTTTCTGTATTTTCCGGTTAATTCTTCCACTTGCGATTTTTCCAACGATGCGGTAATTTTCCAAGTCTTTAACTTTTCAATCTCTTTTCTCAGATCTTTTCATTTCCTCAATATCCTTGGTTTATCGTTTTTATCTCTGCTTAACTTTCCTTTCAGCGTTCGTTGACTTCGTGTTGATGTCTCAACTGGATTCCTTAATACTACAATTCCTCGGACCGGTACCTCCTGCTGGAGTTCTATTATCCTCGTTTATTGTTGGTTTTCTGTCTTTATCGTCTGTAAAGGTGTTCTTGCTTCCTGATTGAATTGTCAATTCCAATTGTTGTTGTGCCTTTTCGTTTTCTCCTGAGCCTGTCTAGTATTGGTGCTGTTCTGATTTCTGTTGAAATTCCTAAAGTTTTGGATCCTCGGTTATGTATCGTTCGATTGTATGTTTCTGCTCTTCAACTGCTCCCATAAGTCTCCAATCTTCGTCATATCTTAGACACCTTTTTGGGTCAACAGTCTTATCTCTTCTTTTGGACTTCCTGAATACTGGTTCTTCCCAATTTTCCTGCTTCTAATTTAATCCAACTTTCTTTCTTTCCGTTTTTATTTGTTGTTACTTCGTCTGGTGCGATGAGCTTCGCTGCTCGATTTGCATTCGTTTTACTCTTGTGTTGATATCTAACTTCTCTGCCCATTTTCACTATATGATGAATTGTTTCGCGTTGGCGTCTTTCAAATCATTCTACACTCGATTCGCCATTTCTTGCCGATCAGTTATCTGAGTCAGCATCTTTCCTTGTTCGTATCGTCTTTGGCTCTCTAGCTTCTTTGATGGTTTTTGGCCTTGTATTTTTAGTTTATTTGATTCTCGATCTTGCGTTCTGCCCATTTAGCTGTTACGCCTGTTCTATCTTTTTCTTCGCTATTTTGCTGATATAATGTCTGTACCCGAATCCCATTGACTTCTTGAGTGTTTCTCTGTCTTCCGTCCAATTTGATTTCCAATATCGTGCTGTCTTTTGCTCCCTTCGTTTGCCTTTCCAAATGGGTTCTCCTTTGTCTTCCTCATTCGATATTGGGGCTGCAATTTCCATTCCTTGCATTTGTTGTTAATGTTTATACGTTTCTTCTCCCTCTTCTCGTATCTCTGCTTCTTTATCTTTATTACTTCCCGCAATCTTTCATTCACTTGTTGACCTGCCTTCTCTTGCCTAACATTCTAATTCCTTTCTTTGTTATTGATTCGGTTGTGCTGCATAGATTTTTCATCATTCCTCTTATCCTCTTGTACGTTTCTCTTTCCTTCTGGTAGGGTTATTTTTGTTCGTAGTTTTTTTCCCACTTTCTTTCATCATTTCGTTTTTAGAGTCTCTTGCACTGAAATTCTCTTCTACGATTAGTGCATTCTGTTTAATTGTAACGTCTTCGTCCTCCATAATCTACTTCTTTCGACTTGTTACTTCTTTGATTCTTTGAATATCTTGTATTGCTGTTTGACTCTCTAGCCTCTTTCACGACTTCTTTGTCTCATTTGGATCATAATTGTTTATCTAAATATTAATAAATCGATTATTTTCTTTTCAAAATCATCTCACAATATTTATCGTAATTTACATCATCTCGTATTTTTGTGATTTTGATTTATAATTTTTTTTTTTCGTTTATCTTTATACATTTTTACAACATTGCTCTATTTTTTATCTACTGATCAAGCGAAACGGAATCTTTGATCCCGCCCAGTTGATCGGCTTTCTACATACTGGACATTATATTGACTTTTATCCCGCATGCTTCACATGTGACCATATGTCCACAAGGAAATATAAATATTTCTACATGTTTTTGCAACATAGTCACAACATTGAATACGCCCAAAATAGCTCTTTTATTATGATTTGTCTCGATCTCTTTTGGTTTCTCTTATTATCGTCATTGCTCAATATTGGCTTTGTCGAATCGTACCATTCTAAATGTTTAGCTTAATCTCTCTTGTGATTATTTTTCCCATTTTTGGTTCTATCCTGATAAGAAGCATTATGGTTCTTTTTTGGTCGATCAAAATATTTTCTAGCTTCTGGTTGTTAATTATTATTTCGATATTCTTTGACTCTTTTCTGTGTATACATGCATTTTCCTTGTATGTTTTAATTTTGAATCATCTGATCTGATGGCTGTTGATTTTTACATCCTGTCGACAATTTTTCCTCTGGCTGTTTGGCAAATCCTTCTTCGCAAGTTCTGCGCTCTTGATTCCTTTGGAAGTTAATCTCCTTTCGAAGTTCTATTTATAGTTTCCTTTTTCCCAGAATAATATCTGCTGGAATCTTCGAAACCCTTTATTATCGTTATACTTTTTCTCGCTCCCCTTTTCATCTTTGTATAATTCTGAATTGTCGAGTCCTTTCTGATCTGTTCATCGCCTTTGGTTTCTGACTCTAAATTTAACATAAATTGGACATCTTGGGAATTTTTCGATGTTCTCGTTTTGCTGTTTCTCCTTTTTTCATTGTGCGAGTTTTCCTGGCAGAAGATGCCAGTCACTTCGTCTGTATTCTGGGTTCCCGTAAAGTCAAATCCTTGTGCAGCCATTTCTTGACTTTGGTCGGTCTGGTACATACTTTATTATCTGTAAACTTATGTATCTTTGTTCTCTTTCTCAGTTTTCGTATTTACCTCATTGGTGGGCTAATACTTTTTCTAATTTGTTGTGTCTTTCTTCACATCAAAAGTCTCATGCGAATGTTTATTGCTCGCTGTTAGTATATTGGGATTTTCCTCTTCTCTGGTTTTTTCCATAATCTCGTCATATCGATCTGGTTCCCTTTCTCATCTGTATTGTTTCTCTTCGCTGATCCGCTTGCCATCTAAAAATCGTTATTATTTTTGATTTTTGTTTTTCTGATTTTCTGGTTATTGTAATTTTTTGATTTTTATTTATTTTTATAATTTTTTACAGTTTATTACACTTTCCTTCTCTCTTACAACAGTCTGTCGGCTCTCCTACTTCTAATTTTATATAACAGATTATCTTCCCGCAAGAATCTTCTCCTCTCAATCGTTGTGTGATAGAAACGTGGTGTCCCAATCGCTGAATTCCAGTCGTTGTTGTCTTCCCCTGTGGATTCCATATTCCTGTTCTGATTGGATTGCGGTTCAATCTCATATCCTTTCATTGTTTAATCAGTGTTGTTTAAATAAGCCATGCCCTAATAGCTCGTCGTAATCTCCTTTCCCCACTTGATAAGACAGACTGAGTGGGTGCCTGTGCATTCCCATCTCATTTGGATATAGTCCTATGCCCAATTGTATCCATTTTCCCCAACTGTATATCTGGTGGGCTGTCTAAAATTCTCTGTGTTCCTCCTTTTGCTCTCAAGCTTCTCTGCGAATTCGGTTATTTTCCATATAAATGGTGCCTTAGGATTTTCTGGCTTATAGAACTGTTGGTTTCTAAGTTCTTTATGCTGTTGGTTATCTGTTGCATTTGCTTTGCCATTTCGCCCATTTTCTTGTGGTTATTTCCTTGCTTTTCCAAATTCTTTCTGGACTCTAGTATGTTCTTTAATCATGCTTTTGACATCAATTTCTGTTCGTAGGCTTTTTACTTCCCCATGCCCAGACATTCCTATCGTTTTCCTCTAATTCGGTCATGCCCTCGATGCTGTTCTATCATATGCTTTTGCATCTGCCTAATTGGAGTTGCGCTTGACAATTGAAGAACTCTAACGCGGCACTTGATTGGTTTGCTATACATTCGTTCCAGTGTTCCTTTAATGTGACTTTATCTCTCTTGTCGCAATGTTTGTGCATCATTCCTTCGTCTATAGATCACATATTTGTTCCTCTTTGGATTCCGATGTTCAATTTCTATTTTTTATCCATTCGTGTCGGTGACTCCACAGAATTCTGCATTTCTTCCTCTCTCTTGATGCATACTTTGTGATGTTCTTCTCATAGTCTTTTTTGTTGTGATGATTTGACATTTTCGCATAATAATCTCTGTATATTTCGCATTCATTTGCGTGACTTTCCGCGCTTCCTTATAAGTCCTTCCATTCACATTCTTTTACTCGGCATTGAACTAAGTAGATTGTGATTTCTTTGTTGGGCTTTATCCAATTGGTTGTAGGGTCTTCATCTTTTCGATCGTTTCGTCAAATCCAGGCATTTATTGTTTCTGTTTTATTACTTTATCGTGCAACGTGCATATTCTGCATCCACATTTCGTCTTCTGCTCCATCAATAAATTCTACATTTTACAACATTTTAGTCTTTCTTTATATCATTCACCCTTCGATTTGGTGATTCTTCATCTATATCCACCTTGATCTACGTGTTTCGTGTAATGATTCTCAGCTTCCTCTTAACTACTGTCTTCCTGCATGGCGTGTTCTTTTTCTCTCTATCTATGTGTGTACCTGCATGATCTTAGCAATTTTTATCAGATAGTTCTTGACAACGTTGCTTTGCGCATTCGTTGTTATTTATACATTATTCTACAGGTACGTCTCTTCTCGATCCTTGATCTTGATACTAGTGAATCCGTTCTGGCGGAATTTGGATCGATCTACATTCACAGAACATTGCTGTCTGTCTGGTTGTTCGTAATTAACGTCAGTCCTCTAACTTGATCGTAATGTCAGATCTCTGCTTAGCATAGTTCTGTGCTTCAGCATGGCTGTGAACTTTTACGCTTCGTAATATTTGCATAAGTGATTGTGTGTCATTATTCACTTTGCTCATTGCCTCGCCTGTTGATCTGTTTTTATTTAATTTACTGTTACTAAAAATGGGGGTATCCTAATTTTTTATCGGATTCATCTGTTAGTTATAATACATATTATTCATCGATTCATTTCTGTTTGCTTACTATTTCGTGACACTTTTGTACAATATTCTATAAATACGTGCATTACTATACTACTATTATACTACATAATTTTTACACTAAACAATGTCTTTTCTCGTTTTCAACCATCGTCTCCGGGACCTATACGCAATAATGTTCCGTTCAGTTCCCCATAGTCTATTCATAATTCTGGTATACGTCGGAATTCGTTGGACCATTGTTTGTGCTTCGATAATGGAGCGGTTCTTTTAACCAGAGTTCCCCTCGTACTTAGAATTTCCTATATTTCATATCCTCCTCATTCTTTCTACATCTATGTGTCCTAATTCGATATCATAGTGAATTTTCCACTGCTGGCCATAATCTTTTCGTCGCCGGCTTCTTTCTTACATTTGGTAGTTTCTTACTATTGAATACATCAGCATCATACGGCTGCTATTGACTGCTGTTATCCAGATCATTTTAATCATATAATTTTTTTCATAGGTGCAAGTTGTGTTTCCCTTGCGTGTAGTTGTCTCGCCTATCTTTCTCTTGTTGTAGCCTTTTTAAGTGCTATTCTGGATTGTAACCTTCCGTGAATTGAAAAGGTGCGTCGTCCGAATGATCATTCCTTTTCCAATGTTTCGTTTCTTGGTTTCTCTCAGATTGTTTTATATATGTGGATCTGTCCGCATGTTGACTTGAGTGTTCTTTGTTATCGTTTCAATTGCTCTGAGTCCCTTTTGGATATTTTATACATATATATTCCAGTTTTCTTTCTGTCGGTTGGCGTACTTCGATTCGTATTAAGTTTTTCTCATTTCAGCATTGGATTCTTTGTTTACTGTTTCGTTTTTCTTAGTCGATACACAGGATTTCGTGATGGGTTTTTACCTGTGTTTTCAGTTACTATTTCCTTCTTCATTTGCCGCATCTGAATTCTAATGTTTATTATTACTGCTTTACTCTCTGATCTGTCGTTATACGGTTCCTCTTTGTGTCCTTTTTTTCCTGGCCGTTTGGTTGGTCGTAATTGATTCTAACAACTTCCTGTGTTATTGATTTCCAATAAATCATCTCTTCCTCTCTGAACGTGCATTAACTTTCCACGTTTTCTTTTAGTTGGAATACGTATTTTTGGTTTGATATCATCGTTTGATTGAACATTTGATTCTCTCATTATAGTCCGTTCTTTTTAGTTTCGAATATACAAACTGTTGTAATGGTTCTTTGCCCATATTTCACTATATACTCTTCCGCACTCTTGGGTTTGATCTCACCTTAATTATTATTTCTTATTTTCTCAGTGCTCGACGTTGATAGGCTCTTCTTTTGGTGTTGTGAATTTTTCTCCCAGGGTTTGACCAATGTGCAAAAGTATTATTAATTCATTTTGCCACATATAATATTTCCGCATTTCCTTCTATGCTTATCCCATTCGCATTTTCTTTCACGCTTCAATTCATTTTCCAACAGATCGATAATTTTATCTGTATACATACGTTGTTCACATCGTGTTCTATTCCTCTCGTTTATATTAATTCGTATTTTGCCTTATTCCTGGCTTACTGGATTTTTAACGTTATCTCTTTGAGCATCTCTACATACATCTTTGGTGGGTTTGACAGATGATGAGTTTTCGGATCATTCTATCTTTCCTGTTTTCCTATTGAATCGAATTGACAACTTATCTTTATCATTGTCAGGTGTAAGCATTTTCCCTTTAACTTCCGATTCCTTTCTCGTTTATTGTTCGTATTCGAACGATTTTATTCTTTGGTGATGTTTTCCTCAGTTCTTTAACTTTGATGGACGTGATCAATTATTATTTTTTTGTAGCAGGGTCGGTCTGGTTTTGATTTTCCTTTGTTGTAGTACATCATCCCTTTGTTCGTTCCTCGTTAATGCTGTTTGCTCGGTCCTTGACACTCTTGTTAGAGGTTCCATTTTTCTCTTGTTGGCGACTTTGTTTCATCTCTAGCAGTTTGTGCATCTTGATCATCTTGGTTTTTGCGTTTTCACTTCCTCCTCTCCATTATTCATCATTATTAATTATTCTATCCGGGTTTCCTTGAAAGTCGTCCTGACTATTATCTGTTTCAATATTTCCCTCGTATACTTTTATAGTTCTCGCTTATTATATCATCCATCTCTTTTTCTTGTTACTCGCTTGGAATCTTATTTGCTTTCGTGCCATCTATTATATCGATTTAGTTTGTTCACTTCTATCTCCGACTCGTAATGTTTCTTTGGATGATGGTGAATTTTGTCCTTTCCCATTCAACATTGCTTTATCGTTTTATGGAAATGGGTAGTGTAGCAAATATTGTTCTTTTAATAGAACTTTCTGTTTTTACCAATAGTTTAAATCGAATACTTTAAGTGGTGAACCCTCGTAGGTCCATTTCAAAGAATTGGCTGTGCTTCGTCCTGTTTGGCGCGATAGCTTCCCATAGTGGTTTGAATTGTTTTGCCTCATCATTTCTCTCTCTCTAATAGTGTCGCAATTACTGATTATAAATTTATTGCGCTTTGCCTGTCTTGATTTCATGTATAGTGTGTACATTATTTTCTCCATATCTTTCTCTGTTGAAACGATGATCGGTTCTTGTAATTCTTCTCAGGACTGTGTAAGAAGCATTCTGCTGAACCTTGCGAACATTAGTGTGGTTGTCCCTCTTCGTTTGGTATATTTGAGGCGGTGTCGCATTTTCTGCATAAATGAATTATACCATTATTCGTTGGTTGTTTCTATGCTTGTCTGCAATATTGTAAGGTACATTTCCTTCTACGGTCTGCCATAGTGAATATCATGGTATACTTTTTTCGATACGATCCATTTCTGGTGGATCAGCTCCTTTGGCATAATCCTCTGGCGAATTTCTCCTGCTTGTTACTATTCTCATCCATCCTTTCCTTCGACCCATTCTGGCATAATTCTCTGATGGCTTTTACTATTTATATCCATTTGTACATTACTTGGGTCGCCGTTTAGAGTCATTTTGGATTCGCTGGTTTAGGTCTTCTGCAATAATTATTTGATGTCGTTCTATTTTTCGACTATCGTTTGTTCCGTCATACTCAGTGTTTGAGTTTGTATCTAGTTTGCATACCTCGAGTTTCTGGTTCTCTTGTTATTGTCTAGGTATCGCTTTAACATCTGCTACGTTACTAAATTAGGTGGTGAGTGGATTGTGACCAATTTAACTCCGGCCGTTATTCTCGTTACCTACATATTCGTATGGTCCATTACACTCTTTGTATTTTCTGGCTACTCCTGGGATAATTTTCTGGCGTTAGTGCGATTATACCTCAGTCTCCAACCTGAAGTTATGCCGCTACGTCTTCGCTTTTATTCATGTATCTTATAACTTTCTGATTGAATCTAATATTCAATACTTGCCGTTTTCCGATCTTTGCATCCTCTTTGAATCCTGTTAACGTCAATCGTCAATTTCCGATATCTGGCGATAATCCGGTGGTTGATATTCAAATCAACCGGATGTTACTGTTCGTGGCCGTACTTATTTGAATGGACTCATTTTGTTGCTGAATTGTATGGAACATTCTATAGGCCATAAGCATAGATTATATATCTATCCAATCCTTTGGTTCTGCTTACGAAATTTGACAATCATTTCAATTAATTATGCCGATTGAATCGTTCGGTTGACCATTTGTTTTGGATATAAAGGCGATTTCCTCAATTCGCAATTCTGAAGTAGTGTCGTTACTATCTTCTATAATTCGCTCATAAAGTTGGTTCCTTGATCAGTAGATCTGTTTGCGGTGTTCCGTATCTACAGCATATTTCCTCTCTTACTCAGGATTCTCGCTATTGTTCTAGCTTTTGATTCTGTATTGCGAATGCTTTCCCGGGAATTTGAACATAAATCCGTCACTACAATATATAGATATTCCGATCGTTGTTTTCTGGTAATGGTCCTGACACGATCCATTGCAACATTGTCATTGGTTCTGGTGGATGGCATTTTGGTTTAAAGGGTGCTTTCAATTTGCTTCCTGTGCTTTTCCTTCGTTGCGCATATCAGACAATTTCTTTATCCATCCTTCACGTCTCTCCGATATTTGGCCAGTAATATTTTGACGTTAATCTGCTTCCGTCTTTTTTGCTGACATGTGTCCTCCAATTTTACCGATCATGGTATTTGCAATTCATATCTTCTTCGTCTACTTTCTGGAAACACATGAGTCGATTTCTCACCATCCATTTAATAAAACCATCCCTTCTCTATGTATATGCGTGTCTGTGTTTTTCCATATGCTCTTTTATTTACTGGGTTGTCGAAGATTTCATATCGTTAGTTCTATAGATGTCGATTATGTCTTAATTCCTCAGTCTTCTTGCTCATTTTTCATTTTTTGTTAAAATTCGAAGATCTATACAATAATTGTATCAAATTTATTTCAAAATAATAATTCAACGATTTCAATTCAGTTTATTCCCCGTGCCTTCCCCGTTAATAGACCTTAGCGCTAATGTGTTGATATTATGATTTAATGAAATGCCCACTGGACTACTCGGTTGTGTAGCTGAATTTGAGCCGTGTGTAGTATGAGTTAAGTCGATATTACAGAAAACGAGGAACGAGAAGTAATCAAATGGCTGCCTTCGCTATTCCTCCTGTTCATCTATAGAGATAATATTGACGATCACCCTGCTGTCCGCACGCGGTTTTCACGGGCACAGATTCAGATCATGGCGATATTATCCACGCGCTTACGACGAATCTGACTTGTGTGTAGATTTTATTTACTTGCATTAGGTTTCGGCAGTGGGCCGGAAAAATTTCGACATATTTTAAACATATAGAATGAGTTATATATATATGAAACAATTTATGCATAGTAATGTTTATATTAATTAATAAAATGAACATAACAAGTTACATTCCGCATTCATAAAAATGCTTAAATTCACTACATAAACCAAAGCCTCTCTCCCACGCCGACCGTACCGAGCAGAGCTCCTACAGAGATGGCAAATGGGGCGTGGAAAGAGGTTCCAAAAATCAATGAATCTCACCTAAAATTCTGAAATTAAAAACACTGATCTCAAATAGAGTTTAAAAGATTTAACAAGGTTCAAGTAATTTGAAAAAATTTTCTGAAACACTGTGTTTTTCAAAAATAGGGTTTCTTATCGAAAATGGATGTTGTTTTTAATGTGAAAAATGAATCGAGTAATATACCTAAATTTTTGGTGTGTTAAAATTTGATTTAGTAAGAACAAAATTCGACCTTGTGTTTTCTAGCAATTCTATTATTATTTTTTTATTTTTCATTAATTTTTTATAAGTTTTATTAGAATTTATGAATTATTGCTAATCAGAATTTTCCGATTAATCTTGCTTAATGAACTTATAATTGATTTTTCCAATTTCGTCGGAATTTGTCGTGTTTTTCTTGCTTATTTGTGTGTATCGTGCTGATCTTGGTGATTTTTTATTATTTTATTTATTTTTATGTTTCTTAATTATATTTATTCTTTATTCTCAGATTTTTATGGTTTAATCTGGTTTTTGGTTTATTTGAATTGCGTGTGTATTTTGCGGATGGTGTTCTTAGTCCTTAACATTTTGAGCCGTTTGACGTTCTGGCCAACATAAAACACTCGGGGGTCGTTAAAATTGCGACCGCAATTTCAATTGATTTCAAAATAATACGTACAATTCCGTTTTCAATATTCAAAGTTCATAAAAAGGTTTTTTACGGGTTGGTTCAATCATCAAGATAACGATGGCTTAAGGTCCTATACGATACATAATCAGATAAATAATAGTTCAGTTTTTTAATACAGTGCAAGTTTTTGTAGTATCAGGTTCAAATCATGTGGATCAGTTGCGGTTAATCAAGTTCAAAATCAATATCAGTTACTGTAACTCAGTCTGTATGTTGTTTCGAATGAATCACTGACGGCTGGGTTTCGCTTTCGAGCTGGGTTGATCTTGAAGGGTGATTGGGATGGAAATCTGCGAGAGTCTTGAAGTTTTACCTAACTTG
This sequence comes from Schmidtea mediterranea, assembly GCA_022537955.1. Lineage (NCBI taxonomy): Eukaryota > Metazoa > Platyhelminthes > Tricladida > Dugesiidae > Schmidtea > Schmidtea mediterranea. The sequence goes on from CM039680.1 coordinate 76,066,782, forward strand.
ATTGGTATTTTGGGTTGGGGTTGAATCATTCTTCTGAATTTTGAATTGGGATAAATTTTGCCTTTGTTTGTTTTTATTAGGCCCGATGATGAAGACAGGCATATTGGAGATCATGTTAGCAGTTATACTGTATTGGTACATTACAGTTGATGATAGACTTGTTGTACTGGGTTCATTTTTTCTGTCCCACTTGTTTTCCTAGTTGTTTTTATTTGATTAAGACGATCTTTTTGAATGTCTTGGATTGGTTTATTTTTGGGATTGCTTTGCGTTCTTTATTTGTCTGATGACATTTCTAGGGTTTTTCTTTATCTCTTGTTCTCATTGTATATATTGGCGATCTCTTCATTATTTTCAGTAGGGTTGTACCATTGTTTGGGTTTTCTCGATATTTTGTTTTATCTACGTCCTTGTTTTCTTTTGTGGGGCATTAGTCATTGGGAGGTTTATTTGTTGACATTCTTCATTATCGGGAATTGTTACAAATTTTCGGTTGAAATCGGCACAGGTGATGTCCTCTCTTCTGAAAGGTTGGGATTTCTCGCATTTTTTCTAACGGGTTTCTCGAGTATTGATTTTCTCTATTATCATCATTATTATCACAGGTTTGGGTTCTACTTTCTATTTTATACGCTAATTAATTTTATATTTATTTACAAGGTTATTTCGGTTTATTTACAGTGGAGGTTTTAGCCCTTTTTATTCTTTCTGCTTTTTCTGGGGTTAGTGTTTCTTCACTTCCTCTTTAGTTTGTTTTTCTGAAATCTTCTTATCAGGTTGGCTTTTTAATCGCCGTCTGGTTAATTTTGGGAGTTCTTTTAATCGTTCTTACTTCTTTGATTTTCTTTGTTGACCTTATGAATTTTCATTTGAAAGATTTCTTTGCTTTTGTTTTTTTCTCTGAGTGACGTTTATATTGACCCGCATTGTTTCTTTTTCCTAGCTTTCGTCTGCTTCTGGAAGCTGTCGTTAGGGCTTTAATCTCATTTGAGCTGTTGATGACTGTCTTTTATCTCTCTGGCCTTCTTTACACTGTCTTCTTAGTTTGTATTACGTATCTCTGTTCGCTTTTCTGACTGTTCTGCATTCGTTTCTGTTCGGTTTTCCGAATAGTCTTCCAGGCATTACACGGGTTTTTATTTCAGCTAATATCGTCTAATGCGTTCATTCTCTCTCTTTTTATCTCGTTTTCTCCCAATGCTAGATGTCAGTTTTCGTTTTATTGATTGGTAACTGTTATGTTGTATTAGATGTTGATTTATCCGCGGCGATTTCTAGAAGTTCTGCTTCTCCACTAACATCTTGCCATTCCTTTCTTTCGGCTCTCCATCTTTTACTGTTTAGTATCTCACCCCATTGGGTCTTGCTCGATTGGTCTACTAATTGAATGCGGTTTGTAGTATTCTCCGTCTTCTAGATTTCATATCGAATTTTACTTCGGTTCAAAATTCATGCAAATATAATCGATTACAAAAATTTTGTTTTATCATTTATTATTTTCACTATTTTTACACTTTTTAAATTTTTCTTTATTTAGCTTTTATATTGCCGCGCTTTTCGTTTCCGTCTCCCGAATCCTTCATCGGTTCGGCGTACTTGGTTGGAATTTCGTTGGGTTAGAACGGCATGAAGCAGGATTGGTGTCGTGTTCCGCTCAAGCGTATTTACCTCTTCACGCAGGCGTTTGATATTGTATGCTCTTCGTCTAAGAGATAGGCAGGTATTTGTATTTTACCGTTTAATTCTTCCACTTGCGTTTACAAACGATGCGTATTTTCCAAAAGCTTTTTAACTTTTCAATCTCTTTTCTCAGATTCTGTTCATTTTCCTCATTATCCTTCTTTATCGTTCTTTATCTCTGCTTACTTGTCCTTCAGTTGTTCGTTTGACTTCGTGTTGATGTCTCGAACTGGATTTCCTTAATACTACACTCCCTCCCCCGTGTTCCGTTCACCTCCTGTGGAGTTCTATCTATCCTGCGGTTTAATTGTTGGTTTTGTCTTTTTTCGTCTGTAAGTTGATTTCTTGTTCTGTTGATATCTTGTACATGTCGTTAATTGTTGTTCGCTATTCCTTTTCGTGTCTCCTGGCCTTCTTATTGTGCTTGTCTTTTGCATTTTTCCAAAATTCTAAGTTTTGGAACTGCTCGCTTTAGTTCTTCGATTGTTCTTTCTTGTTACTTTCGACTTGTTCCCAAAGTTGCCCAATCTTCAAATATTAGTACCTTTTGGGAACAGTCTTATCTCTTTCTTGACTTGGCCTGATATGGTTCTTCCATTTTCCTGTTCGTAATTTAATCCAACTTTCTTTCTTTTCCGTTTTAGTTTGTTATTCTGTCTTTGTCGATGAGCTTCGTCTGCTCGATTTGCATTTCTTTTTACCTGGTTTGTTGATACTCAAACTTCCTGCTTCAATTTCACTATATGATTGAATTGCTTTTTCCGGTGGCGTCTTCAAATATTCTACACCTATCGCGCACTTTTCTTGCCTGATCAGTTATCTGAGTCAGGCATTCTTTCTTGGTCTATCGCTCTGGCGCTCTCTAGCTTCTTGATGGTTTGGCCTTGTTTCTTTAGTTTATTGATCTCGATTTGTTCTCCCATAGCTTTGTCGCTCTTGTTTGCTATCTTTTCTTCGGTATTTGCCTGATATAATGTCTGATCCGCGATTCCCAATTACTTCTTGGTGTTCTCTGTCTTCTGTCAATTTGATTTCAATATCGTGGTGGTCTTTTGCCCATTCTTTGGCTGTTCCAAATGGTTCTTTTGTTCTCTCTAATTCGATATTGCGGTGCTAATTTGCCAATTTCCTCCTGCATTTGTTGGGTATAATTTTTATCGTTCTTCTCCCTCTTTCTCGTATCTCTGCTTCTTTAGTCTTTATACTTCCCGCAATCTTCGATTTCACTTGTGATCCTGCTTCTCTTGCTCTAACATTCTGATCTCTTTCTTGTTTATGATTCTGGTTTGGTGCTGCTAAGATTCTTTCATTCATTTCCCCGCCATCTTATCGCTCTGGTACGTTTTCTCTTTTTCATTCGTGGTAGGTTACTTTTGTTCTAGTTGTTTTTTCCCACTTTTCGTGTTCATCATTTTCGTTTAGAGTCTCTTGCACTTAATTCCTCTTTCTGACATTAGTAGCATTTCTTTAATGTAACGTTCTTTGTCCATAATCTCGTCTTCACTGTTGCCTTCTATTTGATTTCTGATGATCTCTTGATTTGCTGGGTTGACTCTTCACCTCTTTCACGACTTCTTTTGGTCTTCATTGGATTATAAATTGTTTTCTAAATATTAATAATCGATTATTTTCTTTTTCAATCATCTCAACAGTTTATCGTTAATTACATCATCTCGTATTTTTGTGATTTTTGATTTATAATTTTTTTTTTTAGTTTATCTTATTACATTGTTTAAACACATTGCTTCTATTTTTTATCTACTATTCAGCGAACTGAAATTCCGTTGATCGCCCCGTATGATCGGCTTTTACATATGGACATATATTGACTTTTAGTCCCGCATGCTTCACATGTGACCCATATGTCCACAAGGAATATACAATTATTTCTACATGTTTTTGCAACATTGTCACACATTGATACTCTCCAAAATAGCTCTTTTTATTGATTTGTTCTTCGATTCTTCTTTTGGTTTCTGACTTGATATCGCTTGATTGCCTCCGAATTATTGTTGTGTCTAATCGTACCATTCTAATGTTAGCTAATCTCTCTTATTATTTTTTCCCATTCTTTTGAGTGGTCTATTCCTGTAAGAGCAGGATGGTTTCTTGTTTTTGGTCGCATCAAAATATCTATCTTAACTTGCTGGTTGCTAATTATTATTTCGAATTCTTTGACTCTTTTCTTGTTTTTATGATTTTCCTTTATGTTTTAACTTTTTGACCATTCTGATCTGGTAGTTGGCTGTTGATTATTTACATCCTTCGCACATTATTCCTCTGGCTTTTGGCGCAATTATCCTTGACTCGCCAAGTTCTGCTGCCTGGATTTCCTTGAAAGTTTTAATTTCCTTCTCTTCGAATGTTTCTATTTATAGTTTCTTTTTTTTGCTTTTTCCCAGATTAATTCTGCTGATTTCTTCGAAACCCTTTATTTCGTTATCTTTTTCCGCCTCCCTTTTATTTGTCTAATTCTGATTGTCGATGAGTTCTTCTGATCTGTTCATCGCTTGGTTTCTGACATCTAAATTTAAACTAAATAACATCTTGGGAATTTTTCTCGATGTTCTCGTTTTGCTGTTTCTCCTTTTTTCCATTGTGCGGTTTTCTTGCAGAAGATGCACGTCACTTCGTCTGGATTTCTGGCGTCCGTAAATAAAACCTTGTGCAGCCATTTCTTGACTTGTCGGTCGGTAAATATCTTTATTATCTTTAAACGTTAAGTATCTTGTTCCTCTTTTCTAAGTTTTCGTCTTTACCCTCATGTGGGTGGTAACTTTTGTTCTAATTTGTTGTGGTCTTTTCTTCCACATCAAAGTCCGCCAGTAGTTTAGTGATGTTATTGCTGTCCTGTTATTATATTGGATTTTTCCTCTTCTTCTGGGTTTTTCAAATCTCGTCCATATGCGAATCTGCCTCCTATCTTCTCATCTGTATTGTTATCTCTTCGCTGATCCGCTTGCCATCTAAATATCGTTATTATTTTTGAATTTTTGGTTTTTCTGATTTTTCTGGTTATTTGTAATTTTTTTATTTTTATTTAGTTTTATTATTTTATTTAATTTATTTAACGTTCCTTCTCTCTTTTACAACGTCTGTCTGGCTTTCTCTACTTCTTAATTTTTAAATACAGATTATCTTCCCGCCAAAGAATCCTTCTCTCTCAATCGTTGTGTGGATAGAAACGGTGGTCCCAATCGCTGTATTCAGTCGGTTGTGGTCTTCCCATCTGTGGTTCATTTCCTGTTCTGATTTGGCTTGCGGTAATCGTATATTCCTTCATTGTTAATATTCATGTTTTGTTTAAAAGGCCATGCTAATAGCTCGTTCGTAATCTCCTGTTTCCCACTCTGATGAAGACACTAGTTGGCTGCCTGTTGCATTCCCATCTCCATTGGATAATGAGTCTAAATGCCCAATTTGTATCCATTTTCCCAACTGTATATTGGTGGGCTGTCTAAAATTCTCTTGTGTTCCGTCTTTTGCTCTCTGAGCTTCTTGCGAATTCGGTTATTTTACCATATAAATGGGTGTAGGAATGTTTCTGGCCTATAGAAACTGTTGGTTTCTATGTTCCTTTATCCTGTTGGTCATCATGCTGATTTGCTTTTGCCATTCGCCATTTTCTTGAGTGATTTCCTTGGCTTTTCTCAAATTCTTTCTGGACTCTAGTATTCTCTATCATGCTTTTTGACATCATTTCTGTTCGTAGCTTTTTTTTACTTTCCCATGCCAACATTCCTATCGTTATTCCTCATAATTTCGGTATGCCTCGATCTGTTTTCTTCATTATGCTTTTGCATCTCCATAATTGGTTGAGTTGCGCTGGACAATTGAATAACTCTAACGGGCACTGATTGTTTTGCCTATACATTCGTTCCAGTGTTCCTTTAATTATTTATCTCTCTTGTCCGCTAAATGTTTGCTGCATATTCCTTCGTATAGATCACCATATTTGTTCCTTTTTGGATTCCGAGGTTCCATTTCTTATTTTTATCATTCGTCGTGACTCCACAGGAATTCGCATTTTCTCCTCTTCTTGATGCATTACTTGTGATGTTTCTTTCATAGTTTTTTTTGTGTGTGATTTGACATTTTCGCCATAATATCTCGTTATATCGCATTCATTTGCGGACTTTCGGCTTCCTTATAAGTCTTATCATTCACATTCTTTTTACTCGGCATTGAATAATAGATTTTGATTTCTTTGTTTGTGGCTTATCCATTGTTGTAGTGGTCTTCAGTCTCTTTGCGACGTTTCGTCACATCCAGGGCATTTTTTGTTTCTGTTTCTATTACTTTATCTGTCAATCCGTGCATTTTCTGCATCCCATTTCGTCTGTCTTGCTCCAATCAATATTCTTTACATTTACAACATTTTAGTCTTTCTTTTATATCATTCACCACTTTGATTTTTTCTTTCATTATTCAATCTCGTAGTTCGGATGGATTCTCGCTTCCGGTCTTATTCTCTCGATAATTGTTCATAACATACAAAAATTTTCTAATTACTCGCGTTGCTTTACTTCTATCGTTTTATTTATACATAATTTACAAGGTACACTTTATTTTACTCTACCTGTGAATCCGCGTTATCAGGGGTGAATTCTGCATCGATCTTTCCATTCCACAACGTTGCTGGATCTACGTGCTGTTGGTTGTTACGTAATCTTCTAATTTCGGTCAGCTTGCCATTCTAACTTGATCTGTTAATTGTTCATTTATTTCTCTGCAATTGTAGAATAGATTCCTGTTGCTCTTCTAGTCTTATGGCTTGTTTCACCTCTGTTACGCTTTCCTTTAATACTAGATGGTAGTTTTGCCACTAAGTCTTGCGCAGTTGTTCGGATTAGTGTCATTATTCACGATTGTCGTCTCCACGTTGCCTCGAACCTCCTTGTGCTTGGTATATGCCTTTGATTTAATTCTACATTTCTATAGGTACATTGGCAGCTGCTGGTTGTTGTAGTTACTTCTACGAATGGTGGTATTCCACTTATTTTGTGATTTGCTTTTCGGACTTCATCTGTTAGTTATAATACATCATTAATTCATCGCATTCATTTCTGTTTGCTTAACATGTTGAACACATTTTTGTACAATATTTCTATATACGTGCATTACTATTACTACTATTAACTACATAATTGTTACACTAGTATACAATGTCTGTTCTCGTTTACACCATCGTCTCCGGGACTCTATACCGCGAATGTCCGTATATCCCTATGTTCTCATTCTATGTATCTGAGTATAACGTCACGATCGTTTGGACCATTGTTGTGCTTCGATATGGGCGGTTCTTATTTAACAGAGTCCGCTGCGTACTAGAATTTCCTCATGATTTCAATTTCCTCAGTTCTTTCTACATCGTATTGTCCTAATTGCTGATATTCATAGTTGATTTGTCCAGTCTGCTGACGCCATAATCTTTTCTTGCCGGCTTCTTTCTACATTGGTAGTTCTGACTAATTGAATACTATTCAGCACACTACGCGTTATTACTGGCTGTTGTTATCCAGATCTTTTAATCATATTAATTCTTATTCATTAGGTTGCATAGTGTGTTTTCCCTTGCATTGGTTTGTTTCTTATTATGCCTTCTTTCGGTTGTAACATTTTTAAGTGCTTTCTGGAGTTGTAATGCTTCGTGGATTGAAGGTTGGGCTGTCGTCCATGATCATTTCCTTTTCATGTTTCGTTTCTTGGTTTTCTCTCAGATTGTTTTATTTTATGTGGATCTGTCGCATTTGACTTGAGTGGTTTCGTTGTTATCGTTCTCCAATGCTCATGAGTTCCTTTTGTGATATTTATTTAATATTTTCCAGTTTTCTTTTCGTCGTATGCGGTACTTTCGATTTCGTTATATTTTTGCTCATTTCACCATTGGAGTTCTTTTGGTTTAGGTGTGTTGTTTTTTGTAGGTGTCGATTACACAGATTTTTCGTCGATGCGGTTTTCACCTGTGTTTTCAATACTATTCGCTCTTCATTGCGCATCTGATTCTAGTTATTTATTATGCTTTACTTTCTCTGATCTGTCGTTGATACGGTTCTTTTTGTTCTTTTTTTCCTGCCGTTTTGTCGTAATTGATTTCTAACAACTTCTTGGTTATGTGGATTCCAATAAAAGTCATCTCTATCCTCTTCTGAGATGTTACTATATATTTCCAGTTGTCTTTAGTTGAATTTACTGTATTTTTGGTTTTGATATCCTGTTTGATTGACATTTGATTTCTTCTCTTTATCGTCGTCTTTTTAGTTTCGAATAACAAACTTTTGTAATGGTTCTTTGCCCATATTTTCACTATTATTCTCTTCCCACTTCTATTGGTTTGATTCCACTTTTTTTTATTTCTTTATTTTCTCGTAGCTCGACGGTGATAAGGCTCTTCTTTTGGTGTTGTGAATTTTTTCTCCCGAGGTTTTGACAATGTGCAAGTTATTTATATATGTGGCACATATTATATATTCCGCTTTCCTTCTAGCTATCCATCGCATGTTCTTTCCGCTTTCATATTCATTTTCCACATCGATTAATTTTTTCGTATACATACTTGTTCAATCGTTTCTATTCCTCTGTTTATTATTCGTAATTTGCCTATTCCTGGCTTTACTTGGATTTTTACGTTTCTATCTTTTGTAGCATCTCTACATACGTCTTTGGTGGTTTGACATGATGATTGAGTTTTCGCGATCTTATTTTCTATCTTTCCTGTTTTCCTATGAATCGAATGTGACAAATTAATGCTTGTATTCATTGTCAGTTTAAGCATATTCTTTACTCCGATTCCTTCTCTCTCGTTTTATGTCGTATTTCTGAACGATTTTTTTATTTCCTTTGTGATGTTTTCCCAGTTCTGTTAACTTGATGACGTGATCAATATCATTTATTTTTTGTTAGCGAGGGTCGCGGTTTATTTATTCTTTTTGTAGTAACATCATCCTTTTGTTTCGTTTTCCTTCGTTATTGCTGTTGCTCGTTTCTTGACGTTCCTTGTTAGATGGTTCTTTTTTCTCTTGTTGTCGGATTTTTATCTTCTAGCATTTGGTTTGGCATCTTGATCATCTTGTTTGCTTGTGTCACGTCCTCTTCTCATTATTATCTTTTATTATTTTCTATCCGGGGGTTCCTTTGAAATGTGTCCTCGACATTTATGTTCCCAATTATTCCTCGTATTACTTTTATTAGTTATCGCTTTTATATCACCATCTACTTTTATCTCTTGTTTACTCGCTTTGGAACTTATTTGCTTTCGATGCCATCTATGTATTAGCATTTAATAGTTGTTCCTTCTATTCCGACTATTATTGTTCTTTTGGATGATTGGGAGATTTTAGTCCTTCCCTTTCAACATTTGCTTTTATCGTTTTGGAAAATGGGTGTGAGCATATATTGTTTCTTTTAATAGAACGTTTCTGTTCTTACCATATAGTCTTAAATCGAAACTTATAAGTGGAACCCTCGTAGTCCATTTTCATCAGAGTTGGCTGTTGCTTCTCCGTTTGGCGTCGATAGCTCATAGTGTTTGAATTGTTTTGACCATCATTTCTCTCTCTCAATTGTCGGCATTACTGCAATTATAAAATTTTATTGCGTTGCCTGTCTTGATTTCAGTGTTATAGTGTAGTACATTATTTTCTTCCATTTATCTTTCGCTTTGAACGATGATCCGGATTTTCTTAGTAATCTCTCAGACTGTTTGTAGGAAGCATCTGCGGCAACTGCAGAAACATTAGTGGTGTTTGTCCCTCTGTCGTTTTGGTATATTTGAGGCGTGTCCGCATTTTGCATAACTTGAATTATATCCATTATTCGTTGCGGTGTGTTCTATGCTGTACTGCCAATTGTAAAGGTACATTTCCTTCTACGTCTGCCATAGTGATATCATGGATACTTTCTTTGTTGATGACGATCATTTCGTGAGCTTCTGCTCCTTTGGCATAATCCTCGCGCATTTCCTCTGCTTTGATTTACTTATTTCTCATCCATCCTTTCCCTTCGACCCATTCTGCTAATTCTCTGAGTGGCTTTTTACCTATTATAATCATCTTGTCTACATTATCTTGGGGTGCGGTTTAGAGTCATTTTGGATTCGTTCTGGTTTAGGTTCTGCTGCAATATTATTTGATGTCGTTTCGTAGTTTTCGACTCATCTTAGCCGTTATTAACTCAGTTGTTGATTTGATGATCTGGTTTGCATACCTCGATCTTCTGGTTCTCTTTGTTATGTTCTAGTATCGACTTTACATCTGCTACGTTTACGTTAAATTAGGTCTGGTGAGTGGATTGTGACCAATTAACTCGGGCGTTGTCTCGTTTACATACATTATCTCGTATGGTCCTTACACCATTACCCCCCCCCTTCTTTGTAAGTTTTCTGGCTACTCCTGGGATAATTTTGGCGTTGCGATTATTTACCCAGCTCCAACCTGAAAGTATGCTCGGTACGCTCGCTTTTTATTCATGTAATGCTTTACTTTCTTGATTGAATCTTAATATTCATACTGCGTTTTCCAGATTTCTCTTGCATCGACTCTTTGAGATCTGTTACGTAATCGTCAATTTCCATATATCGGATATCGTGGTTGATATTCTAAATCAACCGGCATGTTACCTTCTCTGCCGCCGTACATAATTTTGAGATGGACTCATTTGTGCTGAATGTATTGGACATTCTATAGGCATAAGCATAGATTTATATATCTATCCCAAATCTTTTGGTTGTCTGCTTTACGTAATTTGACATTCATTTCATTAATATGCCGTGGAATCGTTCGGTTTGACATTTGTTTGTGGATAATTAAGCGATGTTCTCAATTCGCATTCTGAAGTAGTTTGTTACTTCTTCGATAATTTCGCTATAAGTTGGTTCCTTTGATCAGTTAGAGATCTGTTTAGGTGTTCCGTATCTACAGCATAATTTCCGTCTCACTAGATTCTCGCTATTGTTCTGGCTTTTTGATCGGGTATTGCGAATCTTCCGGGAATTTTGATAAATATCTGTCACTGTACTAAATATATAGATATTTCCATCGTTGGTTTCTAGGTAATGGTGCCTACTTTCATCATTCATCATCTCATGGTTTCTGGTGGAATCGGCATCTGGCTTTAATGGGCTTTCAATTTGCTTCCTGTGCTTTCTCGGTATTGCGCATATTCATGACAATTCTTTATCCATCCTTTCACGCTTCTCCGATAGTTGGCCAGTAATATTTTTGACGTAATCTTGCTTCCGTCTTTTTTGCTGACATGTGTCCTCCAAGTTTTCATCATGTATTGCTCATACTTTCTTTCGTCTACTTTCTTGGTAACCACATTGATCGTTTCTCACCATCATTATAATAGACCATCCGCTTCTCTATGGTTATATCCGATGTCTGTGTTTCCATGATGCTCTTTTAATTTACTGTGGTTGTCGAGATTTCAGTATCGTTTAGTTTCTATAAATTCAGATTATTGTCTTTAATTCCTCGTCTTCTTTCTGCTCATTTTCAGTTTTGTAAATCGATATCTTCCTGCCGTAATCATGCATATTCGTCTTACATCGTGATCATTAGGTTCCTCAAATACGATGTTGACATACAGTCTGCGTTGGCATTTGCTTTTTTTCTGATTGAATTTTATATTACGGCGAGTATTCTATGTAGCTGCATCGCCCATCTCATTAATCTGCCTCGAGGCTCTTTATGTGCCTAGCCATACCAATGGTTTGATGATCTGGTAGTGATATATATCTCGTGACCCCATACAGGTATTGAAAGTGTTTAATAGCTTGAATTATTGCTAGTTGCCTCTCTTTCAGTCACAGAGTATTCTTTTCTCATGTTTCTGGATGTTCGACTGTAATATCCAGAATAACTCGCTCTCTGTTGTCTGCGTCATCCCATTGTCCTAGGACTGCTCCAGATGCATATCACTGCGTTCTGTTCTAATAAAAAACGGTTTCTTAAAATCTGGTGAGTGTACGAGTATTGGTGCTGATATCAGTTTATCTCTGAGTGTTCAAGCTGGTTTGTTGTTCCTTTTCCCATATGCGGGGTATCCTTTTTGGTTAATTCTGGTATTGGTTCGCAAATTGCATAACTCTTGATGAACTCCGATAATATCCGCATAGGCCTAAAAATTCCTGGCACTTGCGTGACTGTCTTTGGTACTGGGCAATTCTTTATCTTTTCGATGTCTTTCTTGGATCTGGTTCTTTCTTTTGCCGATTACAATATGTCCAAGAAGGTAACTTTTTCCTGTTGCCCAATCGCATTTGGAGGCGTTTCAATTTTAACTTCATTGTTTATCTCAATCGGACAAATACGTTACGGATATCTTTTAATGTTGCTCGAAGTGCGTAGAATAAATCTTTGAAATCATTATATATACCACACATTGTTTTAATGCGTGCGTGTACAAAATTCATACATCTCTGAAATGAGCTGTGCGTTAGTTAATCCGAAAGGCATTTTCGTTGAATTGGTATAGATCTATTTCCTTTTTATCAATTGAAAGGCAGTTTTCTCTCTGTCCTCCTCTTTGACCGTTATCTGCCGTACACGTTTTAATCTAGCGATGGTAAGAATAAGTGTCCGTTGTAACGTTTTTGTAACATTTCATTTATGTTGGTATACGGATATTAGCCCGTTTTGTTTACTGCGTTGAGTCGTCGATGATCATACATAACCGTTTGTGTTTCGTCCTTTTTCTTTACCATGACTCTGGAAATTGCCATAGCGAGCAACTGGTTCGTCACTCCTGCGTCACATGCTTTTGAACTTCTTTTTTGCTTCTATTTTTTGAGCTTCTGCCAATCGATATGCCGTAGGTGTTATTGGGGGTATCATCTGTTAATTTGGTATCGTATGTTGCGTTAATCGTTGTTCCGAGATCTAAGGTCAGATGCTCAAATATATCTTTAAATTCCCTTAGCATTTTTTTGAATTGCTCTTCTCGTTTCGTTTAGTAGTGACTGGTCGATTGTCCATAAGTTTTCCTCATATTCCTCGTTCTTGTTGTTTGGAAGGTTCGAGTGTCCTCATCGGTGTTAGTTTCCCCAATCTTTTCATTTTCGTAAATGACTTTTCTTCCTCATCAAAATTAGTAATGTTGATTGGAATTTCACTGTTGTCGTTTACATACGACTACTCTCGGCTAATGGCAGTTCTTTCTTTTTCTTCAAATTTGTGATAGTTGAAAATCATTTCTCCTCTGTTTCTTCATTCACTTTTACGTAACAAATCATTTGGTGCGCCCTGGCACTACTATTTCTCTGAACATCTCACCTCTGATTTCCATACCATATTCGTCCGGTTTTATCTCTCAACTCCATTGATAGGTCTATTATTTATCTCTTTTTAATAAGTCTGGCAATAGACTTTGCCAATGTATACAATCTGCGCTCAATCTCCGTAACTTGCGAATACGTATTGATTTTTACATTTCATATTCGTATAGTCGACCAGATTTTTTCGATGACTGCCCCTACGATTCTTTGCTGCACGCAGTTATTACATCCATGTTAGCTTCTTTATACATGGCCACAATCTTCCGGGTTTTATCCATTTTTATTGCTGAGATGTTTGCTCCGGTGTCAATCATTGCTTTTATTTCTACTCCATTTATCTCTATGGGTACCGTTATGTTGGTCCAGTCTATGTTTGTAACATAGCTATGGTTCGAGTTTCGGATCTTGGTCCACCACTTCTTTGATCTTTGGTTATGGTTTCTTGGTACTAAGTCTGCCCAATTTGGTTCGTATGGTACTGGATAAATAATTTCGTAAGTTGTTTGTTTGGTCTTGGTATCGGTACGTTTCGTGTCTACTGGATTTGTTGTTTTCTTTAGACATTCAGTGATACTGGTGGTGTATGATTGAAATTGGTCCATTATGTCTTGTCTTGTCGATTTTCCCATGTATTGAGTTGCCTTGAGGAAATCGTTTTCCTCCTTGGTTTTTCGTCGTTGTCGCTGTGTATCGCTGCTATCATCTTTGAAATTTATCATCGTCTCCAGTACTCGTTGTTTGTCGCTTTTCTGGTTCTCGGCTTCAATCTCATTTTTCGCTTTAAATTTTTCGTCCGACTTCTTAATCAGTACAATTCATTTTCGTTAGATTCCTACCAATCCTTTTTATCTTGTGAATATCTTGTCGAGTTCCATGTTAACGACCATTGTTAGCAAAAACGTAAGAATTCCAATTGCCATTTTCCCAGTTTGATTTTTCTTCTCTCTTTTATAAATATGCAAACATGCTAACCATTTGTGTAATATCACCCTTAATGATTTGAATAATAAATTTTCGTAAGATTCCTGCCATTCATTTGTCGAAGATTAGAATCTTCCCCACATGGCTTTCATCTATTTGTGTGCATGTTGAAAATGGATCTGGGTGATAGTAACAATCGTAGTTGGGTTTCTCTCCATAGTGTTACCGTCCCTTATAGTTACAATATGGATAATATTGCTTGCCTTTGTCTGGGAAATAATAATGTTCTCTGGCTCGTTCCAGATCTTGTCGTTTGGTATATTCACTCTGTTGATATATTCAATGCGTTTGTAATCTGCTTCGCTGGCCAGTTCTTTTAATCAATATTTTTGGTTGGTGCTACAATGACTCGAGTTGGAATTGTAACCAACTTCCATCTGCTTATTTCAAATAACGGTCATATACTTACTACAACTAAACATTTAGGTACGAATTTTTCTGGATTTATCATCCTTTGATTACTGGTTTTGAGCGAATCGATTTTTCCTTTGCATTATTTCTAGTTCATTTATGATTATCTCTTGGAATTGTTGTAATTCTCCGGCAGTTTCGCAATGTCTTTCACATTTGTATGTATACATAACTTCTCCAACGGTTCTCCAAAAATAGCCCTTCCTGAGTGGTATAATGAATTGCATTACTGAGGTCGCTGATTGCCATGTAATTTTGTTTTTAATATTTCTCTGTTCAGGATACATCATTTTTTAACTATCGTAGTATATTTTCTCTGTATGTGCAGTCTTTGTTAGTATAAGGAATCCATCTTGTTATTTATATAGAGATTGAGTTTTACATCCGTTAGGGGTCATGTCGCTTTTAGCATAACGTTTGGTATTGCTGTTCGCGGATAGATATTCCTTTAATAATTAGTACTGGCTACCATTTCGTCACATTTTATCACCATTCGTCCTTTTATAAATCTCATTCTGATTGTGGGTATCAGTGATATCTACTACCGTTGGTTGTCGACCTCTGATCCGATGAGTTGTGGTTATCGTTGGTTTTCCGATGCTTCCCGGTCTTCGTATTCATCTATGTGCGCTCTTTGCGTGATTAGTTTCTGTTTCACGGTGCAGCTCGTCCTTGCACTCGTCGAATATTGCACTTTTCAATAAGGTGAGTCCAAGTTCTGGTATCCAGCGTAATATACGATCGTTGACATTCCCGGTATTGCAGATGATCATTCTGTTGCTAGACATTGAGGGACATTTTTCATCGCTTGTGTATCTTGATTCGAAATATTATCCTGGGTATTTTCTCCAACTTTACTTGATAGCTTTCAATCACTACTACTCCTTTGACCAATTGATTCAATAGGGTGTACCTCTTCCTTGGCATGTTCCGTCTCCAGCCGTTATTCTTCCCGCAGCGTATATCGGGTAGTTTTGATTGTTCCTTCCTTCGGCTGTACATTCACTGCTCAGCTATTGGATGCGTCTTCGTGATCCTTGCTTCAATTCGTTCCGCGTTACTTGATTACTACTGTTTGTTTCCGTTCCCGCTTCTTATAATTGGTTGAGTGTGAGTGATGTCCGCAATGGAATTGCCTACAATTTTTCCTTGTACCGAGCATTCTTTTATTTCCGTTTAATGAGTCACTTCTTGGTATACATTATACGATACTGCTGTTGCCGTTGTCTGCAATTTGCCGGGGTTTGCTGCTTTGCACTCTTCTGTTTCTTTTAGTGAAGTATTTATCACCAATCTTTATGTTATCACAATCATATACTACAAACGGTTCTACTCCTTTTACGCACATCATCCATATGAGTATTGTGGTGAATTATCAGCATTTCATTCCTTTTCTCGCCTGATTTTGGATCGCTTGCATTAATGTGTTTTCGATTACCGTTATAACCTTGTCAACTTTGCTGCTTCATCTCGGTTTGTTTGATGATCTTTACTGACCAGTTTAAAAAGCTTTTGCATCCACCTTGAGTCAAGATGAATGGTTCAATTACTTTTTCTGATAATGTCCGTTATCGCAAATTCAATATTCCGTTGGATTGTATCTTGGAGTTCGTTTCTGTATATTGCTATCGTTTGTACATCAGTAGCTCCTCAAATACTCTATTTGGGTCATCAGATCGTTTCGTTAAGTGATTTATTATCACAGTAATTCCTCTGGATCTTTGGTTGGTAGTTGCCATTTATTATCCTTATTTTATGTTATTATTGTTTGTATTGCTGCCCAAAGCTGTTTCGCTTCTGCCGCCGATATTATTAAGTTTTAAATTTCTCTTTATTTCGGATTGCTAGTCCAGCATGTTCAGCTATTAATTTGTTGATCCATTTTGCTCCTTGTTTCTTGGCCTTTCAGTTTCCTTGTAACTGCTTTGTTACTTGGCTAAGCTTGTTTTAATTTCGTTTGTCAGTTGGTCCATTCTGCATTTGTTCTTAGTTTTCCTTTCTGGAAGCTGTTATGCATTTTTGTCTTCTCTGGATTCTGCTTACCCGTTTCTTTTCGTTTAGATATTCTCTCTATATTTGTTGTAGCAAATCATCGTTCATTTATCCAAGGTCCCATTCGTCTCCTGTTGAGTTCGGGTCTTCTCTCTTCTTTGTTTTTTTTATTTTCCTCTTCGGTATCTGGTTCTGAAATTTCGACTGTTGTTCTTTGACCACATTTACATAGCTCGTCTGGTTCCACTTTATTCAGATGTCTTTCGTTTTCTGTCGTGACAAATCTCTGGGATTTCGTATTTCTCCGGGTTGTTTCGCTTCATCTCGATATCATTGGTAGATTATTCAGTGATCTCTTCGTCTCCTGTTGGTGATTACTTCATCTTGCTGCAGGTGGAATTCTGGCGCGTATTTAGACTTTTCTGGCGTCCTATTGGCGTTTTGTTTTGATTTCTCTGTTATTGAGTTCTCTACCCGCGATCTTTTCGTTAATTATATTTATTAATCCCAATTGCATTTGCGTTCGTAACTCCGATTTCGGAAGATATATGCTAATGAGCGTCCTTCGTATTGTAAATGAAATGCGTTCATACGGTATACTCTTTTTCACTTCACTTACCTTGCAGTGTTATAAAATTCTCTTTCAATTGGAGTTCGAAATCTGGTGTCATAATTTTTAGACTATACTTGTTCTAGTTGTTCGGCTGCCCATTCGGTGTGTTTCATGTTCGGATAATTTCTCGGAACTTGCTCTGGGTCACGCTACATTCTCCGGATACTCCTCTATTCCTTTACCGATATTTCGTAGATTCTCCACTCTACTACACGAATCGATTACCATTTGCCAAAATCTGTTACAGTTGTTTTGATTTCTTTGTCCAGTTCTCAATACGCTGCTAACTCATCTGCATTTTAGCGTGCTGTTAATCGTTGTTAATCATTCCCCATAGGATCGTCTATGATCTATGGTCAAAATTTATTCCTGGAAGTTCGTTTTTGCGAGTGCACTGATTCGCGGGGCTCGCTTGTTCTTGTTGGATTCGTATTTTCATTTCCGTTCTGTTTTGCCTTCGATTGTAATATTATATCGTGTCTTCTTTTACAAAATTGAGGTGGTATACATATTTTTTTCAATAGAAACTTGTGGTACTCCTCCTGCACATTCAAGTGATTTGGTTCTACTTTATCATTGTCTTGGGTCTACTCCCAATTTTTCGCTGTGCGCTGCTTCCCATTTTCCGGGGTTTCCGTATTGAAAATCGTGACTTTTCGATTAAATGGCATTCTATTACGTCATTATTTTGCCTTTGCTAACAAGAAGAATACATGTGATATTGTTCCTTTTCATACCCCATCTCCGTTTGGGTATACTCTCAATTTCAATCCGGTTATCCTCCGATTTTCCGTATAGAATTGATGACTTTGTAGATACCGATTGAATTTTCTCTTCCTCAGCTGATTTTACTTTTTCAGCCCATCACAATTTTCCGATGTATGTTATGGGCTAATCGAGCTCTATCGTTTATTTCTCGTCTATCTTCTGGTTTGGCCATTCCATTTCATTTATCATCTCTCTGGTAAGGTAAATTTTCGTATGGTTCATCTTCATTAGTTCCAAGTCTGTTTCATTAGCTGCATCTCTTCTGCGCTCTCTGGTTGTTTTTCCATTGTTGTTCGGTCTCTCCGTTTTATTTCCACTTTTTGTCTTTTCATTCATACCCTTTTTCCATGTGTTGATCGGACATCTCGATCGTCTATCGGTTGCAATTTTGTGCGTAATTCGCATCTTGTCTCTAACTGGGTAAGATGTTAGTATTGGTCATTTTTCTTTTCATTTCCTCTTGAAATTCTGGACTGTGTTCCTTTTTTGTTGTATTTTTCCGCTCGGGTTCATCCATGGCATATGATATTAATGTTTGTCAGTCTTCCAATATCCTATGCGCTATATCGGCGGTTCGTTCTCGCGGACTTAGTTGTCGTTTCTGATACATTATAGCCACCGTCTTCTACCATTTACCGTATCACTACTTTCGA
Organism: Schmidtea mediterranea; assembly: GCA_022537955.1. Classification (NCBI taxonomy): domain Eukaryota; kingdom Metazoa; phylum Platyhelminthes; order Tricladida; family Dugesiidae; genus Schmidtea; species Schmidtea mediterranea. The sequence continues at coordinate 76,085,155 of CM039680.1, forward strand.
TTTATCGGTTGTATTTTAATTTCTCGGATTTATCCGTCGGTATAGTTCAGCATTTGACAGTCGGATCTACCAATATCTCTTATATTTCGTATTTTGGTAATTTGTTATTTTTTATTTTATTGGTTCATCTCCTCTCATATCTCTTTGGTGCTCTCCATATTTGGCTATCAACTCATCTTGTTCTCTTTATCGAATCTATTATGTCGTTATCCCGTACGCTTTCAAATATTTTCATTGAGATCGGTCTCGTTAGCGATAATCGGTTAATATATTTTCTAGCTTGGTCTATTGCTTGTTCTGTCATTTTATCTGGTTTTGCCTCATTATCTTTTGTCTCTCTTTTTCTAAGCCAGGTTTATTTCTTAGCATATATATATGAATTTTTGACCATATTTCTGCTGTTGTTTCCTCGGTTTCATTTTTGTTTAATGTTACCACATTTATTCCTTTTGGCCATATTAGAGCTCGATAGTGTATATACCTCGCTATGTTTCCTTCCTGAATTATAAAGGTTTATTTTTATAACTGGGTCCTAGCTTTTTCACTTAGGCCCAATCATACAACCGTTTGGCTCTCGCCTCTTGGGTATTATCTGTCTTGGTATCTCTGGAAAATCAATAATTACCTGATACTCTTCTCTATCATATTCTTTCAGATTCTCTTGGTACTTTTTTATCATATCTTTCCATGATGCCGTAAATGTACCGTTATCCTGTTGGTGTCCTTTTGCAATACAGTTTTTCATTATTCTGCGTGTTATGCTGTTGTATCTCTGAGGGTTTAGGAAATTTGGTTGCGATTACTTCTGTTCCACAATTTCATTATTTTACTATTCGTTTCGTCTCTCCTCTGGCACCTTCGTCTCCATTTCCTCTAATGTCAGATTTTGATGCGTCTTGTAATGGTTTATTTTCCTCGCATGACTGAAATATTCTCACCCGACTGCCTTATTTCACTTTCATCTTCATCTGTGTTGATGTCTGTATTCTCTATCAATTAATCATGTGGTTTGTTTTCTTTCATTATTTTGGTTGGCTTTTAGTTTGGAACCAATCTGCTGTTATTCTGTTTTCAATTTTGAGCTTCGCTCACGTGGCTTTTTCTTTTCCTGATTCTTGTTTCTATTTTTGTAGCAGTATCCTCTGGGGATTTCGGATTTTTTGTTTATTATTGGCTCTGATATCTTTTCTTTTCCTTGTGGACGTTGCTGCTTCTTGCTCATTTGGTTTTGTAGTTCTAATTTTGGCTCTCCATTTTTGAGATAAGCGCTTTCTTTTGCATCACTTCTTTTGCGTCTCAGTGCTTGTTCTTGCTCTAGGTTTTTACGCGTCCTCTATTTTTAATATTAGTGCCTTCTTTCTTAGTCCGCTTTCTCTTGGTTTAGGATTGCTTCTTTTTCTTTTAATTGATCTCTCTTGTTCTAAAGCTTCCTCTTGCTTTATTTTCTCGAGTGTACTCTCTGTCTTTTGTGTCATAATTTCTTTTTCGAGTTCATCTATCTCGTACACTAATGTTTCCTTGTTTTGATCCTCCGTTATCATCATTTCTGCTCGTTTAATCTCTTGCGTTTCCGGTTCATTCGGTTTCTCCATTATTGTTTCTTTTAACTGTCGACGTCTTTGTTTTTCTTCCTCTGTAAATTCTTTGATGGCCTCTATTTTCTCCATCGTATTCAATTCAACTGTTTTCTCGTTATCAGTTATCATATTTCCTCCCCCTTCGTTCTCAACACACTGCTCCGCAGTGTGAATTTCATCTGGAATTTCCATCCTCATCATATTAATTCTTTTCGGGGTTTGTTTTCGATTTTCCCATCTTTGCTGAATTTCCTGGGCTTCCTCTGTTTGTAGTCTTTGCCATTCAGCTTGTTGTTGCTCTTGATATTCTCTGGTTCGCAGCTCTTGAATCTCCTCATTGCTTCTCATTACATTGATTCGTTGTTGCTGTATATTGGCGGGCATCTGTTGCATCATCTCTTTTAATTCCATGGGCATTCGTTGTAATGTTTCCCGTAACATGTCTATTTCTTGTATCACGTTAATTTGTGGATTTCTTGTAGGATTATTATTTGGTCTTGGTTGATTTGACTCTCCTCTTATGTTGCATCGCCTGGCGATGTGCCCTTGTTGACCACAATTATAGCACGCTTTGCTGTTAAGTTGTTGACATATTCTCTCAGTATGCCCTCGTTTTCCACATATCTGGCAGTTGTAATTCCGGAAGCAATTTTCTGATCGATGTCCCATTTTTTGACATGTGGAGCATTGTTCGTTTGCGTTTGGCTTGTTCCTGAAATTATTATTATAGCTTACTTGGTTATTACCTCTATCTTCTGGATTTCTTGTTGCTGGTGGCTTGAACATCTGCTGTGCTCTGGGTATGAATTGATTCATAGCTGGATTGATATTGTTGTTTTGATTGTTGACATTGACTGTTGACGTTGTTGGTTCTGTGGTCAAGACTGCCACTTGATATCCCAGTCCCAGATGGGCTTCACATCTATTTGCGATTGCTACTGCTTTATCTAACGTTTCTGGTGCCAAGCATCCAAGGTTGGCTCGTATGTCTTCCCTTTTGATTCCTCTTATGAAGACGTCTACCATTTTATCTTCGGGCAAATCTGTTTCTCCGAAGGCTTCTTTACACAATTTCTTTAATTTGCATGCGTATACTGCATTTGATTCGTCTCGTCTTTGTTTTCGATGTAGGAAGTCCAATATCTTCCTATTTCCCTTTTTCTCTATTCCGAATATTTTTATTAAGAACTCTTTAATCTCTGTCCACGTTGTCAGTTTCGTTACATCTCTCGCTTCTTCCACAAATACATCTTGTGCGCTCCCTTTCAAATACAAGGGTAGTCGCTCTTTTACTTTTTGATCTGTCCAGTGACAGATATTTTTATACACTTCGAATTCTTTTATAAATGTATCTAATTTGTTGAGACTACCGTCAAATGGTTCTCCTCTGAACTTTTCTCTGAATTCTCCTACTGTCACGTTGTTGTTATTTGACAATGTATTTGCATCCGGAATTGAAGAATTTATAGAAGTTGTCATGTTTGGATTGTTGTCTAGATTCTCTTCTTCGTTCACTGATTCTATTGTTGCTAATTGGTTCTCGATATTACGTAGTTCGTTCTCTTCGCTGCTATTAAATTCAAAATCGGTCAATCCGCTATCTGTGCCGGTTCCTGTTGCTGCTGTAGTTGATACTCTGGTGTTGACACTTCTGCTGTAACGAACTTTTTTCTTTTCTTCTGCTTTTAATAAACATTTTTCTCTATTCTCTTGGCTTTTGCTTCTCGTGTGGTTGCTAATGCTATCAATGTTTACGGTTATTCGTTTACTTGACTGGTTTCTCTTCTTTTGCTTTGGTTGCTTTGAAACTTCTGGTTGATTATCTGCTTGTAACTACTCTGACGTTTATTCCAAATTCTTTTCTGCTCGTTTATTCAAGTTTCTTTGTTATCACTTTGCTTTGTCGTTTGCTCTGAAATATTTTCTCTTTTGCTTTGCTTTGAAATTGACTTGGATTGCTTTGTTTGGCTATTGATTCTCTAAAAATAAATGACACTCCAATATTCTATACTCTATACTAATTTCTCCTCCATTTACCATACTATATACGTTATTATCCCTTGTTCGCATTTATCGTGGTGGTCCTCTTCATCTGACTCACCCCCCTCATTTTAAGTTTATTTTTAATTATCTATACCTCGTAACAATTATCTATTAATCTCGTATCAATTATCTATATAGTCTCATCAGTTATCTATATAGTCGTATCAATTATCTATATCATAATATCAATAATATCAAATCATCATATTCATATTCTCAATCAATCCATTAATTATTTTTCCTATGTCTCCCAAAAAATTCATTTGCTTAATCCTCAATCGCTGGCGCTCTATGCCCTCTATAATTTCCGTTGGCTCTTCGGCCTTCGGCTTTAACTCGTTTACTGGTCATCTGTGACCTTAATATCTATTCATATTCATGTTTCATCTTTATTCATATCATATCTTATCTGGTGCTCTATGGCCTCTAATCATAATTATATCTCATCTGGCACTCTATAGCCTCTAATATCTAATCGTAATCATATCTCATCTTTACTGTTTAATCTAATCATAATCATATTCTATCGATTTCATCTTTACTCATATTCATATTCATCTTATTCATTTTATCTCTCATTGTTTCACCGGACTTGAGCTCATCAGTGACTTTTGGGTATATTTGAGGCCTCACACTGACTCTCAAGCCATGGCGTCTTTTGGCCGCGCATTCTTCCGGTTACGCTTTACTCACCGCCATTCGGATATTTGGTACTCGGTGTGGGATCCGGGTTATTGTACCAAACTCCTCGCTGGGCAATAAAAAAAACATTCCCTTGGTACTCGGTGTGGGATCCGGGTTGTGTACCTCGAAGAATATAAAAGTATGGAAATGCCTAGACGTTCAATCAAGTTCCAAAAGCGGTTTACTTGATTTCCCGAATAGTGAAAAGAAAAGGAAGTGATTAAATATAGGCGCGGAAAATTTCTAATCCCTGCCCGCCTCTGCAATCAGATTTCCCGGCTCAATTCGGCCGCCCTTATCTGACCTTAGTAGGACATTTTGAGTATGAACCATTTACCGGTTAATTCACATCTCACCTACCGTTTGGCCCCCGATACTCGGTGTGGGATCCGGGTTGTTGTATCGAGTTCCTCCCAGCAATAAAAAAAAATCGTTCGATACTCGGTGTGTGATCCGGGTTTTTGTATCGAACGGCTCAGCGCCATCAGTCCCTTGGCTGATAACAACCTGAACACGACAGTCCGTAGCTGTCCTCTGGTGCCTCACCACCAGCTAGGGAAAAAGAAGTCATCTCTAGGTACTTTTAATCAAAACTATTAATTCTGTTCCGTGTACACTCTTTCTCTCACCTCTCGGTCTATCTCTTCACTCCCCCCTTCAAAATTTGTGGTAATCGCATCAACAAGCTCCCCAAAAGAGGTGATCAATCTCTCGCCGGTTACTTGCTGACATACGCGACTTGGCCTACCAGTTCCTTTCTCAGTAGGGTTGATCAGGATTTCCCTGGGGTGAGCGTACTATCATTAGATAGCTCAGGTTAACCATTTTTCCTCGTCCTATCTCAATATAGTATCGATAATTATAATATCAATAAAACAAAAAGAATTATACTCTAGGAAGTTTGGTTGTCGAAATTTTTCCGTCCAATTATTTGTGTCTCTGTGCGTGTGTTTTAATTATTTCCCTAATTCGGCTTTCATGTATTCGGTCTATTACCTTTATTTATCGTTGTCGGGTGGTTTTATTATTTACAAACATTGCATATTACTTTTATATTTTAATTCAAGTAATACATAATACACATTTATTTTGTTTCGTCATAACAATTCACGGAAAGTAAACAGTTAGTCTTTCCTTTATCTTTCGCTGGCATAACATGCAGTGCGACTCTTGTGCGCATTCATGACAATAACTCAGGTGTCCGCAAGGTATCACCATTACTCGTGCTTCTTCTGTTTTGCACGCATAACATTCCAAATAAGCCTTGGTTTGCTCTCTCATTGTTGTTGTAATCTCGTCTTCGATATTTTTGACTTTTCCCATTAACTTGTTCCAGCTTTTTCCAAATTTGGTTATTTCCAATCTCATGGCTAGAATTTCGTATATTCTTTCCGTTGTCACGTCTTTATCAATGTCAATCAATTTTATCAATATGCAATGTTCGTCGGAGTATAGTTTTGAAATCGTTGAAATATCCTCTTTAGCTTGTTTAATTAACTTCTGTTTATTAATTAGTTCCTCAAGATTGTCATTTTCGATGTTTAGAATCCCTTTTAGTTTTTCTATTATTTTTGTTGGTTCCATTTCTAAAATTATTAAATCTCTTTTAATTACCCATTAAATTTATTTAAATACTAATTAACTAAATCGTATGTTATTCATTCAACTCTCAGTTTAGTATTTTGTTTTAATAAGCTGCTACTTTAATTACTATAATTCCCCGTTGTAATTTATTTTATTATTGTTCTATTGTTTTTCCCGTTTGTCGTTATTCCCCTTACTTACCCCATTTCATTTTATCCCGCATTTTGCCCTTTTAATTATATGTTGTTTGCTTATGCGTCTTGTCGTGTTGCTGGTATCTTACAAGAGTGTTGTGTCGTACTTGGTGGGCTAGTCGTCTATTGTTTACTCTCTTGATTTGTAGTCAGGTCGTTCGTTTTTCATCGATCTTTACAATTTCTCATCAATCTTTACAATCGATCTTTACACTTTTAACTTTTAAGTTCCACATGTTTCATCTCTCCAGGGTTCGGCAAAATGTCGTCCCGACATTTCAATAAGAGAATTCTTGCATGGTTTTGGTTTTTCCAAATAACAAAGCTTACATCCCGGCTGAGGGTGTACTGGCAAATTCTCTGTTGTTTCTTAACTTGATGGTTTTGGTTTTTCCAAATAACAAAGCTTCAATCCCGGTTGAGCCCCCAAATTTGTATGGTGGGTTACAGGGTTTCATCATTTGTTTTACAGCATTCCATGGTTGCCCCGTAACGCCATACAAAAAAATGCTAACTGCCACTTGGCACCCGTTGCTAGGCAACGTTGGTAATGTGTTCAAGTGGTGGACTGCCCGCAAAAATTGAGTATCATTAGCTAATACTATAGTTGCTCGGACAATCCTCGGGTTCACGAGCTGTCGATAGAAGACCTGTGCTCGCTTTTACTTATTGGTCCCCTTGCGTCTAAATTTCTATCGTCTATCCAGCTGGTTTATCGTCGTTAGATTGAAAAGACAGAATGATTGGTGGTTTTATTTAATCCCCCACAATGTTATTTTAAACCTTACTAGTACATAAATGTAATGAGAGATATACGGAAAATAATATATTTAACAATAGTCTATTTATCTAAGAAGTGCATTGATTGGAGAGTCGAGCGGCTCGGCGCTTAGCTCGCTCCTTGCGACCAGGTCGTCGACTAGATGTTGAGGGAATTGTTGGAGTGGGGTTTTCGACTGGGGTTGGCATTGCGGATGGGGTCGGGTTCACTTCTCGGTATGCTAGTTGAGCCGGGGCGAAAACTAGAGGGTAGGTCACCGCTGCCCCCTCTTGACTGGCGGACAACGCTACCTCTAGCCCCCTGATTTGGGTCTTCAGGCTTGTCACCAATTGTCTTTCTTCGGTCCACCCCTTCTGGGCCGCGGCTAGCTTTTGATACAGGGGCTTGACCCTCGTGGGGTTTACCCACGTCGCCTTGAGTTGTTGTATTTCCCGGACCAGGTGTATGAGTTGATCGTGAAGATCCTTGTTTGTCTGTCGTGCTCGGGTTAATTCGTTTTGTAATAACTTTACGGGATCCATTTCTAAAATAGTAAGGGTGAATTGGATGACGATTAATACAAATAGGAGCAGTTTTACTTAAACAATTTTAGAAAATGAAAGGTATGATAATAATAAAAAAAAACGAGACAGAAAAACTTTGTTTTGAATCGATCACAATGTCACTATAATAATAAATGCTCAAATCAATAGAGTTTACTCCTCCGCGAAGAATCGTTTGATCCCCTCTTCCGGAGCGTATCCCGGGATCACGAATACCGGCCGCTTAAGGTTTCGGCTCGGTCTTGGAGAGGGTGGATATCTACTGGCTAACCGCCCCGCCATCAGGTCATCTTGAACGTTGGCCAGGTGTGCTGCGGCCCTTGCCACATCTGCTTCGACTTGACGTTGGAGTTGGAGGAGGTCCTCCAGAAGCTTCTGGGCCTGGGTTAAGATATCTTGAGAAGGATTAGGCTCGTCGAACGGCTTCCGGAACTGCCGCATGAATTCCTCGGGGTTTATATCTTCCGGTTGGTCATCTTCAGGCATGGAAGGGTATCGTTCTTGATACACCCGATTCCATGCCTGCCTCCACTGTTCCACTACATGGGCCGGAAGTTCGATCATAGCTCCGGTTTCTGCTAAATGGAAATGACTTAGTGAGGTTGGTAGTTTTCATTCAAGATTTCTTTGATAATTTATAGGGAGATGACTAGCTTGTGGTTCACAAATTGTACAAACTTTCTAGTCGTTTAAAGAAGCGATTGGGTCAATTCAAACCTACATACGTTAAACTTAAGGGCTCGAAGTTGAACGCGTGTTAGTGTCCGGTCTAATGCTGCAGTTGGAATCTAGAAGACAACGATACTTTAAGTCACTGGGTCATGCGCCTGCCTGCTGTACGGCCATTCGAGAAATGCTTAATGTTGAAAAAATGATAAAATGTAATCGTCGATCATCTTAACTTAAATGGGTTTATATATTGCTAACCGTTCAAGTTTGTATATCAATTAGGTAGGTGTAAATTCCATTATCAGAAAAATTTAATTAAACAATTTTTAAGAAAACCTTTATATATAATTGAACAATTAGACATTTACATAGGGTTATCTGATCAAACATGTAAATAGGGTTAACTAACTAAGTATGCAGTTAAATAATCAAATATCTATTTATGGTTAACTAATTAAGCATTTATATACCGTTAAATAATCAAATTTTATATGTGGTTAACTAATTAGGCATTTATATACGATTAAATAATCAAGTTTTATATATGGTTAACTAATTAAGCATTTATAGGTATAGTTAAACAAGCAGACGTTCACCCAATGTTAGATCTTGAACTGGAGTGTTTTTAATAATCACCGTTTACTTTATAAACAAAATGACAGGATGTGAGAGTCAGTCACTATTCGAACACGGTGAACTGTTTATGTCGACGGAAATGATGGTGATCACATGTTGTTTATTTTAGTACTGGTAAAATTTTTTAATTCATTTTATTCTAGACAGGTGCACTTTCAAGATCATATATTCATGAAATGGTGAGCTATGTGGTTTCGGCTAAGTTGAACATTTTTGATTTACCATTTTTTAAGGAAAACGCGTCGTGGTTCTCGAGCGAGCGTCATCCCTCACACTTGGAATTTATACGGGAAACCTTTTATAATGAAACTCAAGCCTTCATCATTTCAAATAACGTTAACAGAGTCTAATCATTAAACTTTTGATCTGTTGAATTGGTAAATTTGATTTTTCATAATTTATGTTATTTTGTTTTACCTAATAAATTATCTCATGCTGTTATTTTATTCTCGTTTAGGAATTTATGTTACTTAATAAATCCCACTACTCTTACCTGGAAGTTATTTTATTCAACTCGAAGGGTCGTTTAAATAATAACTCAGATTAACTTTCCATCATTCGCGTTACCTATTTCTTTTCGTAGTTTGTCAAATCGCCAATTTTTTCAATTTAGTAGATTATCATATTAGCATTTTATCGATAATCAAGTTCTATTCTAATTTTCTTTTATTCGAGAGTGGATTTAGTTTATTCGAGTTTTTTCAAGTAATGAATCGCTTGGTTTAACCAACAATTTTTATTAAATTAATCAACGGATCGATTTATTAAATAGGGGTTTTATAATTTTCGCATTCATTCCCGAGTTGCATTAAGAAAATTTTGTCGGTTTTAACCCTGGCTAATCTGAGTTGTCTTAGCAGATATATTAATGAAATTCAATCAATACGGTACTTATTTTCTTCACTTTTAATCGATAACAATTTAATTTACCTATTTTGGTTCAATACTTCTTCATCAATTACCTTAGCCGTTACTCTGGTTTGATTAATTCAACGAATTACTTATCCAATGACTTCTATTACTTTGTTTCCAAAACTTAAATTCGATTTAGCTGTGCTCATAACTCTTAACTAATATTAATCAACGGTTTCAATTTTTGGTTCGATAATTACCCTAATCTTAAATTATAATGATTTAATGAATTACGTTGATCTTCCTTAATTTTTAATCTATAATTACTTTACTTTATCAATAACTTGATTGAATTAACAAGTTACTTATTTAATGGTTTCTACCCAATCACTTTGGAAAGTAAATTCATTTTAATTATACCAGTAATTGTATCAAATTTATTTCAAAATAATAATTCAACGATTTCAATTCAGTTTATTCCCCGTGCCCTTCCCCGTTAATAGACCTTAGGCGCATAATGTGTTCATATTATATTTAATGAGTGCCCACTGGACTACTCGGTGTAGATGATTTTGAGCCGTGTGTAGTATGAGTTAAGTCGATATTACAGAAACGAGGAACGAGGAAGTAATCAAATGGCTCCTTCCTTATTCCTCCTTTCATCTATAGAGATAATATTGACGATCCAACCCTGCGTTCCGCACGCCGGGTCTTCACGGGCACAGATCATTGGCGATATTCCACGCGCTTACACGAATCTGACTTGTGTGTAGATTTTATTTACTTGCATTAGGTTTCGGCAGTGGGCCGGAAAAATTTCGACATATTTTAAACATATAGAATGAGTTATATATATATGAAACAATTTATGCATAGTAATGTTTATTAATTATAAAATGAAATAACAAGTTACCATTCCCATTCATAAAAATAGCATAAATTCATACAATAAACCAAATGCCTCTCTCCCCACGCCGACGTCCGAGCAGAGCTCTACAGAGATGCAAAGTACGGGGCGTGGAAAGAGGGTTCCAAAATCAATGATCCTCACCTAAAATTCTGAAAATTCAAAAACACTGATCTCAAATAGATTTAAAAGATTTAAACAAGGTTCAAGTAATTTGAAAAATTTCGAAACACTGTGTGTTTTTCAAAAAATGGTTTCTTTCGAAAAATGGTGTGTTTTTAATGTGAAAATGGATCAGTATATATACCTAAATTTTTGGTGTGTAAAATTTGATGTAGTAAAACAAAATTCGACCTTGTTGTTTTCTAGCAAATTCTATTATTTATTTATTTTATTTTTCGATTTATTTTTATAATTTTTTATTTAGAATTTTTATTGAATTATTGCTAATTCAAATTTTCCGATTTAAATCTTGCTTTAATGAACTTTAATTGATTTTTCCAATTTCGTCGAATTTGTCGTGTTTTCTTGCTATATTTGTGTAGGTATCGTGCGGATCTTGGTGCATTTTGTTATTATTTTAATTTATTTTTATGTTTCTTAATTTATATTTAATTCTTTTATTTCTCAGATTTTTTATGGGTTTAATTGGTGTTTTGGGGTTTATTTGAATTGCGTGTTGTATTTGCGTGTGTGTTTCTGATCCATTTAAACATTTTGAAGGCCGTTTACGTTCTGGCCCAACAATATTAATGAAAGGTTACTGACCAACAAATTTTGAAATAAAATCACAAAAAAAGTTGAACAAAAGAAATACAAGTATCAATTTCTGAATACTGATAAATCATACACACTGAACAATCCACTAATTAATAATTGAACAACAATCACTAGGTACTGTATACAAATAACTGAGTACTGTACAACTCACGATATACATACTAAGAATGGAATAATAGAGTATCATATTCATTAAAATAATTCATTTAAATAATATTTACCATTTGGACACCGATGTTCAGCCAACTTAACCCACTTAAAAATAAAATAAAATTTTCTCTGAATCATTTCTCCTTAAAATACTTGGTTATTCACTATACACACACTCACAATATATTATCAATAACTATTTACTGAACAAATCAATATCAAAAATTGTTTACTGACCAAGAAATCTTTAAATAAAAGCACATAAAAATTTTAACAATCAAAAGAAATACAAGTTCAATTACAAATTTTATTAATAAAAAACTTCTTCACTTTTTTATCGATCATTGATGTCTCCAAATAGTTTGGTTGCTTAGTTACTTGGTTGCTATCAAGAGACTGTTAATCAAATTCATTTAAGCCCAATCAATTGTTGTATTTTCTCTGAATAAAAATTTATTGCTTCGTTTACAGTCTTGTATGTGATTTATTGAAATTATTTTATAAAACTTAACAGTTTTGTTTTAAAACTTTGAAATTTTTCTACTATTTTTGTAATATTTTTAATTGCATCTAACAATGAACAATTATTAAAAGTTATTTTAAAAGATGAATGTCAACGTTTTCACTTAATTTTCAGATGCCTTAAGTTTAAAATAAATCTATTAATTGCTAACAGCTCAAAAACTTATGTTGGGCCAAAACACAATTTTGTTTAAATGAATCGGCAACAGCACGCAAACACAGCACGCATATTTAAAATCAGACCCATAAAACACCAATTAACCATGCTAAAATATGAGAAAGAAATAATTAAAATATAAAATTAAAGACATAAAAATAAATAAAAATATTAACAGAACGCAATAAGATCCGCACGAAACAAACACAGAAATAACACGAAAACACAAAACATTTGACCGAAAATTGACAATTTAATTAAAGAAACAACAGTTCATTCAAGTTAGAACAAAATTAAAATGATTTGAATTTGAAACAATTCAATTATTTATTAAAAGAACAAATTGTCAAAGTAAATCAAAAAATAAGAAAATTTAAGTTAGAAAATACAAAGAAATTCCCAAGGTCAAATTTTGTTTTACTACATCAAAATTAACACGCAAGGTTAGGGTCACAAAATAGGTATATATACCGATTCATTTTCACATAATTTTAACCAAAAAATCATTCGGTTTTAATAACTCGAATCAGTTAAACCAGCTTTTAACGGAAAAGTCATTTCTTGAACCAGTTTTGTGAAATTCAACGACGACACTCGCATTATTCGAACAAAATTTATTGATTAAAAGTAAGCAAGAATGACTAGCTAATTGGTGTAAAATGGACGTAAACGATGGTTGAAAATGAAATTAATACTGATCAAATATATATATTAAATGAATTTATTTATTAAGTCGAAATTTTTCAGGCCCACAGCCACACACCGACAACCTAGTAAAATATTACATAAAGATTCGAGCACTGTAAGTGCGGTGTAAGTCCGCCAACAGCTCGTGTCCGTGAGAGATCTCGCCGTGGGTAACGACGGACTCGAACGTCAATTCATTCACTATCATAGGGGCAGAAGGAGGATCGGGAGGCAATCTTTTGGTTGCTTACCTTTCTACCTACTCCCGAAAAATCGACCTAAAATATTAACACCGAGTAGTCTAGTTGAGACTCTTAAACTCTAACATCAACAAAAAATTTTCCCTAGGATCAACTTGAGGTTAACGGGAAAGGGGATTGCGGAAATCGATGCATCGAGCTTCAAATAATCCTATCAATCATTAATAACTTGGTAAGCTAGATATAAACCAATAATAAACTTATTGATAATTCAAAAATTTTGGGACTAAAGCTAAAGGTCTCCTAAAATCGTCAATCATTCAGAAAATTACGACAAAACCACCTAATAACTCATTAACTGATTAAACAATGTGACAAGAACTGAATGAAAATCTATAAACCATTCTGGGAATGAGGCCAAAATTACAGCCAAGAAACGTTATGGATCAGTAATAGTTTTAGAGATATTGACAAAACTAAATTAATCCCTATATAAATCATTATTAGTGACGAAATACGACCAAAAAACCCAAAAATCTCGACCCATAATACCACCCTAATTATGATGATAAAAAGAATAAAATCGAACTGCGTTAATTCATGCGATAGACTAGTAATTGCCAGCTTTTAAAAGCACTATAATACCCAATCGTCTAAATTCCCCAAGGTATTTGTTGTCCAAGATTCCTAAACATATGTGGGTTCTGCTAAAATAAACATGAAAGGAGCATGACCTGTAATATTACGGATACTAGGATAATCCTAAATGGACAATTTCCCCACGGGCAAATTCCACAGGTTAGTTATAAAAGATCTTAGTAATAATCTTACCCAAATCCACTCATCAAAAAAAATCGCCAACCAGGTAAAGTAAATAAGAAAAAAAGAATCAAAATCAATAATGTTAGATGATCAAATTAACATAAAACTCCGGAGTATTCATCAGTTGAAAACAGTTAATCCACATGGTAATTCCCAGTGAATTTAAGATTACCCACGATGGTATCTGCGAAAATAATCCGAGAATCCCGAATGTAAACAATAGGTGACCCTTCGACCTCCTAGAAACCATTAAGGGGAAAAAATATAAATCATGATTACTTTGAGAGAGGCCACGGCTAGTATTTCCGACATAAATACCTCCTAAACGTCCAGTCCTCGCTCTCAAACGATGTAAAGTAAAGGCTCCCATTAAAACAGTTCACCTTAGACGAACGGCAAAATCGGTTTCTTGAAGGCAAAAAAACTGAGTCAACTATCGATTTCAGCAAAAAATTTTAAAGTTTCACCATGATATATCAATTCAGCAGTAAAATACATTGGTCATTCTAGAAATTTAGTAGAAATTGATTAATTACCGGATTGGAAATCTAATTAATACTTAGTGTTTGTGTGTTGAGAATTCCTTCCACTCTCCAATTGATAGCAGAGATAAGACAGAAGAAAATATTTTTAACGAATCATCATCATCCACCGAGTTCACTATGTGGCCACGTGGCAGCACACATAACAATGAAGACTGTAAATTGAAAATGGAATGCACATTGATCCAGATTTACGATGAAACATTTTCCAATGCCAACGACATCTGCGCGCGAGGCTAATAGTGAGGAGTCTAGTGGGAAATCACCGACTGGATGCGCTAGCCGGAAAGACTCCAAATTTTAGGACACCCAGAGCAAGATCATTTCCATGCAGGACCGAAGGAATGTCCAATCTGAAAACTGTTCGACAGGTACGGCTATTCAGGCCAATTTTTGATGAACAATAAATTATTTGTAATCGATTTCCTATGCATTCATTTCAACGGTCACCCAGTAATGAGTTTTGACCTTGCAGACCATAGTTACTCCAAAATTGTAATCAGGCAATCTTCAATTTAGATCATGGATCTTCTACCCCTAACAACCGTAGTAGACCTCCCCACGCTAGTCATAACGTCCTCATCGACTCGACTAATCCAAAATTTTCGACAGTTTCTCACCGCTTATCAGTTTCCCAGTTAGAAATACAAAATATGGAAAACAATAATAGCGGAATACATGGAGAGTTTGCCGTCGTAGGTAACCGCAAACTGCTTGATCTCCATCGTTTGTTCCACGTAACCCATCCGACATCTCTGGAAATTAGCAAATGGCTTTGTTTTCCTTTTACCATTTAAATCTATTAGTATTGACCTTCGTTGCTCAGTCATAATACGTAGTATTTGAAGTATTTTTCTCTATACAATTTACTTCACAGTAGCGTACTGGAAATTATTTAAGGTTATATTCTGATTAAGATAGTTATATTATTTGAAATAGTTGAACTTACATTTTATTATTTGAATTATTTAAACTCACAATTTTAATAGTTGAATTGTTTAACTTTACATTGCTAATGGGATATGTAGATTATTTGAGCTATTTAGTTTTCCATTCTTATTAGAATGTTTTAGAATATTTGAATTGTATTAATTTCACTCTTTTTACTATGGTAGTTAGATTACTGGAATAATTTGGCTTACAGTTTTGGAGATATTTAAATCACTTGAATTAGTTATCTGGGTATATTCATAAACAGAATATTTGGGTCATTTGAACCGAACATCCTTGCGCTATAGTATTGAAACCATTCAAAGTGAACCCTTTATTAATATTCTAGAGGTGATCGGCCTCAACTAACAAACCTAGTAATTAATGGTAATTAATTAGTGTTATAAATCGTTCCATTCACAGCTCCCGAATCGGACATCTGGTGGGTTACAGGGTGTCGATGCTTGTTTAAATGTTCTCATGATTTCCCCGGTAACGCCATATAAATATTTTCTCACTACCATTCGGCACCCGTTGCTAGGCAACGTTGGAAATGTTTTCGAGTGGGTGGATTGCCCGCGAAAAGTGAGCGCTATTGCTAATGCTATAATCGCTCGGACAATCCTTGGGTTCAACGAGCTGTCGTTAGAAGACTTGTGCCCACTTTAGATTACTGGTCCCATGCATGCTGTGGAGTTTGGTACTATACAGGGTTATAGACGCCGGAAAAATTCTTTTAATAAAAATATATCAATTAAATAACAAGGAAGATATAATTGTGACAGGACACAAGTAACTCGTAACTGAGAGACAGTTTATCAGACATTTAGGTCTGCTTTGACAGTCGAGCGGCTCGGCGTCTTGCACGCTCTTTTCTCCCAGGCCGATAACCGTTCGTAGCTGGGGTGGTTGGGGTGGTGGTTGCGGTCGGAGTCGTCATCGCATTGCGGTAGGTTAGCTGAGCGGGAGCGAAGACGAGGGGATAAGTGACCGCTGCCTCTTCTTGGTAGGCCGACAGGGCGACCTCCAGTCCCTTTATTTGGATCCGCAGACTCCGTACTAACTGTCTCTCCTCTTCCCATCCCTGTTGAGCTGCCGTAAGCCGCTGGCGAAGCAGTTTCACCTTTTGGGGTTCCATCCAAATGTCCTTCGTTTGCTGTACTTCCCTGGCCAACTGAACATTCTGTTCGTGGAGGTTTCCATTAGCCGCTCGGACTCGTTCCAGTTCCAACTGTAATATGGATAAAGGCTCCATCTCTGAAATAAAACGTACCGATTACGATTGGTAATCTTATAAAATCTTGATTATTCAGTTAAGTTAAACATGGGTTAGAAATGCAAAAAAAATGAAAAAATAACACAAGTGGTATCTATCAAACATGTATTTAAAAAAAAAATTTGATGATAGTTACGAGTTCCCCGAATCAATCAGAGTCGACATCCTGGAAAAACTTCTTGATCCCTTCCTCGGGGGAACAGTTCGTGATCACGACCACGGGCCGTTTTGTGTTTCTGGCCGGTCTCGGAGGGGGTGGATAGGTGTCTACGAGTCGACCGGCACCGAGGTCGTCTTCCACATTGGCTAAATAGTTTTGGGCCCGAACCACCATGGAATTGACTTGGCACTGGTGAATCTTGAGATGGGCTAAGAGCGCCCGGGCCCGTACATGGATATCTTGGGCCGGACTGGGTTCGCATACTCGCCCTTGTGGTTGAAATTGCTTTATAGTGTTGTTCACTAGGGAGATGTCGTCCTGTCGCTCCTCTCCTGACTGAGGCCTGTCGGGTCGTCGTTCTTGATCGCTGCGTTGCCACGCGTGCCGCCATTGATCTGCGACGTGAGTGGGAATATATACGTGGGATCTTGATGGTTCTAAGAAAAATAACAAATTAACGGGGTGGATTGAAGAATCTTTAGTTTAATAATCGTTTATTCGGATATGGTTGAGGGCGTTGCTTCTTAGATCTGAGTCGGGTGAGTTAGTATCTTATCCTTGTGGGCGGAGATAATACTTCTAGGAGTGGTCAGTGTAGGTTAGGGTCAGGATTAACCGATTTCTAGTGGTATAACTATGATTACATAAAGAGGTTTACGTCCATCGTTACTCATCTCAGCACAACTTTTTCTTTTCTAACCCAGGTCGAGTATTCCCTTTAATTGCAAATCCCTTTTCTGGAACAGAAATATTTGGAAGAAATGAATGGTTTGAGTTGCTCGCTGTAGGTGAAGTAAATTCCTGTTATGGTTCTAAAGTGAATTAATTGATCAGGCTTCGGAAAAATACAACACACAAAAGCCTGAAATGGAATCAGTTAATTAGTTACTCGTTTAGATAAAGAAAGATATTAAGCTACAAAAAAATTAATATGATTTTTATTTATAAAATTTTTTAACGAAATTCCAAAAACACGTAACATGATGCAGTTGATTTATTATATTGAAATAGACATGTATTACTTAAATTGATGTAGCTAATTTACGCTTCTAAAATGGAGGAATCTAAAATACCTGTACCCATGCAATCGATCTATAATTCAGGAGAATATCTACAATTTCTTAGGATAACATAGCTGGTTGTTAATGCTAAAATAACAAAGTGTGAAATACTTGAGTTAATGAAGTACTAAAATGAATAAACGCGCAAAATAATAATCTAATTGCTTCCTGATTCTCAGATGGAAAAATCTAAAGCACATAATGGATTTATAATCCTAAATAAAGAAAGATCTAAATATATAAAATACCGAAAATCAATTTATAATTCTGAAAAACGAGAAAACTTAATCTACCTAGATTGGCATCTTTGTTTTATAATACCGAAATGGACAAAATTTACGTGAAATGACGTAATTGGTTAGTATTTCTAAACTGGAAAGGGTGAATTGATCATAATAGTGCAGTTAATTCTGGGAATTTCCATAACTATCAAGCATAACTCCACTAAGTTCATCGAGTGATTCCGATTTTTTCGAGATTTCGTTCTGAGTATCCATAATCATCTACTTAGGAATTATGAGTTGAGATTGATTTTATTAGTTGAGGTCCTATTGAGGTCTAAGTGTCCTTGCTCCTGAGAGTTGTATGAAGAAACACTAGGTTCATAGAGCTAATTGAATTTAAGGCTCGATTCATGGAATTGGGCTTATCTGTCTAGTCCTAAATCTAAGCATGGTTGCCAATGTGTCTCTACAGTTTATGACAAAAGGTCGTAAAACTACATCAATATAAAGTAAAAGATTTACTTATGTGTTGCTCCCGAACTGCGACGTCTTCCTCTGGAATCCTGACGGTGGTGTATTTGTCTACTGAATTTCCTCGTGCATTCATTTCCGAATAAATTTTCCTTTCCTGTACTTTTAATCGATTTGAAATGAGCTCTGTTATGCTGTCTCGCGATTATATATAGTGTTGTGTCGTCCTATCGTTCTGTGAACAGTTGCGCACACGTATCGGTAGTAAGCGTATACTGGAAAGGTCACACCAATGTACAATCTCTTATAAATCGGAGTGTGTGTGTGTGTGCATTTTTATCCAAGTTATTTCATCGTCGATCAGGCAGCTAAATGTCAACCACGAAGTTGTTTATTACTTTTCGTTCTATCGTTTCAGTGCATCTATATATTGTCTTGAACAAATCGCCGCAAAATATAATGAATGATCGTAAATGGAACTTATTCGTTACATCACAGGAAGTATTTGCTGCGGATTAGATTATGAGGTAAGCGTTAGGTGTTTGTGCTCCAAAAAAAATGTTACTTCTTCGGCTTGTAGATTTCTGATGACCTATTACTTCAATGTGGACTAGGGATTGAGGAGGGATCTTTACCGGCATTTGTTTTGTATTTCTTTTCATTGCCTTTATAATATATATAGGAAAAACATCGATACGTATTGGTCAGGGATTTACTACTTGTTCCATCGTTTTTGCTGCGTTAGCTTGGTTGCGGACTATATTATAAATCCACCAGGAGTGGGTTCTAGGCTAAAATTGAAAGGTGACTATGTTCGTTCAGATGCGGATTAATTCACTATGATGTTTAATTTACATTTGTTTGTGGGTAATTTAATTATATTCTCTTCACACTGTTGTTTTGTTTCTTGTGCACGAATGCGGACGCATTGCTTAAAAATAGTTCAATTTACAGCGATAGTTCCGTTTATTATGGTTAATTCGGGTAGTTGGTAAAATAATATTAGTTTAGGTTATGATAGGATCCTTGTACGGGCTCGCTGATATTATAGGTTCTTAGCCGGAGATCTGGTACTTACTCAACGATATTTCTCTCATCGGTATTAACGTATAAATTTACGTTTAATTTGGGATATCGTTTGTTCGTGGTTCAATTAGGTTCCTTGTGACCGTTTAACTCAGTGGTTCGTTTAACTGGGTGTCCTGAATTATTCTATATTTATAATGATTTTAGCTTAGCCTCTACATTTTGATTTAATAATTACATAATGGTAATATCAACTCGTTATTAATTTGAATGTTCAGCAACGATTTCAATTTCGATTCTCGTTACCTCCCTTTAGTTGACCTTAGGCGCATTGTGTTCATATTATATTTAAGGAGTGCCCACTGGACTACTCGGTGTGGTGATTTTAAGCCGTGTGTAGAACAATTTTAGGTCGATTTTAAAGAAATCGAGAAACGAGGAAGTAGCCAAAAGACCACTACCTTATTTCTCCTTTCTTCTATACGGAATAATATTGACGTTCCGATCCCTGCGTTCCGCACGCCGGGTCTTCACGGGCACAGATCATCGGCGATATTCCACACACTTACATGAATCTGAATAATATGTTGATTTTACTATCTTGTGATGTGTCTTTGGCTGTGGGCCGGAAAAATTTCGACAAATTTAAGAAAAACAAAACTATAATTTATATATCATGAATAATTTATTAAAATAATAAAAACAAGTTACCAATCCACAATCCATAAACCATAAAATATTACTCTCCCCACGCCGACATCCAACCAGAGCTCTATCGAGGTTGCGAGGGTGCGACGTGGAAAGTGCTTCCAATAAAACTCTCACTCACCTAATAGATTTTAGAAAACTAGTTGAAAATTTTCAAAAACGATTTTTGGTTTTTTTTCATGTGAAAATGCATCAGTATATATACCTATTTTTTGTCCCTAACCTTGCGTGTTCTTTTTCATTTAGTAAAACAAATTTTGACCTTGGATTTTTCTAGTGTATTCTAATCTTAATTTTTATTATTTTGAAATTTTATTTGACAATTTTTTCTTTAGATTTTTAATTGAATTATTTCTAATTCAAATTATTTCATTTTTATTTCATTTTCATGAAATTTGGTATTTTTAATAAATTGTCAAATTTTGGTCAAAATCATTGGGTTTTCGTGTTATGTTTATATTTAATTCGTGCGGATCTTGGTGCATTTTGCCATTATTTTAATTTTATTTTTATGTTTATTATTTTATATTTTATTATCTTTTTTTCTCATATTTGATAGGGTTTAGTTGATGTTTTTAATAGGTTTGAATTTAAATTTGCATGTTATATTTGAATGTGTGTTACCGATTCATTTAAACATTTACAAGGCCGTTTGTGTTCTGGCCCAACACATCTGACTCGAGTTCATAAAGATTCATTATTAGTTTTAGA
Organism: Schmidtea mediterranea; assembly: GCA_022537955.1. Classification (NCBI taxonomy): domain Eukaryota; kingdom Metazoa; phylum Platyhelminthes; order Tricladida; family Dugesiidae; genus Schmidtea; species Schmidtea mediterranea. Next base: position 76,106,051 of record CM039680.1, read on the forward strand.
AAAATTATCTTCTGGAAAAGCAAATGGTTTAGGTTAAATCTTGACGGATCCATCAACAGAAAAACGAGACCTTGATGAAATGAACGAACTCGAGTATCGATTAAACTAACTGACTAAAATCCACCGGCGTAGAATAACTTTACTAGAAATGGGCTAATCCCATGACCAATAATCAGGAGTCGAACGACGTGATGTCATGCTAACCCATTAATTTATTGTCATCAGGTATCCTGGACAGTAACTGGGAAGACGCGGACCGCACTACTCTAACAGTGCCAACCAGATTTGCCGGGAGGTATCGGCAAGCCTTATAAAATCGGGGCTATACCATATCCACTTATGGTACCCCCGAGTGGCCAAACAGGAATAGTAACGGGTTGACAACGGATGTCGAGCTCCCTAGCATTCTCATCAAGAGGGAGTTGGGCCGAAACCCAGCACGAGAAATTCGGCAGAAAGCAGAAGGTGAACTCCACCGTCTGGAGCAATTGGAGTGGCGCTATTGGTATTTGGCGAACCGACAAAGAGAACACCTCGCCAGGATCAATCGGGATATCGCAAGTGGGCGTATTCCCAGTTCGGACGGGCACCTGCTCACTTACGGAGTGGCTTATGATCATCAGGATTCAGCTCTCCTAGAGAGCGATGTACCAGTTCACCTGGTGATTCCAGAGAGCCTCCTCCAACCGGATATTCGGGACATCCTGGAAAATCGGGGCGTAGAGGAGCACGCCTATTCGTGGAGGCGGTTGGCGAATAAGAGACAGTATCCAAATTAAAATTTTGTATTGTATCACTGATTGTAATAAACTAGTCTGTGTTGGTACATTTTTATTTTTTGATCAACTTAAACAACAAAATCGTACACAAAAGTTATTAATCGACATACTCATGCGAGAATGGTGAAAAATAAAAACGCCCTAAGAAAGTGGAGCCTACGATTCCCTATTAAATCGTTACAATTAACTGGATGATTTGCCTAATTCCTATTTTCATTAAGGAAAATCTATGATGTATGTTATACCGAAAATCGCCAAAGAGTTGAAGGATCTCCGAAAAGAAAATCGGAACCTGCACCAGCAATGACTCCAATTAAGTCGTGAGTTACAACGGATTAGAGCCACTTGGTCAGAGCCAGCTAAAGTAAAACGGCTCTATCAAAAAATAGACGCGGCACAAAAGGGCTGGCGAGAGGAGAGAGTCTTGAACCAAACTCAAAAGGTCCAGATTCGTGGTCTGGAAATAGCCGTAGCGGCAAGCCAGGAGGGGCAAGCAGTCACCTATCCCCTTGTGTTCGCCCCAGCCCAAGTAGCCTACAGGAATGCAACAAGTCCTGCACAACAACCATTCAAACCGAAGTCTCGGGCAAGGCCAGGGAGGGCTGAAAGGAAACCTCAGAAACAACAAAAATTGCATTAGGACAGAGATTATTTTGATGATGTATTACATGAATAAATAAAATATTCTCTTGTCATTTTTTTGTTCTCACAATATAAATATATTAGTATAAATATATTAGTATATATAATGTGATGTAAAGTAAAGTGAGTAAGGGACCTAAAGAAGATAAGACGAGCACAGACCTTCCATCGGTAGCTCGCTGAACCAGCTGTAGACCGGGTCTTAGCAGTTTTGGAAACAAAGCTCACCTTTGACGTTCACAGAACCATTGGTTACAGTATCGACGTTGCCTAGCAACGGGTAACCAGTGACAGTCAGATAGAATTATATGATTGGGGTCAAGGTCATGCCGATCACCTATAACCCCACACTTACTTAAATGTATTTTTACACATTTTCTATTCTTTTCACTCCAACTATTATTGTTTACTGAATGACAAATTAATTAGTAAGTATAAATGGTGGTTAATCTAATTGATAGTAAAAAGAAACTTGATTAGAAAAATATTCTTAAATTAATTTCACAAAACATATATTACATTCACAGTACTTGAAATAAATTTTCATATATTTATTGAAAATTATTAGACTTTTAAGTTTCTAAAGATCAAAATAAAGTTAGAATAAAAAGTTAATACATAAAATAATTATCATCTACCAGTCTTTTTCAAAGTGGGCGATAACACCCCTTTGTGGGCGTTTGAGACCTAAAGGGAGGCGTTAAATGGCCCAGAAAAAAATTGGTGAGGGGGGCATTGACGTGGGTTAAGAGGACGATGGTAGACTTGTAATTTCATTTACTTTATATTTTAAATTTCACTAACATTAAAACCTACTTACTACACAATAACGAATAATTAGTTTATATTTCTACCCTGTATGATGGTATAAAAACTTAAAATACTTAACATAGATTTCGTAGGATAGCCCGCACGCCGTACGAAATCAAGTTGTCACAATTTTCTGTTAAATAACGCTATTGGAGCAATCCGGTAGCAATTGTTCTGTACCATTAAAATTTATTTACATGTAATACATTTTGTATATTATACCATTAAATAATCTTTAGGGGATGGTGGCAAATCAAATTGTGTCTTTACCCTTTAAGTGCGGAATAAAATTTCATGAAATGTCACGAAATGAGTCAATTATCCTGCTGCATCTTAATTCATATTCAAAATATTTATTATAATTATTATCCATGAAAAAAATCAAAGTGAAAAAATTAGAATTTTTTATAGATTTATATATTTAAAATTAATTAAAATATGAAATATACAACTTATAAAAACATAAAAACATACTGTAATGTTCTAATTTTATCTGAAAATAAAATAAAAACAGGGCTGAACACATAACGCAGGTTTCCAAATATATTGTTCACAATAGAAAGAAGTTTGCTTTCTTTTTCAAACCCCTTTTCCCTTTTTCTTACATGATGAGGCATTATACTACACACTTGACAGTTTGCTTGATATTTTTTTACCATCATACTTTGCAGGAAAATGCCCTTTTAACAATATTCGAGTTTTCGTCGAATCCTTTATTCTTCTTCCTCTTCTGGTAGTTGGTTTTTTAAAATATTCGGCTATTAAACCGTCAATTACATTTTCACGAAATTTTTCGAGAATTTTGTATGTTATAGCATATATGCCACTTCTATCACAAAATGTCATAAGGTTTGGTACCATTTTTTGTGCCGCCTATTAAATGGATATGTTGCACAAAGTTGATCAAATATATCAACACCTTCCATGTTAGCATTATAAATTCTTTGAATGTTAGGTTTTATGACTAATCTACGGTCGACATGTTTGGAGCGTACATGCACTTCCGTTACACCAGCATTACCAACAGTAGAAAGCATGTTTACCTTTCCTGTATCTTGCCAGGCACATGCGAGCATCTTTTTATGTTTATTTTCCCATAAAACTGGAAGGTTTCTTTTTTTCATTTTCTTTTCTTCATTTCGGCAGGTAATTGCTTTTCATTAGCTAGAGCAGTTCCACAACAAACAATTTTATCATCTTTCAATTTTTTGTAAAGTTCTACACTTATGTAAAAATTGTCTGTATAAACTACATGACCCTCATTTTTATAACCATCCAGTAATTTATTTACAACTCTAAATCCTAATCCTTCATTTAGAGGCTCGGATTCCTTTCCTTTATTGACATCAAGCTTCGTAAGAAAGCCTGTTTTAGAATCATGCAGTGACAAAACTTTGATTCCCCACTTGGAACTGGGCTTAGATGGCAGATATTGTTTTATATATAATCGTCCTTTGACCTTTACCATCGACTCATTGACACATAATTCTTTGTTGCTTTTATAAGCATCTGTATAAGTATTTTCTACCATATTTATAATGGGTCGGATTTTGAACAGGCGATCTTCTTTTTTGTTTTCTTCATGATTTGCAAAATGCAAAAATTGATAATGGTCTCTTTTCATAATTTGTGAAAATCCGGGAGTTTCCGTGAGCCAAAAGGAATCTTGATAATATTCTGGACCTGAATTCCAATCTCAGTCACCACAAACATCTTTATATCAATTGCATTGATTTCTTTCCATTTTTTGAAACGAGATTTGGGTGGAATTGTTTCAGTAGCTGCCAATTTACTCCTCTCATATCGATTTGTTTTTACAGCAACATGCTCAAATATTGATTCTGGAAAAAATTTTCTAGTACAATCGACAGGTTTCAAATTTCCAATTCCAATAATCTTATGTTCTCCGCTAAATTCCGGTATTCCGTCCAAATCACAAATCACAAATCAATATCCCACAATCTTACTTCTCACCAAGTAGTGGTGTCCAAATTAAAATAAAATTTTTCTCTCCGAGATCTAACAACAGAAACTAATAAATTCCTCTACTATGACCAATAGCAATTTTACTGTATTTTAGGATGGTAAAATGGTTGGATTCCGAGGTTAAAAGGGTTTTTATTGTGTGGGGTTTATGGGCTGGTTAACCTTGACCCCAGATGTAACTTTCTCTTTGCAACGTTGGTAATGTAACCACTGGTTTTGAGATCGCCAAAGGTGAGCGCCATTTAGGAACTACTCTCACCCGACCTCAAACTGGGTTCAACGCACTGTCGTTAGAAGGCCTGTGTGAGATTTTATTTACTCTGATCCCCTTCTCGTGTATTTGGCCTCTCTCATTCTACAGACTAAATCTTTCACTCTCTGCTATTTACTCTAGCTCGTCCTGTATCAACTTATAAAAAAAAGTCAGTAGAATAGAAAGAAAACATTCATTGAACGAACAATCAAAACTCATTTTATTCTGCGTGTTGAGCGGCCCGACTCTTGGCGCGCTCGTTTCTTCCTGGCCGATGTCTGAGTGGCTTATTCACAGGTTTCACGACCACTGTTGATTCTTTGTAAGCAAGTTGGGCTGGTGCAAAGACCAAATGGTAGGTTACCTCGTCACCCTCCTGGCACGCCGATAATGCTACCTCTAGGCCCCGAATCTGAGTTTTCAGACTTTGATTAAGCTGTTTTTCTTCGGTCCAACCTCGTTGGGCGGCTGCCACCTTTTGGTAGAGGGTCTTCACTTTCTTTGGCTCTATCCAAGTGGATCTTATCTGTTGGACTTCAGCAGTCAATTGCATAATTTGTCGGAGTAGATTTTTGTTTGACTTCTGGGCCTTGTCTAGTTCCTTTTGTAAGATTTCACTTGAATGCATATCTACAATAAAAGAAAATTCATCATCAACTGTACTTTCTACGTCAGAATTCACATAGTTTATTAAATTTTTCCTACGTTAGGGCTTATTCTATAATTTTGTGTAAATGATGAAAAGAAAGGAAAAATACAGTGAAGACTAATATTTATTTTCATCTAATTCACTAAAGCTTCTCAAGTCTTGGACGGCCTTGATTTCCATTTCTTTTGGGTGGTTCACGAGCATATGGGTGCTCGCGGTTGCCATTGTAACTCCGCTCTCCATCCCGCATCTCCTTGGTAAGTATTCTCCGTGGGACCACCACGTTCATCTCTGTGGAACTTTCACCCAGACGTGGGTCGTCTAAGTTGTAGGATGTATTGTACGGCGGTGCGTACCCTTCCGTGCTCGGGAAAACTCCGGTCGCGATTGCTTCGTTTATTTCTGCAAGGTAACGCTGAGCTCGTACCACTTGTTTGTTGGTCTGGCGTCGATGTTCTTCTAAACGTGCCAGTAGGTATTCTGCTTGCCCTCGGATCTCTCGGGCAGGATTTTGGCCTGGTTCCCTCTTTATAGCAATATAGGGAAGATCGATTTCTCCATGTTCCCGTTGAGAACCTGCGCGGGATTCTCTTACTGGCGAGATTGAGAACCCCGCGTCCCACATGGCTTGGCGACATCTGGCGGCAGAAAGTGCGGGAAATCGCACCATGACGCGAGATGCGTCAATCCAGAGGTTGTCTGAAAAAGTTGAGTAGAAATTATTACAATACTTCGTAGATAATTAATCACGTTAAATGTGCAGTCATTTAGAGTCGTTATTTGCGGAAGGAGAAAAAAATCGAGGAATCAAAGAGTGGCGTTGGAGGGGTCGAATAGGTAGTTATAGGTGGTGATGGATGTTCGGACGGCATTTGAGTTAATTAGCACTGAGTAGTTGGGCTGTTTCCAGGTCAATAATCTAACTCGGGGAATGGAATTTCTTTTATCTGGACACGGTTTGTGTTGGTTGTTGGTCGAATTTCACTATTTTAATGTGTGGCCTTCTTACATTACTTTGTACACTTCACGTGAAATTTAGTTCTAATTATCTTTTCATCCTACTGTCGTTTTAGAATATCACTTCTTTGGTCAATTCGTTATACTCTTTTCGTCATGAAACGAACTAAGACAGGTCGATCTTGTACGAAGTTTGTTTGAAACTCAATGAAATTTCGGCTTTAAGAAATGAAGTGGCTCATCAGTGAAATGTCGTCGTGGTTAGTTACGTAAAAATTTCAGTGACGATCCATAACGAAATGATTTCGTGACTCCTGCGTCATATGAGTATGAATCCAGGATGAGTTTATGCATTTATTTATTTTGTTCTAGACAAGACATAAAAACACAGCAAACAGATTTATTAATCGTATGCATAACGTTCTTTATCGGGACTAATCGGTCGTTTCTGTTGGAAGGGCTGTCCGCATTTGGGCAGCTGGCAATTGGTCGTCATAATATTATTATCTTGGTCACACGGTCCTCATATAAACATTAAAAAATAAATTTTATAACGATCAATGTTTACCTTCCTGATCTTTCCGAGCTCCTTGACTAGAGTTTCCGCGATTGATATTGGGTCGTTCATAATTTGGCTGTTCATTAGAGTAATTCATAATTGCGAATAAATGACAATTGTCGTGGTGTTCGAATTTATATATCTCTAACTAGTGCCACGTCATGCGGGTGAGGATATGACATTTAGTGATAATAATTATTGCTGGATTTATTTTTGTGCCCTACAATTAAAGTCCTAGCAATTCAATTTTCTAACTATTGATTTTTTTGGGTCGAATCGTCGATATTGTTTTTATGCGGTGTGCAGAGATATTGTTCTGTGTGCTTGTCATGTAGTGGTTGTTATTATTTATTTATTTTCCTGACTGGCATTTTCTCCGGGATTTTCTTGTTTTCCGGGAAGATTGTTTACGTGGCAGTTAAACTCCTATTTAAAATGATCTCATTTTCGGCAGTTTGGATATTATGTCGGTGGCATTTTTATCATTTCGGTCTCGCAGGTGGCTTATTACTACAGCGGTTCGTGGATTCAACAGGAACGAAAGCTGCCACTCTCTATCCGAAATGTTTAATTTAACAAATATCCATTTTCTCGGGGTATTCTCTCAAAGCAGATCAACAGTTCACTCAGTAGATATCTAACGTCGGCGGTACGGATTAGGGTCTCGGAAGGTGGTCCTCCATCAATAGCGGTGTCTTCGTCAGAGAAGAGTTCATGTTTATGCACAAAGGTGGTGGATCAAAATGTTGATCTTAGTCGCTTTGTTTGAATTCATTTTATTATGTTGAATATTATTACTATCTAAATCCATCGTTCTTATTTATTTATTGGATAATTTTAGCGTGGCTGATACTAAGCAATAATTAATTTTATTAGTATCTACTGTTACATTACACTTATTCTATGAGTTTGGTTACAGGCGACGGACTTCCTAGATGAGATTTCAGCACACGTTTTATCGTAGCGAGAGTCTTTTAAAGTTATTTATTTAAATTCCGAGTTAGTAGTTAAAATTTTGTTAAAATGTTTTAATGATGAGATTTAGTGCGTTCCTTTATCGTTGAATTATCTTATATTACTACCAATATTAATTCTCATCAGGATAAATCTTGTTATTTCCAGTCCTTGGGGTTTCGTGATATATTTTATGCGCGGGTATCGATTCACGTCACACTGTTATCCAATATTTTTCTCCATTTCGGAGGAGTTCAGGGTTTTTATTATTTAGCTGTATTGTCAACCTTTAATATAATTATTTGTCGTAGTTTTATTTCACTAAATCCTCTAGATTTCTCGTTTATATCTTAGTTAATTTGTGGTTGATTCATTTCTTAATTAAGTTGGGTTTACAAATCCCTCTATAATATCCTCGAGGAGTAAGATCGTTTGGTTCAATGTTATTGGGATCCTTACGCTAGTTTTGGGGAATACTGTAACTATTAAATTTCGTCTGAGCGCTACTTAGGGTCAGATTTTATGTCATTATTAAGGGTTAATTTTTACTAAGTTTAACGCTCATTTAAATTAGGAGTTGGAAACTTACGCTATCATTATTTACGACAATTTACCCTTACGGTATCGATTTATTGGTGCTAGTGCTCACTCGTTAATCGGAGTTTTACATACTATTTCTAGGATATTAACTGTTAACTTTACTGATATTATTGTTTATTTATTAAATAAATGATCATAGCAACGATTTTTAGCATCCGTTCCCGTTATTCCCACTTTATTTGACCTTAAGATCATTTTCTGTTCATGTTAGAATATTACGAGTGCCCACTGGACTACTCGGTGTGATGATTTTAGCCGACAGTCATTTATCATTTTAGGTCGAATTTTCAGGAAATGGGATGCAGAGGGGCAGCCAAAAGACTACCTCACCACTTCCCAATTTCCCCTAGAACGGATAATATTGACGTTCCAGCTACTGCGTTCTCACGCCGTATCCTTCACGGGCACAAACTATTGGCGGACTTACACCGCACTTACAAAGTTTGGTTTGGGTGCGTATATTTTATTGTCTTGCGGCGATGTGTCGGCTGTGGGCCGGAAAAATTTCGACATGAGTCATTTTATTAAAACTTTTATTGAATATAATTGGCATGATACATTGTTTAATCATAATTGGCATTCATCTGATAACACATCTCACATTCAAACCTTTCCACACGCCGAAACCTCAAACAGAGCTCACATGAGGTTGTCTGGGTTTGACGTGGAGAAAGTTTTCCGAACGTTTCTTCACTCACATTGAAAATATTGATTACTACTGGCTAAAACTGATTACTGGTCAACTGGTTCAAGTTTCTAACAACTGATTAAAACTGCTTCAAGTTTGCAAAAACTGATGAAAATTATATGAAAATGAATCGGTATATATACATATTGTACGACCCTAACCTTTCGTGTTAAATTTGATGTATGTGGGGTTAGTGAGCTTCGTGACCTTGACCCCATAACATACAAAATATTTCAACGCCCGCCAATGGTTACCCGTTGCTAAGCAACGTTGGAACTGTAACCATTGGTCACAGGACCTCCAAAGGTGAGTTCCGATGTCAGAACTTTTAAGGTTTAGTCCTATGTCGGGCTCAGCGGACTGCCGTTAGAAGGCCTCTGTCCGTCTTATCTTTCAGGTCCCTTAATTACTTATCCATCATTTTACTCGCATACTTTAATTATCCATAATAAACAACATAACTAAACACAATTTTATTATATTATCGTCAACTAAGTTTGTTATATTAAAACGCAAATTTGATCATTCATTTGTGTTCTCCTTGGGCACGTCTCCGTATTCGTTTAGTCCTGTCTAGCCTGGCATGTGGATGAGATCGTTTGTTGGAATGCGTTGATTGATCCTGGTTGCGATAGGCCAGCTGCGGATGGTGCAAATACTAAGGGGTATGTCACCGCACTCCCCTCCTGACACGCGGACAGAGCAACTTCCAAGCCTTTTATTTGCTTCCGTTGTGCTTGATTTAACGATTTTTCATTTTTCCAGCCTTGTTGGGCCGCAGTAAGGCGTTAATATACTTCTTTCATTTTGGCCGGTTCCACCCAAGTATCTTTTAACTGCTGGATTTCTCGGCTTTGCTGTAGGAGTTGCCGGTGGAGATGCATATTCTCACATCGAAGCTCTTTCAGTTCTCGGCTGAGGATCCTCGTCGCTTCCATTCCTAAATTGAAATTATTTGATCATTTATCATTATCATCATTGGATTTGACACATTAATTAATTTCATCCGCCTTTGTCTTAAGCATCTTGGTGAACAATATTAATTCTAACGGGTTATTTCTATGAGTCTCGTGGCAACTTATTTATTAATTTAATTTATTATCATCTGGTTGAAGTTTCGCGATTCTCTTTCCTGCGTTATTTGCATTCTATATCGTGAAGTTGCGTTTTTCTAAAATAGTTAGAGTTCGTTTTATTTGTTTATCCTAGTGAAAATTATTTTTCTTAGTAAGAACAAAATCAAATAGTCAAATAAAACATTAACATTTATTATATGATACAAAATTATTTAATTATTTTTCAAGTTCGTTTCGATCCTTGGAACGAGCATTTCGGCGAAAACGACTGGTGAATGCCCATCATGGGTGTCGACTCGCATAGGCATGCTCTCCTGACTGTCTGGGTCCAAGTCGACTGCGAAGTGCTGGATGGACCAATTTCTCCGGCAAGATCAGGTTTGTTGGGGCGGTCATTTGTAGGAGTCTTGGGTCATCTAGTTCAAATGAGACCCAATAGTCCGGAGGAAATCCATCGGTACTAGGGATGATCCCGCTCGCGATGTCCTGATTTACTTGCGCCAATCGCTGCCTGGCCAGGATCGCCTTCCTATGGAATTTCTTCTCCATTTCCTCCATTTTCATCGCCGTATACTCTGCTTGTTGGCGAGCCTCCCGTGCCGGGTTTTTACCGGGTTCTCGATTGATGGCGATACTTGGTAATTCAATCTCATCTCCAAGATAATCGGGCCGTCGAGGCCAACTGGGTCCTCCATATGTAGCCAAGGCGTATCCTTGGTCCCATAGCGCTTGCCTATATCGAGCGACAGACGCATTTGGTATTTGAAGCGTTAATCGGGAGTCATCACTCCATCCCCCATACGGGTCTTTGCGATCTAAACAATTTTAATTAAATAATGTTAATCCTAAAATTGGCATACTATAATTTATTTGTTAAATAAGGCCTAGTGTCATCCATCAATTGGAAGGGCAAGAAATCATAAATATGTTAGATGAACAGTCATTTCAAGAAAGGTACATTACCTTGTTGCAACTCATCAAGATTTTTCCTCGTATAGGCGGAGAAACCGCACTTACACAGTGTGACTAGTTATGTATGAGTTTATTGACTTGTGTATTGTGTGGCTGTGGGCCAGAAAAATTTCGACAAAGAAGAATCTCTCTCTGAATACATATATTTTCAAATAACTACATCATTGTTCATCCATTAGTTTGGGTCATACGTTCAGATACATGACAAAAGATTTCCACAATTACGATCAAGTAAGGCTTACATATCAGTTGCTTGATTTCGTATTGTGGAAATTATTGCCGAGAGTTGCTCTTTGTAAATTGACTAAAGTGATTGCGATTAAAAGTCGTCACTTGGTTCGAGTGATTAAGTGTTAAAATTCTGTGAAAATGGATTGGTATTTATACCTATTCTGTGACCCTAACATTGCGTGTTAATTTTCATGAGATAAAACAAAATTTGACCTTGATATTACTTGTCTAATCTAATTCTAATTTGTATTATTTTTTCGATTTTATTTGACAATTTATTCATTAACTTTTTATTTTAATCCTTTCTGACTAAAATTATTTTATTTTTATTCAATTTATTCATTAACTCTTTTCTTTTTCAGTAAATTTTCAATTTTCGGTCAAATCTTTTGTTATTATGCTATTTTTATGTCAATTCGTGTAGATCTTGGTGCATTTGTTAATATTTTAATTTACTTTTATGTTTTTTATTTTATATTTTTAAATTATGTGTTTCTCGCATTTTGAGGTGGTTATTTGATGTTTATGGGTCCGATTTTTAAATCTGCATGTTGTGTTTGCGTGCTATTTCCAATCCATTTAAACAAAACCTTGTAATAGCCCAACATGTTGTAAAACAAAATTTGACCTTGTGATTTTCTATTATATTCTAATCTTAATTTTATTATTTTTGTAATTTAATTTGACAATTTTATTTTTAATTTTTTAATTGAATTGTTTCCAATTCAAATTATTTAATTTTAGTTCCAATATTATGGATCTTTACATTTTTTGGTAAATTGTCAAATTTCGGTCAAATTTTCATGTTCTCATGTTATTTTTATGTTTATTTCGTGCGGATCTTGTTGCACTTTGTTATTATTTTAATTTACTTTTGTGTTTCTTGATTTTATATTTAATTGTTTTCTCTCTCATATTTTAGCATGGTTAGTTGATGTTTTATGGGTCTGATTTTAAATCTGCATGTTGTATTTGCGTGCGTGTTACCGATTCATTTAAATAAAATTGTGCCTTGGCCCGACAATTGTATTTCTTTTAGGGGTTCAAATTAGTTACCAAAGACCTCCAATAGATGTCATCCAACTCTCAACTTTAATGTAACCTTTAATTAAAATTAAACGAGTAGAAGTCGAAATCGATGAGTCTAATTTTTATTATTCCCAAAACGATCCTCGATTCAATTTTTAATTTTTTCTTAAAATTATTTTAGTGCAACCCAATCAAACTAAAACGATAGACACAGAAAGGTTCCAGCTAGACGTGGCTCATTACCACAACGAAGCCTTGAAACAGAGCCAGCGAGCTGAGTCAATGATCCGAAGATGTCGTCGGATGGAAGAAACCTAAACTCGGCCGTAGAAGGCAAAAAAATTAATGCAACAAAACGAATTGTTGAAAGAATCAATACACTGAGGTAATGGCCAAATTAGACCAATTAAAAAGGGAAAACTACCAACTTAAGTTAAAAGAAACAATCAGGGCAGAGATCGGGCATCACTTCAGTACTGTTTCAAATATGGATCCAAACAACACCTGTGTTGGGACAGAACACAAACGGCCTTGTAAATGTTTAAATGAATCGGTAACACACATGCAAATATAACATGTAGATTTAAAATCGAACCTATTAAAACACCAATTAACCCTATCAAAATGCGAGAAAGAAAAACAATCAAATATAAAATTATAAACACAAAAGTAAATTAAAATAATACAAACTGCAACAAGATCCGCACGAAATAAATATAAACATAACACGAAAACAATTTGACCGAATTTGAGAATTTATCAAAAAATACAAAATTTCATGAAAATGAAATAAAAATCAAATAATTGAATTAGAAATAATTCAATTTAAAAATTCAAAAGAAAAACTGCCAAATAAAATCTCAAAATAAAATCTCAAAATCGAGCTCTGCTTGGGTGTCGGCGTGGGGAGAGCGGTGTAGTTGTGATCTTTATTTTATGATAAATTTATCGGGTAAATTATATTTTTATTTTAATAAAATATTTAAATAGCATAAAAACTTTGTTTTATATTGTCGAAATTTTTCCGGCCCACAGCCGAAAACACACTACAAGTCATTAAAATCCAACATACTATTCGAAATCGTGTAAGTGCGCGGAATATCGCCAATGATTCGTGCCCGTGAAAGCTCCGGCGTGCGGAACGCAGGAGCTGGAACGTCAATATCATTCCGTATAGGGGAAGAAGGGAAGAGGAAGTGGCCTTTTAGCTACTTCCTCGTCTTCCAATTTCCATAAACTCGACCTAAAATTATATTCACATACGGCTCAAAATCATCACACGAGTAGTCCAGTGGGCACTCACTAATTATAACATAAACACATTGCGCCTAAGGTCAATTCAAGGGAAGGTACTCGGGGAAATTAGAAAATAACGAAATCGTTGTTATAAGCTTAAAAAATGTATTGTAATAAAGATTTAAATAACATACAGTTTTAAAGTTAAAGATGTCGTTTTACATCAAACCGAATAAGTAATTGTTATATACCATTGCCGTTATAGACTTCTGAGATCCTGATAAGAGTCGATAAGTTGGTCGCGTAATACATAAAATAATATAGTGGCTGTAAACCATCTCACATCACGTTGATAGTAAAAGTAGGTTCCCTGAGTAGAAATGAATTAATATCGCTGATATAGAGTTCTAACGTCATACTGAGAGTCGATAACATTATGCGAGAAAATTAAAGTTGTGCAGTCACCTACACCGTTTAATAATATATTGTGAGTCAATAGCGTTACTCAATAAACATAAATTAATGCGATTATTCCAAATGTCCGATGCCGCGTCGAGAAGTGATAGCAGTTACTTAGAGGAAGAGATAAAATTGAACAGATATTATGAATTAACGTGTTGAGGCTGATAAACTTTTGTTAAATGAAAATACAGTAGTCCACGAAAAAAATTTAGAAGGAAAAGGTAAGGATTATTGTTTCAAAATCTTCTAAATGAACATTAAGACCGTAAAAATTTTTACGATAATCGGAGACGATAAATAAACTCCACTTATATTCTTGACAGCCGCAAACACTTTATCATCCAAATCTAATAGCAAAGCAAATTCTATTCAATATAATAAAATAAATCTCCAGTCGATAATTCCACCGAGAATAAATTCTGCTTATGATAGACTCAGAGAATATAGCTAGTGTTGGGCCAGAACACAAACGGCCTTGTAAATGTTTAAATGAATCGGTAACACACATGCAAACATAACACGCAGATTTAAACTCAAACCTATTAAAACACCAATTAAACCCACCAAAAAATGAGAGGAAAAACAATAAAATATAAAATAATAAACATAAAAATAAATTAAAATAATAACAAAAACCAACAAAATCCGCACGATATAAATATAAACATAACACGAAAACCTAACAAATTCGACCGAAATTTGATAATTTAACAAAAAATGTGGAAATTTCATGAAAATGAAATAAAAATCAAAGAATTTGAATTAGAAATAATTCAATAAAAATTTCAAAAGAAAAATTATCAAATAAAATTGCAAAATAATAAAAAAAAATTAAGATTAGAATACACTAGAAAATTCCAAGGTCAAAGTTTGTTTTACTAAATCAAAAAGAACACGCAAGGTTAGGGCCAAATAATAGGTATATATACCGATTCATTTTCACATAATTTTTAATCGTTTTTGAAAATCACTAATTCAGTTTTTGAAAATATATGTAAGTGGGAGTTTTATTTGGAGCTCTCTCCACGTCGCATCCTCGCAACCTCGATAGAGCTCTGCTTGGGTGTCGGCGTGGGGAGAGTGATATTTTTATGATATTTTTATGGATGCTGGGATTGGTAAATTTTTAATATTATTTTAATAAATTATTCATAATTCATAAATTGTTTTATTTTTGTCGAAATTTTTCCGGCCCACAGCCAAAGACACATCACAAGTTAGTAAAATTAACATATTATTCGAATTCGTGTAAGTGCATGGAATATCGCCAATGATTCGTGCCCGTGAAAGCCCGGCGTGCGGAACGCAGGAGCTGGAACGTCAATATTATCCCGTATAGAAGAATGGAGGAATAAGGAAGTGGTCTTTTGGCTACTTCCTCGTCCCTCGTTTTCTTTAAATTCGACCTAAATTATTCTACACACGGCTAAAAATCATCACACGAGTAGTCCAGTGGGCACTCATTAAATATAATATAAACACAATGCGCCTAAGGTCAACCAAGGGAAAGGTACCGGGGAAATAAAGAGTCGAAATCGTTGTTATGGACTTAATATACATTGTTGATTAAAAAGGGAAATTTAAATGACGGATAGCGATAAATTTGGAAATAATATATGAAATCCCCTTATTATAAGCCAATAACATCGAAATGAGAGTTGATAAAATTACTTAAGTAGACGTAACCCTATTGCAATTGTGGTAAGGCCCTAACATTATATCGAGAGTCAATAAAAGTTTCTTGGGTAAACGTAGACTTAATGCGGTTGTTGTAAACACTCATTGGTGTAAGGTTACGATAGTATAATGGTTTAAATTTTTTTTTTGAAAATCAAGGTCGAGTGAGTATAGAAGTCATAGTAACTTCTGGATAATGATCAAAATCGACCCAAAGGAGATTAAATGCAATAAAATTTAGCAACTGAAAACTCTCGATGTAATGTTAGAACCAATATAGGATAAGAATTTAAAATCTATAAAATCCATAAATCAGTCGATTTAATTATAATAAATATTTAAATGCCGAAGAAACCCCACAAGATTTCGTAATAACAACGAATAAGTATCGAGAATCAATTACGAATAAAAGATGAATAACATTAGACCTTCCACTAAATTTCTTCGAGATAGATTTTAATCCGTTAAAATGAGAATAGGGAAGTCATCGAGGAGCGGAAAATTCACCACACTTTTGTTAATAAATTAAAATCCCAGATAAATATTTCTATTACAAAGATAGATAAAGAAACCCGAATTTGTACGCGTGTCGGCCATTCTTTAGAATCTAAATCCAATAACAAACAACACTCCAACAGATTTATTAACTAAATGAAATAAATTTGAATTCCCAGAGTGAAACCTCCATAGTAAATAATCCGTACATTTCATGATAAATCGGGAGTTGATGTCAGGAAAAGGGGAAAGTTAAATCCAGCTACAATCCCGATGAGAGAAATTCCCACGTCTTCGTAATATAGCCGAAAATGATGCCTGAAAATTAAGTCTAAATCAATAATTTAATATAGAACCATCATATCAATACTTGCGACGAAACTGCTTTACTATCCACGGGTAACATTCGACCAAATATAGCTAGACAAATCGGAAGGATAACTGGCATAAATTAAATGAAATCTCCTACTCGTATGGTAAATTTAACATTTGTGATCAGGTAAATCGACATTGATGTTGTCACACACTCCACGAATAAATACGCCACGAACCGCTAACCTAATAAATCAATAAAACAAACATTACACAAAATACAAGCACATACCGGATGCCACATAAGTCAATATAACCACCCGTTACTGATGGCGTAATATCAGGGGATAGAATGAATTTAATAGCATGTAACATTCAATCCATACTGGGGATTGGCATAACCTAACTGGAAAGAATTATCGCCATATAAATTTAGCGTGAATCTACAAGTGATAATTAATCAGATAAAAGCAGTGGAAAGAAAAAACAAATTTTGGAAAACTTACTACAAATAAATCAATAGGCATCATCACGTACACTCAATATAGGAAGGGGATAGCGCAAATTACACACATCCAGTTCCATACACCGAACATAACTTGAATCCACCCAAACGACTAAAGGAACTCCCCCGCAGTAGACACACAACTCTACCGATTTCTATAAGAGTTCAGGTAACATCCGCTAGGTCAATAATTCAAATTAATTTAAATGCCATCTAACAATAAAGGAACGACAACCAGCGCATCAAGCGAAGGAGCAGCTCGGGATCCGAACTCACCGACTCGGGGTAAATTTTTAAGTGTTTTAAGATTTTAGATTTGCAATAATGAATTTCTAATAAATATATAATTGTATAAAATTTCCATCTTACTTCCAAGATTCTAAACTGACAAATAATGAATCCCCATAATATATCAAATTCTACAATTTCGATAATTGATCTTCCTTTTCTTATTTCGATGTTTAGGGAGAGTAAATTAGATTTTCAGGGATGGGTTTTGATTTGATATACGATTATATTAGTAAAGCCTTAACGTTTATTTTGAAAATTAATAACGGGAAATTAATTTTGTATTTAAACTAATGATAAACTCTTACGATAGGAGATAGGCCTGGGCATCCCCGAGTTACACCAAAGCCAACTTAGCAATGGACCCACAAACCAATCTCTGTCCGAGCTCATGTAAGTTTAGACGCAGAGAATGTAGGATTCGGTAAAACAGGAAAAGCCTAATTCAATGCTAAAGTACAGATTTGAATTATAATCAAATCCAGTTGTTGTTATTTTGTTTTTCTTTTTACATTTTTTATGATGGTTCCCAGCTACACTCATTTAAAATTTGGGTTCTTCAGGAATTAGGATAAGTTAACGCAATTACACTTGTGTTTGGATATGACGATATCACCTGGGTTGTACGATGTCAGCTTTTTAGTCAATACAATATGTATATTTTAATGCCCTAAAATTTAAGGTAAAATTTCATTATGCTATTTTATAGGCTTACAATTTTATATTCAAATTGCAATTAGTTTAAATTTTAATCCTTTGCCATTTATCGTTCCTAGGCGACCAAATATAATAATTTAAAGTTAGTTACTTCTAGGATTCAATTAATGAAAATAAAAATATTTAACAAATGTTCGAGCGAAGCGTTAAATTTAAGACAAGCGTGTCTGATTTATTTTATTAGTACCTTATAGGAATTTTCTTATTGAATATTTATCAGTTTATAAAATAAGTTAAAGGTAATTCACGAGTTATGAGTTTGTCACCCGTCGGTATGTATATAGTCCATATTATGAAATTACAGAGTTTGGGGTTAAAAGAGAAAAATTTTATTAATGAGGAGTCGGGCTGTATTAGAAATTTCAGTGCCATAACAGTTAGACGCAGAGGGGTCGACAAGGATTTCCCGATTTTTCGATATCAAATTTTTTTTCGTTACAATGAGAATTTGATGTCCCTTATAGAATTAATTTTATAAGAATAAACCTTTTCTTGTTATTAAGGAGAATCAGGACCCATTATCTGTGTCCCCACGCACGTCGCCGATCAATGGCGACAAGCTTGGAGACGAGCCTGGCGAGCGAGAGGCTACGAGGGACCCCAACTAAGAGGACCCCGACAGACCATCGGGCAATTGCTAGGGTTGGACGAGAGGCCGTCATTGCGAAATGGACAAAATGACGAGCAGTATCCGGCCCGGGAAATTCGGGAACAAGCCAGCGAGCTCCTCGCACGCCTAGAGGACCATTAGTGGCAGGTCGACTTCCACGTGGCCAAGGCCAGACAATACCTGGCCATCGTGGAGGACGACATCGCTGCCAGACGGATTGCGGACGTCTACCCGTGTATGCCGCCGCCCAACTCCAGACCGGTCCGTAATACGAAACGGCCCGTATTCATATACCCAGGCTACTCAACGGAGGAAGGGGTTGAAAAATTCTTCGAAGAGCCCTGACCTCGCTGATCCACGGATTACAGATCTGCTAGTTTTGTTACAAACATTTTTACATAATAGATAATTGTTATTTGAGCTTTATTTAAATTTCCGTGTTTGTTTCCTAGTCTAGTTTTGTAACTTATGTTTAAATTAACTGTACGCTTGGAAATTTTAGATCTATTAATAAAAAGCTTTAATGTTCATTATTCACAGAAATGGAACCCCTACAAATATTACGGACAGAACTGGCCCGTGCCCAACAAACCAATAAAACCCTTTATGACCAGATCATCCAGTTGACTCGTGAAATCCAGCAAACGAAAACCACATGGGTGGATCCAAAGAAGATCAAATCAATGCATCAAAGGCTTACCGCAGCCCAAAAGGGATGGGCCGACGAAAGACAGATGAACCAGAACCTCCGAACACAGATACGGGGGTTGGAAGTTGCGCTATCTGCCTGTCAAGAGGGGGCAGCCGTAACTTATCCCCTCGTCTTCGCCCCGGCTCAACTGTCCTATCGAGAGTCGGTGGCAATTCCAACATCGAACACAACTCCAACCACAACAGTAACGAATAGTTATTGGCCTGGACGAAAGGAGCGGGCTAGACGTCGAGCCGCTCGATTACTTAATAAGTCCTAATTAACTTACAGAATGTGTTTATTCGAAAATTATATATGTTTATTTCAAAAGATTTTATATATTTCTTGCTGTTTAAATGATATCTTCAAGGTTTGATAAGTGACTCTAACCCACAACCAACACACAAAAACGCATTATTACGATATACAGTCGCTTGTCTTGTTTCTAAAAATCATTGTCGAATTCCTTTTATACTATGATGAACTCCAACAATAAAGTCTACGACATACAGGGGACCCAATGATCTAAAGCGAGCACAAGTCTTCTAATGACAACTCGTTGGACCCAGGGGTCGTCCGAGCAATTACAGCATTAGTAGTAACGCTCACTTTTTGCGGACGATCCACCCACTCGAACACAGTTCCAACGTTGCTAAGCAATGGGTGCCGAGTTGTAGCAAGAAATATTTATATGGCGTTACCGGGGTAACTACAAAAAGATCTAAACAAACAACAGCACCCAATAACCCACCACTAGGAAAAGCATGAACCGAATCTCGTTGCGATCACCTTGGGAAGAATCTTCACCGGATGTTCATAAATTATTAGGAAATAACCATTCCCAAAAAACTCGACAAATCTCGCGTTGGGTAGCACTTGCGATCACAATAAGTTTTCCTAGTACTGTTTGCCATCTAAGAAAAGGAAGATTAAAATAAAATAATTACGATATTAAACCTACTGTCATTGGAATCCAAAATAACCACCTCTGTAGTGTCACGTTGAAAATTGTGATCATCTGTAGAATCGCCGATTGTATTGGACTCCGGAGAAATTGCCGAATTCCCGAAGAGAAATCGGTGTGCCGGAATTTCATGAGGAGATTGGAGAGTGAAGATAAGATATCTCAAATTCGCACACGAAAAGCACTGACTTTTCAAAACATTGATCGTGCAATTTTCTCGCTCACCGTCTAGAAATACTAGCAAATGACACCAGATAAGAATGCGTAAGCACACACCAGCAGCCCCATGCATTCTCGCCTAACCAATATATAGACATGGCTAAAGCGAGATCGTTAATCAATATAAAATTCTTACAATGCAACGCCATTCAAATAAATTAGGTAGGAGCACCTCGACCAGATCCCCAAAAGGAATTACCTCGTTGGACTTTAGCTCGGACGCCCAAAGTAAATTGATTTTTCCTTTTAATTTTTTTTACATATATAAGTCGTAGAGGGAAATAACATCGCCTAACAGTGAATTAGGCAAAATCTTAGCAAACTAGAGCCGTCTCAGAAAAGTTTTTTTTTAAATTTACAAGAAACCTCTTATCGATTTTGTTTTGGATTTATAATAAAGGAGAACTGAACGACCGGGTTACCCTCGACCCAACGTCAATCAGTATGACGAAAAGAGACTACAAACATCATCACGATTATGTTTATCGAGGCAAACAACCGCTCACCTAGGCGCCGTGGGAAGAATCTTGTTGTTTTTTTTTCTTTTTAAATCTCGTTATTCCAAGTGTCCTACCTGATTCGTGATGGTAGTTTATGGAGAATAGGCCAAACTATGGTAGTTAATTGGTATCGTTTTATTTTTTTTTAATTTTGATGAACTAAACCCTTAATCCAGTAGTAATATTAAGTAGGATAAATTTCGAGAATTTTTGAAGTAAATAAAATTAAGTAGAATAGAGTATTTTTTCGATAATTGATAATGACGAGTCGCAATTTTTAAAGAAATACTCGATAAACGAGATTATGATCTCCGCGTCAATCATGAATTGTTAATGAATATGGTCGGGATTTTTGTCGTTTTCCTAAAGTATCATAGAATGGGTAGAATATAATTAGATTGTTGTTGAGGGTTGACGATCGCCACAAAACTAAACAAGATTTTCCATCTAGAGGTAAATTAACGTATTATTGATTTGTAAATCATGATGACTTATGAAGTTCTTAGAACAAACTAAACGGGTAGGATAACACTCAAGTATATCTTCGTTAAACACCAACAATGCTTGATTTTTTTTTGAAGGTTTCGGACCCCACCGTAATTTTTGTTAGATAGGTTAGAAGAATAAGTGATATTTTTTGTATTACATAATTTACCACGGCATGACAATTCGAATGATTTGAAACTCTAGTTGGGGGGAAATAAATGATTAGTTCGGACAGCTTCCGTCGACACGGTTCTAGCCAATACACGTGCCCGTTCAGGTTTAACCATATTAGACAAATTTTCCAATTGAACTAAGATACTATTGCAACAGTTAAATCTGCTCGGATAAGTCTGCATATAGAACTCTTAATGACGCATACCCAAGCCTTTATGAAACAGCCGATGGCCAGAAAATTTACATGATAAATCTTTATTTTTATTTTCATTTAGGCGAATCAAGAGTCACGGTACGATTTACAGCGCAAGCCGCTGATCGTTGGCGACAGGCCATGTGGGATGCGGGCTTTACCGTATCCCAAGCGAGAGAGTTCCGGTCCGGCGGCCCATGGTAGGCGGAAGATACCGAGCGACCATTCGTAGCAATAAAACGAGAATCGGGCCGAAACCCGGCCCAGGAAATTTGTGAACAGGCCAGGTTCCTCCTCTCTCGGCTCGAGGAACACCAGCGCCAGACCAATCTTCAAGTAACCAGAGCCTGGCTATATCTCGCGAATGTGGAGGAAGATATCGCCACTGGCCGAATCGCGTGTACCGACTACTACACACCGCCGCACAGCCCCTCTTGTAACCGAGTTGATAAACGGTTAAACGTTAATGCTACGAGCATACATGTTGTCGTTCCTCCGAAGACCCGCTCAAGCCGCATGAGAAACACAAAACGACCGGTCTATGTGTATCGTGAGCGCCCTTATGATCAGCCGGCCACTGAGGAACGCGATGATGGGTATCACAGAATCCCTCATTTTCGCTAATGACTCGATTGCAGACTATAAAAGTTTACGATAACCTTTAGTGAAATTAAAAAATCAAATTTGAATAAATAATTAGTTGACTTTCCATTTTCTAATTTTTTTTTGGTTCAATAATATTGTTGGGCTAAAACACAAACGGCCTTGTGAATGTTTAAATGAATCGGTAACACACACGCAAATATAACATGCAAATTTAAATTCAAAACCTATTAAAACATCAATTAAACCCTATCAAATATGAGAAAGAAGATAATTACATATAAAATAGTAAACATAAAAATAAATTAAAATAATAACAAAATGCAACAAGATCCGCACGATATAAATATAAACATAACACGAAAACCCAACAAATTCGACCGAAATTTGATAATTTAACAAAAAATAAAAATTTCATGAAAATGAAATTAAAAATCAAAGAATTTGAATTAAAAATAATTCAATAAAAATTTCAAATTAAAAAATTATCAAATTAAATTAAAAAATAATAAAAATTAAGATTAGAATACACTAGAAAAATCCTAGGTCGAATTTTGTTTTACTAAATCAAAAAGAACACGCAAGGTTAGGGACAAAAAATAGGTATATAAACCGATTCATTTTTACACAAAATCAATCAGTTTTTCAAACTTGAACTAGTTTTTATTTAAAATCTATTTTTTAGGTGAGTGAGAGTTTTATTTGGAAACTCTCTTCACGTCGCGTCCTCGCAACCTCGGTAGAGCTCTGCTTGGATGTCGGCGTGGGGAGAGTAGTATTTTGTATGATTTTCGTTATGGACAAGTAATTGTTATATTGTTTTTAATATTAATAAAATATTTATAATGCATAAAATCATTTTGTTTTCATTAATTATTTTCTAATTGTCGAAATTTTTCCGGCCCACAGCCAAAACACATCACAAGTCAGTAAAATCATACGTATTATTCAGATTCGTGTAAGTGCGTGGAATATCGCCGATGATCTGTGCCCGTGAAGACCCGGCGTGCGGAACGCAGGGATCGGAACGTCAATTTTATTCTGTTTAGAAGAAAGGAGAAATAAGGAAGTGGTCTTTTGGTTACTTCCTCGTCTCTCGATTTCTTTAAAATCGACCTAAATTATTCTACATACGGCTCAAAATTATCACATCGAGTAGTCCAGTGGGCACTCTTTAAATATAATATGAACACAGTGCGCCTAAGGTCAATTGAGGGGAGGTAACGGGGAATTATAAACGAAATCGTTGTTATAACTCTTGAAATTAATTGTAAATTTAACTAATACTATAAATCCAGATAGTAATAAATTGTAAACGATGGGTAATACTTTAATTGACAGTCATAAATATTGAACGACTCTAAACTTTCGACCATTAATGATCCCGAGTTGATTCTACAAACCCAAATAAACTGTAGATCCAAATAAAGACTATAAAGGAATAAAATGAAACTCCAAAACCTTATTAATTGCCACCCAAGGGGCATAATCCGATGAGTAGCCATAGAAAATTCGAATTAAACTAGCATTAACTAACAGAAGTAATTTATATCCAAATCCGCAAGAACAATCCACACAGTTAGGGAATATAATCCATTGTTAGAATCCACGGAAAGTGCAGGACGAATAGTGAGATTTTAATTTGATTCCCACAGGTTGAAGTTAAATAATTTTCCTTTATTAAAAATCCCATAAGGTACTAAGAACTCAGTAACAGAACTTAATTATGAAAACATAACTATTATTAACAGAAGCCACTGGTACGTCCCGAACACCTAAGGAATGTAATTTCCAAATCTTCGCCACTAGTGAAGCAACCAAAAGAGACATCCCAAAAACCTGAATAGAAATTTTTTAAAATTGAATACCATTTATCACCTGTACAACCAAGAAGACAAAGGCCCACCAGTTTTCATGACCCAGAAAATAACCATCCCGTATAAAATTCGTTTTCACCCACTCGAAATTAGAATCGTGATAAAGATTTTCGTAATATTCACAACTACTCCGCTAGGAAGGGTTAAAAACCAATAGCTAAAGGTACACATATTACTAAATACGAATTAATGATTTTTATCGTGAAAGTTCATCCAAATCCCTGATTCCAACAAGACGAATCTATAGATAAAATCAATAAAACCAAAAGTAATTAAAATAAATAAACCTGATAGATCTACCCAAACACCTAAAATAAATATTGATTCTCGGCACATTAGGTGAATTCCCAAATAGTCTACTACAAATCCATAGTGATTTTCGATTCTTCTATTAAATGAATAAGTTAACTAGAGATTAATCAATTACTTACACACCACTGCCAGGCACAGCACTCAGTCGCTTTAATAAAATTCCGACAATAACCACAATCGGACAAAAATTTTTGGAATATTATTGTAACATGAATTCCCAACGAGTCTGGAATGATGAGGAAACCTCGACTAAGTTACCCAACGAAGGGGCAGTAATGGATCTCGATTTACGAATTAAGGGTATGAAATTTTTATAATATCTTGGGCTATTAAATGATAAATAGTAATGATTAAATAAATACTTAGAAAGTTTTTTCTCCAAATACAATTAAGTTCATAATATTTTCCTTTTATCCAATCAATCTCACGCGCGTTACCGAATTGAATTCTCCATTAATCGCCACACGACCTTCATCCATTTACACAAAATTCGACTCTCGACGGTTCTCGAAGAGTGTCGACATATTTGAAAAAACTGTACTCTAGGAAATTCTCACAATTTAGATCGCCGTAAGTTTCCAAATTCGACCCCATTAATATCATTATTCTCATGTCGGTAACTACGATAACGAACCCATTTAGCTGACTCCTTTAACATTATTATTATCACCCCTTATTTTCAACATCATTATTAATTATGAAAATTATCAACCATACTATTTTTGTACTAATATTTCATCAATCATCTTCACTATTATTAACCCCGATAATCAATCGATTTGATTTAACCCGCTAATATTATTACCCTTATTTTTCGACATCATGATTTACGGTAAAATTTACCCACCCTATTATATTAATGTCAGTTCTTCCCTTTTAATTATCATCATTACTACGAATTCCAATAGTTAGTCGGTTGGGAGTATCCGTTAATAGATAACATAAATATAAACATCACTAAAGTGTAGCGGAAAGAGCTTTCATATTATTGTTAATGTCACCTGGAACATCAAAGCTAGGGCAATCATCCTTGAATTGAGAAGCTAAAGCTGAAATTCCGTAAATATCAATATTCAGCTGGTTGGAGAAAAGATCCCTAAAAATTCATTTTTCAAACCTAATCACAACCATATCCTACTGGTCTCAAACCCATATATTTTAAAAATAATTAACAACAATAATTTCACCCCAGTTAATTTCGACTTTCATGCCGAATAAAATTTATCATTGACTAAATTAAACAATCAAAATTAGGCCAGCGTACTAAATTCCATAATTTCTGCGATATTCATCCAATGATTTTGATCGGAGTTACTTCACGCCTACTAACTGATTTTCAACTTGTCATGGTAGCTAATGAACTGTTCTTAAGAGTGTTTTTAACTCATTTATTCACATACTCAGAAATGTCGTTAAAATATTCAAATTGTAGATACATCAGGAGCTCTCATGTGGGTCCCCACCGGCATTGCGGACGAATGGAGACAGGCTCGGCGCCTACTAAGACGAGCAAAGGGCTACGAGGAGCCATCTCCAAGCGGGCCTAGCCAAACGATTGGTCAGATGCCGGGGATAGACCAGCAATTGCCATTGATCGATGATCGAAAAGACAAACAATATCCGGCTCGCGAAATTCTAAGACATGGCCGTGAGGTCCTCGACCGACTAGAAGCACACCAAAGACAGGTAGATCTTCACGTGGTCCGGGTCAGGCAATACCTGGCCAACGTGGAAGATGACGTCGCTGCGGGGAGAATCATGGAAACTTATAGCGCGGCGCCGCCATCCAACTACTGACCGGTGCGGAATACAAGACGACCCGTATTCGTAGTCTCGGGTTGCTCGGCAGAAGAATGGTTGAAAAAATCCCTGGAACAGCTGTGATCATCCGGACCAGTGATTGTAGATTTTTGACAAATATTATTATAATAAAAATAATTGCCGGAATTTTCATTTTGCTTGTTTTTGTTATCCTGGAATATTTGCAAACTATGTTTAATGTTAATTACATATGTAGAAAGATTGAGTCTAATAAAGATTTTATATAGATATTGGATATTATAGAATGGAACCCTTGCCGATATTGCAAACCGAACTCGCCCACGCCCGGAAGGCTAACAAGGACCTTCACTAACAGATCATTCAGCTGACCGCAGAAATATAACAAACAAAGGCCATCTGGATGGCGCCCCAAAAGGCCAAGGTGCTTTACCAAAGACTCACTGCCGCCCAAAAGGGGTGGACAGACGAAAGGCAACTCAATCAAAACCTGAAGACCCAAGTGAAGGGGTTTGAAGTGGCCTTATCCGCTTGTCAAGAGGGAGCTGCGGTAACTTACCCTCTTGTCTTCGCCCCCGCGCAACTGGGTTACCGGGAGGCGACGGCCCCCCCAAAAACAACCATATCTTCGACCCCGACGACCATTACGAACAGCTATCGCCCAGGACGCAAAGAGCGGGCTAAAAGACGAGCCGCGCGGTTACGGAATACAACCCAGACTACGAACTGAATCTAAATCTTATCCCGTGTAAAAGTGATATGCACCTGAATAAAACCTTTGTCATTGTTCAATCGTTAATTAGTTTAATTCATATATTTTATTAAATTTTGCTTCAAAGCAGGAGTATTGGTAAATACCGGTTATAGAACTCGCACAAAGAGAAAGGGACCTAATGATTTAAAGCGAGCACAAATCTTCTAACGATAGCTCGTTGGACCCAGGAGTTGTCCGAGCAATTATAGCATTAGTAATAGCGCTCACTTTTTGCGGACAAATCCACCCACTCGAACACATTTCCAACGTTTCCTAGCAACAAGTGCCGAGTGGTAGCTAGAAAATATTTATATGGCGTTACCGGGGTAATCATAAGAACATTTAAACAAACATCTACACCCAGTACCCAAACCAATATTAATACTTGTATGATCAATTAAATGACTTAAGATTTGTAGACCAGAGTTAATTTCAATGTTTACAGATATGGAGTCACTGAAAATTCTGCAGAAGGAATTGGAACACGCCCGAAAAATCAACAAAAATTTCTATGAGCAAATCATCCAATTATCCCAAGAAGTCCAGCAAATTAAAGCCACATGGATAAAGCCAAAGAAAGCAAAGTCGCTCTATCAAAGGCTCAGAGCAGCACAAATGGGCTGGACAGAAGAGAGACATTTAAATCAAAGTCTGAGGACTCAGATCAAAGGACTAGAGGTGGCAGTATCACCCTGCCAAGAAGGAGCGGCGGTGACGTATCCCTTCGTCTTCGCTCCTGCCCAACTGGCCTACCGAGAGGCAACAACAGGCCCAAAGACTACACCGAAGGCTAGCAGCTACCGACCTTGACGTAAAGAGAGGGCTAAACGCCGAGCCGCTCGAACCTCAGCCAACACCTGACTGACACTCCTAGATGTATTGTTTCGATTGTAAAATATATGTCCTGTTGTCGTTTAACTATTATTTTGATGATTGTAACCTCCGTGAAGCAACACTCGGAAGAGAAAGGAGAATAAGGGGACCAAAAATTTGAAAGCGAGCACAGGTCTTCTATCGACAGCTTGTTGGACCCAGAGATCATTCGGTCAATTTTAGCATTAGTGATAGCGCTCACTTTTTGCGGACGATCTACCCACTCGAACACAGTTCCAACGTTGCTTAGCAACGGGTGCCCAGTGGTAACGAAAGAATATTTATATGGGGTTGTCTGGGTAACAACCATATAGTTTAAATATCGCCACCCAGAAACTCACCACCTGGCTCATCTCAAGCTTCCTTCCAACTCAGGCCCAAGGTAATTCCCAACCAAAACAAAAACCATAAAAATGTCATCCCAGTAAAGCGGAACGAGAAAGAAGACGCAAACTGAAGACCGCTAGTTTACTGGGCCAGATAAAGAAATTTGGACCTTCATCTACTGACAATCTCTAATAATCTTGATTCAATTTTTATAATAATCAAGCTTGAGAAACACTGATCTACTACATTACTAGAAATTAAATGATTATCGACCAACCACTAAATAAGTTGAATTTCTAACAAAGCTTTAAAAACTACATAATATTTATTTATGTGGAATTTTAAAATTAAATATTAACAAGTTTTAATAGTTGAACTCGGCATAAATACATTTTTACTTATCGAATGAAA
The DNA here is from genome assembly GCA_022537955.1 of Schmidtea mediterranea. Taxonomy (NCBI): domain Eukaryota; kingdom Metazoa; phylum Platyhelminthes; order Tricladida; family Dugesiidae; genus Schmidtea; species Schmidtea mediterranea. The sequence goes on from CM039680.1 coordinate 76,134,701, forward strand.
CAAATATACAAATATTCACTTTAATAATTTTTTTATGTTATCAAACTATAAATTCATTATAAATTATAAGAAAAATGTTTCAAATTTATCCTAACTTTTAATTAATTTTAACTTAATTTAAGTATAAATTATTGAATCATTTGTTTTTTTAAACTATTTTTGTTACGAAAGGATAAGTCACATTTGTATATACGGTATTCATATTGAATTTTTAAAATATTTTATAAAATCTATTATTTTTTTATAGAGCATTTTATTTGAGATGAATTCAGCTGAAATATTGAAATCCACCGAAACGGATGCTTTTTCACACAATTTAATAAGTTCTGATGCAGATTTATTAAACAAAGTAAAACAGGTTAATTTTGTATTTTATAAAATTATATATAATTATTTCATAAAGGTTATAGAAGTCACTGGTTGTTCACATGATGTAGCTGTAACAACTTTATTTGATTCAAACTACAATATTGAAGTTGCAATAGATAAAATATTTGAACAAACTCAACGAAGCATTGTGGGTGAAACCAATAGAAGTAATAGTGATTGGAAAGAAGTAGCTAAAACCAAAAAAAAGCAATTGCCCACCGAAATGATTGTATCAGAACAAAGTGTTAGTGAAAAGTATATGAATTCAATATATTTTATTTTAATTTAGGCTGATATTAAAGAAATAACCGAAAATAAATTCTTAGTCGACAAATCACGAACAGCTCGTGGCTCTAGTCGTGGTAGGGGAAGGTTTATTAACAATAATGGTCGAAACTACGACATTATTAATAAATCTCATAATGGCACAGATACAGTAATATAAATATAAAAATACTGACAATTGAATTAATTTATAAACAGAACGAGCCTTATGGAAATAAAGTATCATCTTCTAGGGGTCGTGGTAAAAGATCTCAATATCGGGCGGGTGCTAACCAAGGTCGCTCAAAGCATCAAACAAATCATGAATTAGTTTTTGATGATATTGAAAGGGATTCAGACCGAATTTTAACAGGTGAATCAAATAGTAAGATATTTAAAAAATATTAGCAACTTTGGTCTCATTGTGAATTATAGAATGGAATTCTAGTTATGAAACTTGTAATGATTGGCTGTCTGATAGTACTGGCAAATGTAATGAATTTGTAGAGTTAGTTAAGCCATTTGACAATCATCGGGAAAATTTTAGCTATCACAATTCTAACAGGTTTAATAATTTATTGATTAAGTTTGAACTACAATCGAAATTCTTTTTGCTAGTGCCTTAAACATGGAGCGATTCGAAAGCAATTTAATAGAAACATGTATAGAAACAGATAAAACAGAATCAAAAGAAGATGTTAAGGAAAATCAGTTAAATCCTCTTGAGTTAGTCGCAAAAGGAACAAATAAGGATGATATATTTGGTGAATTTTCCCGAACAAAGCCACCTGCACCATCATCTAAAGTGCCATTGGAACCTGTTAAATTACTGACTTCTTCTGGTGTAATGATGAGTACACCTGTTAAATCTGGATTTTCTTTTGGTTTGAATTTTAATGAGTATTCCCAATCGGCAAAATCTGTCGATTCATCTGAGTCTTTCATTTCAAAAATCATCTCGAATCAACAATTCGATGGAATTAATATATCAAGTAATAAATCTTCATCTTCAATTCCACAAGAAACTTGTCAAGATGAATTGTTACAATCCAATTTTCCGGACAAAGAATCTCAGTTATCATCGTCATGTATTCCTCAACCAGATATTAGATTATCAAATGAAAAATCTGCTATTAAATCAAAATCTGAATTAAAATCTACCGAAATGTTTTCTAACACAAACGTTGTAAATCAGAGATCTATGGAAATACCGAGTGAAAAGAAATTATCTGAATCGAATACAGCTTATAAATTATCTGATTGTGTCAGTAACAATCACCAATCATTAAATACTGGAATTCTTTCATCTTCATCTCAGTTATGTCCCCCTCCTGGTATGTCCAATGCTCATCTACTTCAACAATTTCAAAATAATCCTCAGTATTTCTCATTACTTAACATTCCTAATGGGTCTTCAATTTTCAGTGGCTGCAATATGAACCAAGTTAATGATTTTTCTGACGTTGGTCAAATAGATGACAACCAGACTCAACAATCATTTATACATTCGGAAACCAACAAAGAATTCAATCAAAAACCATCGAATTCCAAACATAATATGTGTAATGTTCAAACAATACCAAATTCGAATTCAGTTAACCAAAATCAACAAGTTATGTTATCGAAGATTAGTGATTCCGAAAATCAAGGAACACACTCATCTACTATTTTATCAGCAATGCCAATGTCTAATATATGCTGTTTTCCATCTGTTTATATGAATAATTTTGCAAATTTTATGCCCACAGTGCAGGGCCATAATTCTTCATCTCAGTCTTCAGATGCCAATCAATCGTCTGTTTCGAATAAACAAATTTATAATCTCCAAACTGTTCATCGCAATTATCCCATGACTGACGATTATGATGATATGATCCAAAATAAACAAAAATTTCAGCGTGCTCAAAACTATGTATCAAATTATGTAGCTAAACCTCAAGATGATGCATTAGATGTTGAAAAAGCTACAAAACTTGCCAATAATCCTGCTCAAATTAATAGGCAATCAAATCAACAAAATATGGGTGCATCTAGTCGATCTAATCAGCATCAAACTCAACAGCAATCAGTTCCTAATGATACGCGGTTTCTTGCGTTTCATCATCAACATTCAAGCCATCCTTATCAGAACAATATGTTTAATTGTGTTACAGCCACCGGAGCTCATCCAACTGCTCCTCATCCTTATGCTATGGCTCATCAAGGGGGAGGTTTACAGCAAATACATCCTCAACAGTTGCATTTGATGCAGCAGCAAATGCATAATTTTCCTACTTCATATCAATATCCGGTAAATAATTTTTACTTGAAAAATTTACAAAAAAATAACATTTTGAATCAGCGGTAAAAAATTAATTAAAATTTTTGTAATGTCAATAATTGTTACTTTTTAAAAACGTAATTTATTTATGTTGTATTTAGCTTATATTTTTGGCTAAAAATATATTTAAAAATTTTGTTAAATTATAATTCCCGGTTAATGTAGGTCCATTATTTTTTGAAAATAACTGGGGGTTATGAATAATTTTTTTCTTTCTAGATTAATTGGATTAAATAATTAGAAATTTAATATATATATAATATTTTTTAAAACCATTTCAACATCAAAAACTAAATATCTTTTCTAGGAACATCTTATGCCATCGATGGTTTCAAACCCAAGTAGTAGAAACAATATTTCGCAAGGTTCTGGCTCATCTGGCAATCAGTCAAGGAGCAATCGCGCAAACACCCAAATTTGGCATCCTTCAAATTAAATTCTAAAACTGAGATAGTCATTAATAACTATTTAAATATACTGTTGTTAGTGTGTCTTGATATTTATATTGTGAGATCTGTTTATTGCCTCATTGTCTATAAGATTCAGGTGCGTGATGTGTATTGTATGATATGGAATTTTTATTACAGATAAGTGAAATTATTGTACTATTCATATAAATAATTCTCTCAATAGATAATGTATCCTAAATATTCAAAATGCATTTTAATATAGGTTATGTGGTGTTAATTTATCAATTAGTGAAAATCAAAACATTTTATTTAAGTAATAAAATCAATCACAAAATTAAATATTGTTTAGGATCGAGAACCTTTCCTTCTTTAATAGAATCTAATATCCAAAATTCATTAACACTGAGGGCATTGATTTTATGAGTATTGATAACAATACCAGCTTGCCTGAAAGATTCACTGACTTTGCCACCAGCTGACTCAATAATAATTCTTAATTTATATTTCTGCATTCCATTAGCAGTTGATGATATATACATTGAACTGTAATCGTTGAATAGAGATGTCACAATGTCAACATTTGAAAATGGTACGTCAATCAAATCTATTTCTTTCACCTAATCAAAATTAAAATGACTGGATATGAATTAACATGAATTACTATAAATGCTGAATAGTTTAACCATTTTTTCGATTGACTTGATTGGTGAATCCAAGATTCTGACACAAGTATATTCCCATAGACAAGTGCTCTCACTAACTGAATGCATCTTTTAGGTTTTTCAGGGAGAATAATGAGCTGAGATTTTGAAGTGATAAAATCAAAAATTTTATACAAATGAGGTAATTTATTCACTATCGATTTGATTTGTTTTTGGCTTCTAAAAAATTATTACTCATTAGTTAATGAAAAGATAAAATAACTGTGTTTTATTATTAGAGAATAACTATTATTAGGAGGAACCAAAAATGATAAATTAATTTTTAAAAAACATTTTCTAAGATATTTTGGATGAAATCAAATTTGTATGCCACATGAATTATTATTACATAATTAATCAACAGTAAATTTAATCGATAACATTACACTTAAATTTCAATATTGTCATCAATAATTGTCATTATAAATAATTTAAATTTCACTGTAATCTGAAATTCTCTATATGAATTAATATTTAAATCACCATCTAAATTACATTTATTATTTGTCAAAGATGCCGAAAATTGTCAACAAGTAACCACATAAAAGCCAAAGACACAAATTGGAAATCACAACAAAATATTGAAAGAGAACAAGCAACCCATTAAAGTAAATCGAAGAGTTTGATTAAAGAAGCAGTTAGACAGTTATCGATTTAACTAATACTCACTGTATGGCATAATAAGTCATGATTATTTAAATCTTTAGCGGGGAACCTTTTGTGTTAACAAGGTCGAATTTATTGTAATTGTGATAAACAATAAATATTGCGGATTTTGTCACTGTTACTAGTATTTCAAGACACTCTCGGAGTCAGATCGATAATGCTTAATTTCACCGACATTTAACATTACCCAAAAAATGGAAAAATAAATTTCGACACAGAAAATTCAATCACATACGAAAAACACCTGAAATAAAATTTTCTCGATCGAATAATGCATATTTTGCCAAATTTCACAAAGAATCTCATTTATAACAGATTTCACGGACTTTTAATTGTTCATTGCGTTTTTCAATTGCGTTTTCGAATAAAAATATTTTTTCATTTTTCATCTATTTTATTTCACACATTTTTCTGAGAAATTTAAATTTAGCTACAATAATTGATAAACTAACTATTTTATATTCAATAAGACACTAATTACGCTAGCTTTCATAAATTTCCAAAAATTATAGACACCGACTAATAGAAAAATAATAAAATAGAAACACGAGAACGAGAGGAGCAAAGAGATGAAATGTAAATTACAATTTGGATAATGATAGAATTTAAGAGAAGATGGAATCAAGCTTTGAAATAAGGAGAAAATTACTACAATCACATAAACATATCTCCGAAGTTCTTAGTGTGAATGAAAACATTATTTGTGAAGCCTGTTAAATATCATACACAACATAATGAAAACCATTAATAGATTAAGAAAACCAATAAAACAAAGGACAGCAAGTATTTAGAACTTCATTAGTATTATGAATGTACAACTAAATTTGCAGACTTAAATTTGATATTCTTTAGGGGTTCCTGAAAAGGAACAAGAAATAGATATATATATATATATATATATATATATATATATATATATATATATATATGAAATAACAAATCAATAAAATTAGGCGAAGAAATATGACAAGGTCGTTCTTAATTAATAAGAGCATATGAAAAAATGAAGGCAAAACTAAAAGCCAATTTAGAAAAGAAATTCTTTTATTTTAATAGCTTGATCTGCCAAGACAATAAAAGCGAATAAAAAGAAATATAATAGCATATCTCGACAGCTGTAAGACATAATGAGGGAATTGGGAATGTCCAAAGGAATATTCTGGTAGAATATAAAAGAACACTAACTGGTTAAGAGCAGAATTTAAAAATGAAAGAAAACTATTGAAGAAAGTCTAGGTGAATAAAAGCCGATAGTAAAACGTAAATAAGAGATATGCAAAGAAAACTTATATGTTGAAACTATTAAGTATAAAGACAGGGAAAGCAACAGAAATTAAAGTTATTATTTGGACTATTACTCACTATGTGACGTAATAAGTCATGAGTGTTGCATCTTTCCTTTAGTTATGTATGGCAAAAATCAAATTGATTGTAATTGTGATAGACAACAAATATTGTGAATATAGAGAACTTGTCATTAATATTTCAAGACACGCTTGGAGACAGATCAATATGTAATAATTGCATGTTTCACCGACAACTCCAACAATATGTACTTTAGTTAATTCAGTTTAATATTATTAGATTTCTAATTGCCATAAAATTCTATAAAAATGACTAAAACTTACTCGGTTGAAAAGCCCGCCATAACCAATTCATTATGCCCAGTTTGGGGTTGTATTTTTGTTTTTTTCTGCTTTAAAGGATTCAATTCAAAATCGTCTAAGCTATCTCGAGGTGTTTTGGTAATTTCTTGGTATTTCTTTTTGGCAACTCGAGTTTTAGCGTTGGTTTTTAAAACCTGTGACCAAGGTCGTTTACGATTGACTTTTACAGTAGATTCAGTCTCAGGTTTCCCAATAGATTCCAGTTCATTTCCAGATGGTTTTCGAAAGCAATATTTACGAGTGCAACTGTCACTACCTGCCTCAAACTTAAATATATCCAATGGATCTAATTCCACTTTCAATAATGTACCAGTATTGATTGATGGGAAACGTTGATTATCTGTTGATTTGGTTTCGGCTGTGAAAATTGATTCCGGTGTATTTGTTGATTTATCACAATCGATGTCGATATTTATGGGATTAGAGTTTTCAATTGAATTAGACGCTTTTACCGGATCATCGAAAGTCAAATCAATGATATCCTGAGAATGTGTTGATGATAATCTAGCCGATCTTCTCGGACATACTCGAATGATTTTAGAAGATCTTCGCTTGTTTTTATTAGGTATTATCTTGTTTTTTATATCATCAGTAAATGGAACGGAAACATTTGATTTAACATATTTTATTTGATCAACAAAATCAGGAAGAATGGCCTTTGAACAGTGATCATAATCGTCTTTAGGGATAAAGAGAATGTGATCGTAGGAATCGGGTTTACTTCGATTTGGAATTAATTTATCTAGACATCTACTGGCATTAGGAGTAAAAAAACCTGATGAATATAATGAGTATTTGGAATCATTGCACTTTTTCCCCGATTCAGGTGTCATTAACGAATCATTGATTTCTGAATTTTTTAGAAATCCACATTTCGATTCCTGAAAAACATTCCCAGTTGTCTGATTAAGGTATTCTGGTGTTTCTAAAATCCTTGAACAGTTTCCCAGTCTTTCTGTTTCTTTACGGTGATCTATTTTTACCGTTTCGGGTTCAAAAACTTCTGATTGGTCTTCATCTGAAGATGAAACTGGATCTTCATAGTATCCAGTTTGATTGTACTTTTTTTTAGCTGATTGTTTTAAAAGCCTCGTTCGAAGTGATTTTCGCTTTGATTTTTTAGGCGTCTTAAAGATATCCATGGAAGTCGACTTGTTTGTAACTAAAGGTGAAACTGATAGATTCGATTTGGCATTATTTTTCACGGGAGTTGAAATTTTTGGACTGCTAGGTTTAGGATTCTGCACTTTAGACATTTTCTTATTTGGTAAACAAATATCTAGTTCATCATTTAATACTGAGCTTGATCTTTTTATGGGTTTGCATTTGACACTTGATGAACTGTTACGCTTTCTAGAATTCTTAGAATTACACGATATACCCAATTGAACAGCTTCGGGTAAAATGCTTTTAGATTGTTCGATTTCAGACAATTTTGAAACAGGTACGATTAAATTGTCATTTGATAAATTCAATATGTCATTTGAGATATTCAATTGAGAAAATAAACGACGACTTTTAGCAATCTTTCTTGTACTTTTAGTCCCCGAACTTCTAAAACCGGTTAAAATTGAAAACTATTTCAGTAATTTCTAATATTAACCCTTTGGGTTCGAAAGTTTGAATTTAAATTTGCAAATAAACCATCAGTGTCGGTCAATGTGCCGATAAGAATTTATTTTATTATTCTATTTATTGATTATAAAAGGGCGCCTGAAATAGTTTGAGAACCGGTTCAAAAGAAATGACTGATGTAAGTTAGACTTGTTTTAGAAATAGTGGAATGGAATGGATCAATTACCTGTATCAAAGTGAATAAAAACTCTTATAATATTATATAGATTATTGCAGAATATCTAAATAATTGAAAATGGTTTAGGAAGATAATAAAAAATTGGATGCCACCTTCAATGTCGTTCAATATTTCACATGCTGCTATCAATCAAGCAATCAATGAAGACTACAGATGCCCAATTCGGTAAATTTAATAAATTATCACCACCACATGGAAAGATTTTTCACAAAATGCATTAAGTTAAAATTTTTAGGTGAATTTTAGATATTTTATATTTAAATAGAAATCTTGTTTGTTTTTGTATAAATCCAGACTTTTAAAATTTATTTTTCAAAAATCAATAAATTTATCTTTAAATTAGATTTTATTAAAATTTTACATAAACAAAAAAATTCTTACTTGTTTCAAGAGTGCAATTTAATGTCCTAAAATGTTCCTTGATATATACAGTTCCACATTTTCAAAGTTTGCGTGCACTTTTACTGTGTGTTGTGTATCTATGTTAAATTTAATTTTACTGCGTCCAAATGTTCTATACTAAATGTTTATTGATTTTTACTTTATTATAGGAGATGTTATTCAGTTGAAACCGGTCTATAATTGATAATGGGAACGCTAAATATCACAAACTACTGTAATTATGACATCAGAAAAATGTTTGGATCATTTCGAAAGCTGGAGTTGCTTTTTTGTTTGTTTTTTCAATAGGGATTTTGGAATACATAAATTTGATAAATCCAATCAAATTAGAAAGATTTTTAATAAGTAATTAACTACAATATTTCCCACGAAAGAAAATACAGATTGTTTTTGTGTTCTAGCAAAATGATAAGGGAGTATATGAATGTAAAAGAAAACAAATAAGAAGCGAGAAACATGAAAATGTGACTCAATAAGGAATTCTGAGATTTTCAAAAATTTTTTTATTATGAACGTAACTTTCTAAATCAATGTTTCTGTTCGAAAAGTTCAAATTTTTGTATAATCAATTAATTACATTATAAATGTATTCTTATAGAAAAAAATAGGCGGTGGTAAAAGAAATGCAAGGGAGCATTCATTCAGAACTTCCGCTAAGAAAACGGATGGGCTCCAACTGCTTATGACATGTCCGGTAGCTTCAGTTACATTTTCATTCAAATTAGGAAATTATCTCACAAATGTCTCAATATTATTTATAGCTATCATCAGTGTTTTACATTTAATAGCCTCCAGTAGGCTGTTATAATATGGTCTTATGCCTCATGCATTCGATATTAGGAATCTGCCGCAACACTCGGTTAATTTTATTCGATTATCTTCATTTCTTTTAGAAATAAAGGTTTATATAATTACCACCAGCTGCTACACGAGAATCACAATTGACGGGGACTCAATTCTTTATTTATCTCGTTTTATCGCCGTTTAATCAAAATAGTGTTGAATAACGATTTGGATTGAACTGCAAAAGATAATCATTGATTTCATATATGATAATTAGAGAACTGCCAGTTACAATTCACCACCAATCCGAAAACTCACAAATCATAGCCTAAAATCTGTATAGAAAACAGCCAAATTTCATTATCGGTCCCTAGAACCAATATGCGACTATAGGTTGGATCCGCTGACAATATTGGTGCGGTTTGCAATGAAATTTATAAATACTGCTACCCCCGGCCAATTCCCAATTGCCATAATGAGTGCTTAGGACACCAACAAAACCCACAGAACAAATCAATAATATAATGAATATAGGAATCTCCATTGAGTGGTCCAAACAAGATTTAACAATATTATATTGTAATTATTTATTAATGAATGGAAAGAGGCTACATGTGAGAATAATTAAGCACAGGCAATATTCAGTCCTTAATTTTTTTGTATGTTACCGATAAATGCAGAGCTATGCGAGGTAATATTTGAGTGGGAGGACGTTACTGAAATTAAGCAATGTTTGACCTCCTTGTCCCTTTCTGTGAAGATCCCATCCCCATTCTTAGGGGATGCCCTTAATGGATGCTGCCTGACTAGCTGGAAGGTGTCAAAATTCGCCTATATACATGTTTATATCTATACATCTGTTATATTAATTGCATAGTTAATAAATAAAATATCTTCTTTTCTATTGGTTGAAATTAATAATAAAAACAAAACATTCTAGTATCTATTTTTTATTATTATTAGTATTATATAACTTTAGGGAAACAAATCAGAAATATGTGAATAAGATAGATTTCATAACTATATTACTATAGCAATAAGTTCCAGTTTTTGAAAAGTTATTATAGTAATGAAAAATTCATAAATGATTGAAAATAAATCGGTGCAAGAGATATATTTGCGGTGGAAATATATCTCTAACATGGAAATAGTTAATGAAATTAATATAGAAAACCTTACCCAAATTTATCGGAATCAATTGTTTTGCTTAAAAAGTCAATATCTATATTTTCTTTCACCTCATCAACTGCATCCAGTGATTTATTTTCATCGGCAATCGAATAATCATTCGTTAAAATTTTATCAGACAAATTTTCGACATTTTTACCAATTTCCGTTAAGGGATTTTCAGAAATAGATTGACCTACATTAATATTTTCATCTAGTGGTGAATCATCTATCGATGGTTCATCTAATTCCCATGAAAACCTGCCGGTTTCTTTGTATCTCGCCAATCGCGCTTCGTATCGTTTAACAACATCGGGTTTTGGAGGAATGCGCAATGGTTCTGAAAGGTCTATTCTATATCGATGCTCAGGTGAGCTGTGATTATTGTCAGATTTTGAGTTATTTAAAGATTTTTCTAGTTTTTTATTACGTTTTTCTTTGACCTTCAACATTGCTGCTTCGAATTCCGTTACATTCATGTTTTTAAAATATTTTTTATATTTTTTCCTTTTTTTAGAGCCAAACATGTCGACAGGTTCTTCTAAATACCTAACATGCCATGGCCTAGATAATAAATTTGCCTAAATCGGACTTTAAATTAACTAAAATTATGATGAAATTTCACTTTGTTTTTAGTGCATGTAGCTAACCACCCTATATCAACTAAAGGAACATCATGTTTTTTAGCCCAATTAGATGTTCTTAATGTACCATTACGAAATATAACATGTGTTACTTTATTATTTTTATTTTCAGATATAACTGCACCAATTTCTTTCATTTCCCTGGCAATTTCATTACTAATGTCATCATTACCAACACGAACTTCAACAAAAGCTACGACACCTAGATTATAACATATTATTTAAACGTATTATTATAAATTTATAATATAAAAAGAATTATTGAATAATTTACCTTCTAAAAGATTTTGTAAGTCAGTTAAATCTACATTAAATTTATCAGCTAAATTAGACATAATATATTAAATTTTTTAAGAAATATTTAAATATTTCGAACTATTTAAACGAATTTCCTTTATTTAAATTACTAAACTTAAAGAAACTCCAAATTGTAAAATATTTTTAATTATTAATCTAAAATTAAAATTTCTCATAAAATTATTTATTTGGATAAAAATATTTAAAACATGGGTTGATTTTGAAAAATTTTAAATTATTTTCTGGAATTTTCACTGAATTGAAACTGTTTGATTTTAAATAAAAAATAGTTCTGTTAACAAAGACAATGAAATACACAATTTACTTTAATAAAGCAGTAAAACAAAACATAAACATGACATTAAGTTAACTGTTAGTATCTTGTGTGGTTCGTTGTTGAACTGGATTTCTCAATAACAACCGTTGCTTAGTAAAACCTCAACAAAATATTGCTGGGCACTGATGGGTAATAAAGAATATTACTGAAGCCTAATGGTTAACTAAATCCCACCCAGCGCCTGAATAAGAAGTTTAACCGCTAGCTACCGGTCAAAAATTGACGTTGGTACTGTGTGTTAGTGCGTTGAATATTAGCAAAGTGGTGGGTTACAGGGTGTCAAATCTTGCTTATCCTTCTAGTTGCCCTGATAACGCCATACAAAATGATGCTAGTCGCCACTTGGCACCCGTTGCTAGGCAACGTTGGTAATGTGTTCAAGTGGTGGACTGCCCGCAAAAATTGAGTATCATTGCTAGTACTGTAGTTGCTCGGACAACCCTCGGGTTCACGAGCTGTCGATAGAAGACTTATGCTCGCTTAGCTCTGCCCCTTGTAGAAATTCTAGATCAGGTTCTTAATTTACTGTGGGAAAACTAAGACGTGATAAGAGTGTTTAAGACAATGCTGGCATACAATTATATTAAAGAAACAACTCAACTAAGGCTAAAACTACTCTATTCGATTCAACCACATGTGTAACATTTACTACTTGACGTTTTGAAGTTGGGTTGCGCGACGTCGGGCACGTTCCTTGCGTCCCGGTCGACGATTATTAGTTGGAGGGATAGGTTGCTCTGCTGGCTTGGTGGTTTTCTGCGGGATTTGGGTTGGGGCGAAGATGAGCGGATAGGTTACCGCTTCCCCTTCCCGGCAGACTGCTAGGGCGACTTCGAGTCCCCGAATTTGAGTGCGCAGGCTTTGGTTGAGCTGCCGCTCTTCTGTCCAGCCTTTCTGTGCTGCGGTCAGGCGGTGGTACAATGTTTTTACCTTTTCCGGTTCCTTCCAGGTTGCTCTAATCTGTTGCATTTCGCGGGTCAATTGAATAATTTGGGTGAGTAACTCCGCGTTTGACTGTCTTGCATGGTCCAGTTCAGATTGTAGGATTTGTAAGGAAGACATCACTACAACTAAAGATATCATTTTAATTCATTATAGGTTAAGTTAGATCATCATTTATCTCATTAAACAAAGTCACGAATAATTTTAACCATAAGAAGAAATAACACGCAAATTTCTAATATTTTAGATCAGTTATTACACGAAATCTATCACTATCAATTCACTCTTCGGGACAATGTCTCTTCAGGCTTCGCTTGAGAGCCTCCACTGTATAGGGTCGTCGGGTATCTCGAACTGGGCGAGGTGGATAGGCGACTGCAATCCGCCCGGCAAGGATGTCTTCCACCACGTTCGCTAGATACATCCTCGCCTTAACCACCTGTAAATCCACCTGCTCCTGCACCCGTTCCCATTGGGTGAGGAGGTCCTGTGCGTTCAGGTAGGTCTCCGCAGCTGGATATTGCTGTCCCGAGAGACCACAGGGATCCTTCTCCAAGCCTAATGTTCTCCAGGTGGCATGATATGGCCATGGTTGTTGCAACTGGTTGAGTATTCTGGTAGCCGGCGGGACTCCTGTCTGTCCCTGCTTGTCCGTCCCTCGGCTGGCGGTTCGTTTGGGCGACATGTCTAAACATTATTGTTATTAGGTTCGATCGATTCACCCATTCTAAGTTATTAGCAAATAAATGGTGTCTATGTTATTGTTAAAGGTGTCATACACGTGACTATTGCTTTCCTTTACGCGATGGGACATTAATAAGCGGGTTGGGTTAATTTACGGGCCTGGTCCTTTAATGTGCACTCCTTTATAGGGGGAATATATAATAATATGATTAATCATATGGGTGAGATAACCTGATGTTTAATTTATTTAATATATACATATTAACCTTAATATATTACATGTTAGATAGTAGGCGGATAATCGTGTATTGACCTAAGAGAATTTGTAAATTGCTTTAAAGTTTGTTTACCAATTTCATTTACGGTTAATCGAACTTTAAGATCTAGACCGGATATTGATCCGGAATAACTTAGTTGTACGTGGGCGTATTATGGTGAGTGAACGACTTCCGGCGGATCTTACCGTTGTAACTTAAGCGGTTGACTAAAGATGATTTAATGTCGACATCCGGTAGCTACATTATTCACGTCGTATTTTCAGGATTATTATTCAACTACTTCGCCTACACTCGATTATCTCAATTTTAGTAAGTTATTTCATTGATTAGTTTGGACGTATTTTACGGACAATTTTTAAGAAAACTTCCTACGCTTATCGAGGCTTCCAAGTAGATGTGAATATCGTTATGTGGAATTTTACTTGTTCAATAAAATCGGTAACAATTTATGTGATATTAATACAAATTTTCTCTTATCTTAAACTTTGGTGTTCTCAATTGATTTTAAGTAATAATTCGTCCATTTTATCAATTTGCTGTAATTCCTGAATTTATAATAATTATAGAAAACCTTTTTCCGATTCCATAGATTATTCTAGTTCTAACTAAGGGATTGGGTTATCGTCTATTATTCAAGTTTCTAATAGTTTTCCCTAAGGCTAGTTGGATCAACTATTACTTTAGTCCGTGAAATTATTTTAATACTAATCCAATAATTTTAAATCCGGGAATCCAGTTTTACTTTAATTTACATCGGAAATTACTTGACTTTTGTTTTTCAGAGAAACTATCTTATGGTTATTCCAATCTATTTCTAACTTTAATCTATGAATTACTTTAGTCAACGAGTTATTGTTAATCAATACTTTACTCTACTAAAACTAGGTTACATTGGTTTTACTCAATAATCATCTGAATTAGTTTAATCAGTGAGATATTTCTGTTTACCCTAAAATCGTTTTACTGCTATCAACGAATTGATTGAATTTAATCAACGATATATTTACTCTTATTCATTTTATTTTTAATCAATAATTTAAGCTAAACTCTTGATTTTACTCAATCACTTCTTCAATTTTATCAAAATGAATTATTAGTGAATTACGTGTCGTTACATTAATTTTAATCAACAGGTTAACTAAGGGATTCCATACTTTTATTCGAGAATCACTTTACTTTTAATTGATGCGTTTCGTTATTGAAATCAATGAATTCGATTCTTAATTGCTTTCATTTTTATCGGGGGTTGATTTTGGATTAGATCCATGCATTACTCGTTCTTACTCGAAGATCAGATTAATTTTATTGAAACGAATTATAATAATTTAATTGATGAAATTATTTGTCATTACCCTAATTTTAATCAATAATTTACGATCATTTAAATTATGAATTATCTTTACCCAATATTTACTGTAATTTTAAGTCATAAAACACTTTACTTTCACAATCAATGGTTACGTTAATTTTTATCAATAATCGCAATTTAATCGAATTTAATGATTTCCAATAAATTTTATCTATTTCAAAATTTTCATCCAAAATAGTTATAACAACGATTTCAGTTAATTTAATCCCCGTACCCTTTCCCCTTTAATAGGCCTTAGACGCATATTGTGTTCATATTATATTTACTGAGTGCCCACTGGACTACTCGGTGTGATGATTTTAAGCCGTATGTAATATAAATTTAGGTCGATTTTACAAAATTGAGAAACGAGGAAGCAGCCAGAAACTTCTTCCTTGTTTCTCTTTTCAGCTATAGGGATAAATATTGACGTTACGACCGCTGCGTTGCGCACGCTGAGTCTTCACGGGTACATATCATTGGCGATTTTCCACGCACTTACATGCATCTGTACTATGTAGATTTTGCTTTCTTGCGTTATGTATTGGCTGTGGGCCGGAAAAATTTCGACAATTTAATTTAGTTTATGAAAAAATATAAAACAATTTATGTATGTAAATAATATTTATTAATAAAAACAACATAATTACCCTTCATAACCATTCCAAAAATTTTCATACAATAGCATAAAATAACATAAATGCCTCTCTCCCCACGTCGACGCCAAGCAGAGCTCTACCGAGATGCAATGGACGTGACGTGGAAAGAGGGCTCCAACATAAATATTTCTCACCTAAAATCAGTTGAATAGTTTCTAAAGAACGAATTCAAAATTAGTTCAAAAATAGTTTGAAAAAACAGTTAAGATTTTCAAAATGGTTTACAAACGATTTCAAAAATGGTTTTGTTAAATGTGAAAATGGATCAGTATTTATACCTATTTTTCTCGCGTGTGGAATTTGATGCAGTAAAACAAAATTCGACCTTGTTATTTTCTAGTAAATTCTATTCGTTAATTTTATTATTTTTTTGATTTATTTTTGTAATTTTTTTATTTATAATTTTTATTGAATTATTACTAATTCAAATTTTCCGATTTAATTTTCACTTTAATGAACTTTTATTAATTTTTTCAATTTTGTCGAATTTGTTGTGTTTTCATGTTATATTTGTGTAGGTATCGTGCGAATCTTGGTGCGTTTTGTTATTATTTTAATTTATTTTTATGTTTATTATTTTACATTTAATTCTCCTTTTTTCTCATATTTTATATGGTTTGATTGGTGTTTCCAGGTTTATTTAAATCTGCATGTTATGTTTGCATGTGTATTACTGATCCATTAAAACATTCCTCAAGGCCGTTTACCTTCTGGCCCAACAAAAGGGTGAGCCTCATTTCAAAGACTGCCAATGCCCTAATATTCGGTTGGGTTCATTAACTGTCAAGGAAGACGTCATGCTCTGATTTTAATGGTCCCCATCTCAATTATTTAACTGTTTTAAATTTCCAACTATAAACTAAAATTAAACACCAATAACTCTATTATCAATAATTTGAAATCAACAACAATAAACAAAATATCACAGTTAATATGTCTTTATGGTGGTCACTCAAATCTCATTTGATTTGAGAATATGACCCACCATACGAGCCTATTTCGTTGCCTGTTCCTCATCAGCACTTCTTCTGGCTGGCGCGAGGTTCCGGGAGTGAGTATTTTCACCACAATGTCCTTCCTTACGACATTTCGAATAACTATCGCTTCTTGCTCAGCAGATAGTTGAATCCTGTGTTGTACGAGTTCAGCTCTGATCTCGTCTTTAAATTTGAGTTCCATGATTTCTTTGTCCTATATCTGTATTTTTTGTTCGGCTAGTTTTAACGCCTCTTCTTTTTGCGACAGTTTTGTTTCTAGAGCTTCAATCTCATCTCTCAATTTTGCTACTTCTTCGGGCAGGAGCCACGTTTGCTCGATTCACCGGCAACGGCGTACTAGAGCTTCGGCTCTTTGATTTTGGGTCATCGTTTCTTGATGATGCTGCGCGATGTCTTTTCGGAATCGTTCATTCATTTGTTTATTTGGTTCTACTGAAATAAATAATGAATATGTAATGCCTATCTCTATTAATACTTGGTTACAATTAAGTTTAGGCAAGATAAATTTCTTAAGTTTATTTATGAAATATTATTAAAACATTCTTTTTAGGGATCTTATCATACCGTCTGGATGAGGACGTCTATAGATTTTCGTTTTATATTTTTTGAGGTCTCTACAAAAGTGGTCGTATACACGACACATGGCCAATGCATTAGGAACACTGTTGGGGATACCCTGGGTTACTTCATATTTAAAACTAATTATCCTAATGACAAAACAATAACAACAACAACGATAATAGTAATAATTATAATAACCACCATAATAATGAATAAAATCGGAGTTATAATGCTGTTAATGATCAACAATATCAATGAAGAAAAATGACTATAATACTAATAGCAATAAGAATAATGATTATAAAATAATAATAATAATAATAATTATTATAAAATCAATAATAATAATAATAATAATAATAATAATAATAATAATAATAATAATTATAGAATAATAATTATAGGTACAATAATAATAATAATATTAAGAATCATGATTCCAAAGAATTTATAAATGTGTCCCTGTTACTTTCATATATAACCTAAATTAATACACTATAATTCCTAAAATAATGGTTTTATTAGCATTTAAAATAGTATTAATCGATTTTATTAACTATATAGCGTTGGGCCAACACTAGATTTTGTTTGAATGAATTGGAAACAGCAAGCAAACATAACATGCAGATTTAAAATCGGACCCAGAAACATCGAATAAACAACCTTTAACTATGAGAAAGATGAAATTAAAATATAAATTCAAAAACATAAAAATAAATTAAAACAATAACGAAAATGCACCAAGACCAGCACAAAATTAACATAAAAATAACAAGAAAACATAAAATTAACCCGAAAAATGGATAATTCATAAAAATTAGCAATGAATGAATAAAACGGAATATTTTCAATAAGAAATATTCTATTAAAAAATTAATATAAAAATCAAGGTCAAATTTTGTTTAAATGCATCAAAAAGAACACGCAAGGTTAGGGTCACAGAACAGGTTTATATATACCAATTCATTTTCACAGAATTTCAATGCTAATAATTTGTGAGCAAAGTCAAATTTTCTCGCAGCACAATTCAGCTATCGAGAATTTTTCCATACTACGTTTCAAGCAATCTCAAGTAAGCTCTACTTAAACGTACGTATGAGAATATGCTTTATTATGAATGATGGGAGTCTAATACTATGTTTAAATAATGTGTCATGAAATATATGAGTTACTAAAGATGTCATACTATGTCGAAATTTTTCCGGCCCACGGCCAAAACACACCACAAGTTAGAAACTTTAGATAACTATCAAGATGTGTAAGTGTGGTTCATCCGCCAATATCTCGTGCCAGTGAAGGTTCTGGTGTGCGTAACGCCAGAACCCAAACGTCAATTCATGCTGCTTATAGGGGTAGATTGGAGAAAGAGAAGCAGTCTTTTGGCTGTACCTTCGTCATCCATCTCCCGAAAATTCGACCTAAAATCATCTTACTTATCGGCTCAAAATCATTCACACCGAGTAGTTCAGTGGGCACTCATAAAATCGCATTATCTATATATCTAACTCTAAGACTAAATAAAGGAGGTGAGTGCGGGAAAAGAGCGAAAAATCGTTGCAATACTAAAATAAATTATTTCAAATGAATATTCTAAAATGATAATCCAAGTCAAAGTGTAATAAAGTGTAATCATCTACCTTATTATAAATTAAACGAATAAATCACTTTAATAACGATCTAAATAGACAATTAGAGTTAATTAAAAGTTGAATAAGATTTTTCAATAAATGCCTAAGAGATTTAGTAGTAAATTAACTAACAAAAATTCAACACGCGAACTATTAAAAATGAACCAAACATAAAGAAGGGTGGAATGAACAGGACTATCCAACTAAAATATGAGGAAAGTATTAAGTATTGACTGGAGAGTATGACCGACTAATGGATAAATATACCGATAATTTAATGTTAAGTCAATTTAAACGCAAATTATTAGTCTAAAACCCCAGTAAAATCAAATTTATGACAATAATGAGAGAAATAAAGTCAATTGTTATAGAATATTAATAGCGACCACTTCGCGAGAGTAGACGATCGCGACAAAATAACCTACCCACTGTCCAATGTAGAGATGGACCTCCTCCCTTTAGAAATGGTGAAACGTACACCCCAAGAGTTAAATTATGAAAACATTGTAATTCACTAACGATCAAGTTAATAATAACAAAATTGACAATAAGACAACAACAAATTAATGTATAATCGAAACAATACGATTGATCCAATTATTCCCATTTCTCACGCGGAAGATAAGCCTCTTCCCAATCGCTGCAGACTGAAAATGAAGTTTCGTATATAGATCGAGCATTACTGGATGATAGACCAACAAGAGTTGACATAATAACTTCATGGCAATTCGAATTATAACTTCAATCAGCTAAAAATCTAGTGAGTATAATTAGATAAATAATTTACAAAAATACCCTTACCATTAAGCAAAAACTAATAAAGGAAATTATAACTGAGAGGAGACAATTTAATAATAACAGAAATTTCCTCCGAGATCGACAGAAAATAAATTATGAAAAAGTCATCGATTGGATGATATAATATTCAACGATGTCACAACACACCATTGATGACTGGCAGCACCGAAAATGTATGCATAAGAAATCAGAATTTTTCTACCAGGTTTTGTTTGCGATGAAAATAATTCCGAATGTAAATCGATCGTAATGGAAGAAAATATATCGATTTGTCAACAGCTAAAGGTCACGCCTACGCCATTGAATATATAGCCGATCACATGAAAATTCGTCACATTTTCCAACAACTTTAATGAATAATCAACAGAACACAACCAGATGACTTCGAAGCCGAAGAATGAAAAGCCGAACAAAAATGATTTTGATCGACGAAGCGAGACCAGGAGGAATAACCTGAGGGAGATAAATTAAGATAAAGGAGCATCTAAGACACCAAAAGTTCATCTATAACTCAAGACCTAAAATCCGAAAGTCTTCAAATCAATTACCTAGAGCACTAGCAGGAAACTGGAAAGAAGCAGTCATAGGGATTTCGACACTATGAAATGAACTATCCAGGAAAATATGAAATGTAATGTCGTACTTCATGGCCGAACCAATTATGCTTTAAATCAATTTCATTCTTAGTCAATAAATTATCATGTCAGCCCGAATTGTTTTATGTTTTCTTAGTCTTAGGCCGAATATTGTGTCTTATATACTTCATGCCAGAGAATAGGAAATATACTGTAAATCGGAGGACCAAATCGAATCACAATGTTTCCTTACTGTATAGATATGGAGCAAACGCAATAAGGCAGACCAAAGGATACAATTAAACAGGATTATAATTTTCTTTTAATAATAAAAATTGCATCCGTTAATTCGTCCATCTCTTCCCCGCTAAAACCGTACTAAACACCATATAAAATGGCATTAGGGACAGTGCAAATCAACAGAATGCATTAAGTAACTATCATTTATCTGTTAACACGTAAAAACTGAGGTATCGCTATATTTCACACAACGTAAACAAGATGTTCCCCATTTCCTCTCGAAAGTTGTATTGAATTTCCCGTTTATCAATTCACTAATAAAATTATACATCATCATTCTTGATATTACAGATGATTCTTTGATCGACGCATCCAGAAATACGGTGCGGTTTCCGGCACGAACGGCAGCGCGATGCCGACAACCCATGTGGGATGCTGGATTTTCAATCTCTCCAGTACAGGAATCAAGAGAGGGTCGCCATTTTAACCACGACGAGGTAGATTTGCCATATGTGGCAATCAAGCAAGAATCCGGTCGCAATCCAGCCCGTGAAGCTAGGCAGCGAGCGGAATTTACCCTCGCTCGTCTGGAAATACATCAAAAGCAGACCAATTGGCAGGTAACCATGGCCAGACGGCGGCTAGCCAGAATAAATGCGGATATTGCCGCCGTAAGAATCTCCAGCACGGATGGTTACGCTTCAAACTACGGAGTATCTTATGAGCTCGATGATCCAGCTCTGGTAGAGATTACGACGCCCATGAATGTAGTAGTACCAAGACGACTACTACCCAGGGATATGCAAGACTTCGACCGGAGTTCACCGCAATTACAGGAGCATTCATATGCTCGAGACCGATCTAGATTTCAATCAGACACGCATCATGGAAATCATCCAAGAAGATAGAAGAAGCAATTTCTTTGTAATAAAAATATAAATTTCGTTAGAAGCATTTCATTGTGTAATTTAACCATGTTACCAAAAGTTGGTTATTAAATAATTGATGTAGTAATACTGAATTACACTAATGTTAATAGGACATTTTTTGTAGAATTCCAATAGACATCTAGAGTAGACGAGCTCCAGTATAGATAATAGAATAAAAAATCCTATTAATAATTAATTCAAAAAACTTTCATAGTAAAGTTCCCAAAGTTAACTGATAAATTATTTTTAGAGACGGAATCCCTCAGTATCTTGAGTAAGGAGCTATTAAAATCCAGAAGGGAGAATACAGAGCTCTACAGTCAGCTCCTTCAAATGAGTCATGAGATCCAAAAAATTCGCGTAACATGGGTAGAACCCGCAAAAATGATGAGCGTGGATGGGCGGAAGAGAAACAGTTGACGCAAAATCAAAAAACTCAGATCAGAAGTTTGAAAGTCGATCTATCGGCTTGCCAGGAGGGCAACGCAATGACCTATCCACTGGTGTTCGCGCCAGCTCAGATAGTCTACCGGAATGCAACTAGCACCACTAAACTGGTAGTTGATAAACGTTCCCAGTGGTGACCAGGAAAGGCGGAACGCGCAAAACGCCGCGCGCAACAAGTCGCAGATCAGAGTTGAAATTTATATGTCTTAACGATTTAACTGTGTAATTGTATTGTATAACAAAGTATTTTCCTCGTTATTTGGGAACTTTAATAATTGACTTTAAAATAAATCAGTTGAATCGAAAATGTGCGAGTAGAATTCGTGTAATTATTGATTAGTATAATTGTTGAGTTCATATGGAAGGGGCTGAGTGACAAATCGCGCGTAGACCTTCTATCAGTAGCGCGTTGGACCCACCATGAAGCCGGGCCTTAGCAGTTCTACAGTTAGAGCTCACGTTTGGCGGTCTCATAACCAGTGGTTACAGTTCCAACGTTTCTTAGCAACAGGTAACCATTGGAGAGCAAAAAAATCTTGTATGTATAGGGGTCGAGGTTAGAAACCACTAACCGCACAATAGTAAGGAATAAAAAGTTTGATTCATATAATATAATTAATACCAGTATATAAAAGAATTTCCTATTTTATATTACAGGTTCTCATCATAACCCTTTAAAATCAAAGATCTAAGAGATACTTCAAATAAATACTATATATTTTATTAACATTTTAATTATAACTTAATTTTTTATCTTTTTCGCTTGCTACTTATTACCATGCTAACTTATTATAGGATCTCAATTCTCTATATAATAAAGTAGGTATCGATTTTTTAGCTTCTTTTATTTTAATTTTTCCCCATATTTTAGGATTTTCCTGCGAAACAAGTCCACCCAGTAAAGGCAGCAACCTCTGAGACTTTCAACATGGTAAGTTTATTATTTTATTTTGAGTTGATCTAAATTCAAATTGTAGATTTCCCTGGTTCTTCATGATTTACTCAAGCGGAAATTTCCCGTATGATTTTGATTTGTTCGATTGTAATTGTTTTGAAATTTATAAAAATCAAATTGGTGATGTACTTTTATTTTCAAATGAATTAATTTTGTAAATGGTCTTTTATTACCTCTCGTAATTTATTTTCAAGTAAATAAATTTGTAAATTGATTTTGCTAATTCTCGTATTTGATTTTTATACAAGTAAATTATAAAATGTCTACTCTTTGATTTCGCTTTTTAAAGTAAGCTAGTTGATAAGAACTGGGGAAAACGGGTAATTTGTTTTTGACATAAATAAATTTATGAATTGTTTCCCTTTTTTATTAATTATTTTTAATTTTAGTGAAGCTTGTCTTAATTTTATAACTATATTTATTTTTCTTGACGCAAGGAAAAACTAACTATAGGAACTTTGTACAGTTATTTTATATTTAGTTTAAAATATAACTAGAGTAATAGTGGATCATTATCCTCGGAATGGGAACTAAGTCGAATTTTTTTTTAAATAACAATATAAAATATTCGGTAGTGGTAAAAGTACTTATAGTAATAATGTTCCCAAAAAAAAAATAAGGTTAATGTTTACACAAGTCATTTTAAAATCATAATAAAATTAGAATAAAAAGTAAAATAAGA
Source organism: Schmidtea mediterranea (assembly GCA_022537955.1). Lineage (NCBI taxonomy): Eukaryota > Metazoa > Platyhelminthes > Tricladida > Dugesiidae > Schmidtea > Schmidtea mediterranea. Next base: position 76,158,265 of record CM039680.1, read on the forward strand.
TAAAATTATATAAAATAAAAGAAAATAAGATTTATATTCGCACAAGTAATTTTATAAATCCGAACTTAATAATATTAATAATAATAAACTCAAAACGAGTGTAAGATTATGACGATGTAATTAAGTTCAATACAATTATAATTAAATTAAAATAATAATAATAACACTAATAATATAATAATCTGAATGCAATAAATGGCGAACTTATACGCCTAGAGCTTACTTTGAGACAATTTTCTATTAAGTATTGTTGTTTATAATCGATTTTAAAATAGTAATTCGTGATATTTTCGAAAATCAAAATTACTCTGGTATCTCTTTTACCGTAATCTGTGTAAATAGCAGTTTCATTCGTGCTAACATCTATCCTAAATTCAACTTTCGGTTTCCTTTTAGTGTGTCATTTGTATTCATAAAATCCTCTATATATTTTTCGTATTGTTATTTGTTGTCCTTTATATTTAGATTTTTCCCAGGACCTCAACACTGCTCTTTCGAGGGTTGGGATATAGGATTTAGAAAGGGAGAAAACTGAGCTGTTCCAGCGACGCCTTCACCACGGATTCCCCGCTAACCACCGGTTCGATCCGGGGTAACAAAATTTCATTTTAATGACTTGTGTGCATGTAAGTTATGGTATGTAGCATAAAAATAGAATTAGTTACAATTTTTAAATTTATTCCTCGTGATGGAGGTTCGAATTAAAATGAACCCTTAGTTAATTAATGATAACGTCTTATTAAATATAAAAAATTCAAATAAAATTTCTATAAATTTAATCATATAACAATGTTGCAATAATAATAACATGAAAAATAAGATAATACAATGAACAAATTTTACTTGGTCGTTTGTTGGTTTCGTTATTGTCACCAAATTAAATATCAATAAATTATAAAATGGTAATGTCTGAAAAGTAATATACGAGAGTACATGATAAAATAACAAAAAGATGTACTGAAATTTGTCTATCCAGCACTGCCTTATATACCAAGATTTTTCGTGTGTGTGTTTTGATACGGTAAAACAAGGAATTTTCGAGAATATTCTTAAAATTTAATTTTTTAATTCCTTTTGATTTATCATTAAATTTTTACATTTTTAGTTATTTTATTTTTCTTTCAATTTTACATTTTTTCTTTTTAAATTTAGGTTTTCCGCTCAAAAACACACAGGTATTATCGTGCTGGTTAAAGAAATATGGACTTAATTAGTTTTTGCCCAACAATATTTCTGTTTACTCGATGGGTATGAAAATAAAAATTGTGACCACTCTCAGAAGGACTCCCACCAGATAAGTGCATAAAAGAATATTGCCATTGGATATTCATAATAAATGACTTTGGAAATACATTCCAATGAATAGTTACCACTAAAAGATGAACCACATTTCCATGACCGCTAATATCCTAGTAAACCTATAGGTTAAAGAGCTAACATATCAGGTTTCATGCTCATTTTGAATTAGGGTCCCCTCAATAAATAATTATTGAATCAAGATCCAAATGGAAATAATTTAATCACATCCATGAAATTATTTAAACAAGTCAAATCATAATCAATTTATCTTAAATGTTTTCAGCGTTCAACAAGATTGAAGTCATTCTCCTCATTGGTCCAAAAGCTTTGCTGTCTTTAATCGCGTTCAATCTACTTTTCCTGGAAGGGTTTTTTCGACGCGGTTGCAAAATTTTAACTAATCAATTTGTTTTTTGGTTGGTTACTGAGTTTAATCTCTTTTGTCAGCACAAACCACATACAAAAATTAAAATGACGGTGGTTACCACTTGGTATCAGTCTCTAGACGACATTGAAACTATAATAAATGTGTAGAATGCCAGCTAAAGGTTATCACCACTACTGGTACTGCTAAAGTCCTGGCATACCTGGGGGTTCACAGACTGTGGATATCAGATCTGAATCCAGTTTTTTGTAATCACTAATAAATAGGTGAGATAATCTGTATCTCCGGTTAGTTCTCTTATTCTTGCTTCTGGTGGGTTTCTGGGTGGTGAAATTTTTGTGACTATATGGTTGTTACCCAGACAATCCCATAAAAATATCTTTCGCTTACCACTCGACACTCGTTGCTAGGCAAGGTTGGAACTGTGCTCGATTGGGTGAATCGTCCGCAAAAAGTGAGCGCTATTACTAATGCTATAATTGATCGAACGATCCATGAATCCAACGAGCTGCCGATAGAAGGCCTGTGCTCGATTTTGATGCTAAGGTCCCATTACTCTCCTATCTCCTTCAAATATTAATCTATACTGTTATATCATTTATCATTATGTCTATTCCCATAATCCTCCTTGTTGTTGTCCGTATTATTGATTTTACTATGGCCTATACACCCTTCGTTATGTTAAATATCGTCACAGTTTCTCTCTTACCCTTATCCCTATTATAACTACTACGTTCCCTATTATTGCTACTAGTATTATCATCGTTACTATTATATGTATTGTTCTTATCAATTGTTACTGCTATTACTACTACTACTACTATTATTATTATTTATTATTATTATTATTATTATTATTATTATTATTATTATTATTATTACTATTATTATTATTATTATTATTATTATTATTATTATTATTATTATTATTATTATTATTATTATTATTATTATTATTATTATTATTATTATTATTATTATTATTATTATTATTAAATTTATAGTAGGGATCCACCCCTTACTTCTCAGTTTTATTAGAATATTTTAATTATATAAACAATTGAGCCATACTACCTCCTTATTTTACAGTTTTCGATAAAGTATTTTGTTAATTCGGAAATTTTGAGCAGCGTTCCAGCCTTATTTTACAGTTTTTCAATAAGGTATTTTAATCATTTCGAAAAATTTGCACAGCGTTCCGCCTATATTTTCCATCTCAATTCAAAATAATTTATTTAGTTCTTAAATGTTATTTTAATTACTCATTTTGTATGATTTTGGTCGTTCGGATTGAGAGTTATCGGTCTATGACCTTGAACCCTTACAAACAACCTTTCTTGCTCGCCAATGGTTACCCGTTGCTAGGCAACGTTGGAACTGCAACCACTGGTTATGTGACCGCCAAAAGTGAGCTCTAAAGTTAGAACTCTTAAGGACAGGCCTCATATCGGGTTCAGCGAGCTACCGTTAGAAGGCTTCTGTTCGTCTTATTACTTTTGGTCCCTTAATTACTTTCTCGTCGAGATAGTTATTTAGATAATTCAGTACATTAAATTTATCTATTTCTACGGAAAATTCAAACCAAACATTTATTATCTTAATACTACACATATTAGATTGTAAACATGTTGGGATAATAAATATTCGTCGATAAATAGGTCTCTCAATCCGATTCTTATTGTTCAATAACCAGTAAGACAAAATCCCAGCAAAGAAATCTTTATTGACAAATATTCACCACGATATACAATTGTTTACTTCTCGTACACACCCTAAGGGTATCACGAAATAAGTCACTGCAATCTGATTAACTTCTTTATCTGTTTACTGCTTTTAACTCGTTTCTCCAACTCGTTAGATTTTCTCTTCGACCACCTGGCAACTTATTTTGTTGTCAGTTCCTTTTAAATTTTTGGGTTCCCATTAATTTGGATTACTGCTAAGGAAACAATTTTTCCAGTTCGGACAATTTATTGCCCATTTTACCAATGCCGGTAAAATGCCGCGTGATCGTTTTGCGGCCGATTTTGTAATCTACCTAGTAAATCAGGTTAGATAATGCAAGTTGGCAGAACGAATTGTGTCGGGGCCTCCAACTTGAGCAGTGCGGGATCATCCAGTTCGAAGGAAATTCCATATTCTGGAGCAAAGCCGTCTGTGCTGAGTATTATGCCACTCGCCATGTTGGCTTACCACCAGAACTTTCTCTCTAGGTGCTCCAAACGTTGCAATGTAACTTCGGCTCGTTGTCTGATCTCTCTGGCCGGATTTCTGCCCGGTCCTCTTTTGATTGCAATGATTGAGAATTTCACTACATCGCCTTGACTCATATCCCGTTTGAGGCCATTCCTTGCTTCCGTATGTGGATAAAGTATAACCACGATACCAGAGTGCTTGACGGTACTGTGCCGTATGTCGAACTGGAACGGCCAGGGTGACTCGGGAATTGTCGGAACACTCGAACTCGTTTGAATTGAATACTAGAGGAAAAAAAGATAGTGCTTGAGTGCACATAGTTAGCAATACTAATATAAAATCTCATTATTTGTTGACAAGTGTGTATGCTTCTGGAGACCCAACAAGGTTTAAGTTTAAGACCATGTAGTGATGGATGAAGGGTTATGACGCGTGTATTTTGTTAGAGGCATTGTGGAATTGGCCCCAGAATGATCTCACTTGAGTTATGATTGATTAATAAAGACATGTTTTAAAGCATAAAGTAGATGGGAATTGTGTAATTACTCGATATTTGATGACATTAGAAAACATATTTCTTAGAATTTTAATATTTATGTTCTATTTTTATTTCAATCATTTCATGTGATTATTAAATCAAAAATAAATAAATTCTTTAACATAAAAGAAACTAAAAATAATATCGACTAAAATTACTCATATTTGAGACTTGATTTTGCTTCTTTTAGTAAATTCTTATTTTTTACAAATAGTCATACATTTCGCTGCACCTGAAATCAAAATTAACAATGCATTTTAATATGGCCTCGAATGTTTTTGGCAATAATCGATTTCTTTCGTCGGACCATTGTATTTCCAATATGCGAAAATATACGCTCTACATTTGCATTATGGGCAGGTATTGAAAATAAATATTCACATATTTTAAAAATATCAATGTATGGCTCTACAAACTCCGTTTCCAATTTAGACAAAATTAATGCCCATTTCTCAGCGGTGTGGGGTTTGTGGTATTTAACCTTGACCCCATGCATATAACGTTTTCTACCCTCCAATGGTTACCCGTTGCCAAGCAACGTTGGTACTGCAACCACTGGTTATGAGACCGCCAAAGGTGAGCTCTACTGAAGAACTGCTAAGGCCGTCTCATGATGGGTTCAACGCACTATCGATAGAAGGTCTATGTGCGATTTCTTATTCCGGTCCCTTTAAAATATGCTTAACACTTTCTCGAATCAATTATTGCACGAAACTTAGTTCATAATTTCAGTCAAAATAAAACTAAACAAAAAAAACAAAAGAAATAACACTGATAATTTATTTGTTAGTACACCAATACATTAATGTGAAGCTTTGATGAACGGTTATATTGATTGAATTCTAAATAATCTGCATCGACTAATTTTTTTATTATTATTATGTTAACGGGAAACATTCGGCTTTTAAATGTCATTTTAATTGAATTCAATCAATTTGGTAATTTAACCAATAGTAAAACTCTGAACAATGGAACATCAATAATTATTATTTTTAATAATTTTATTGTTGATTCACAATTAATAATGGATCAAGCTGACATAGTCCGATTTTTCTTAACTATTTCCTATCCGTATTGGTCCATAGATATTGGATGGTCGGTGAAAATCTTTCTGGTCAATGTTGGTCCATGTTCCTTAGTCGCCGTAAAATAAATAATATATTTGGTGGGTTTCTGGGTGTTGATATTTTGAAACTATATCGTTGTTACCCAGACAACCCCATACAAATATCTTTCGCTTACCACTCGGCACCCGTTGCTAAACTGTGCTCGAGTGGATGGATCTTCCTCAAAAACTGAGCGCTATTGCTAATGCTATAATTGACCGAACGATCCATGGGTCCAACGAGCTGCCGATAGAAGGCCTGTGCTCGATTTCGATTTTTAGGTCCCATTATTCTCCTATCTCCTTCAAATGTTAACCTATACTCTCATATCACTTATCTTTATGTCCATTCGCTTAGTTCTTCTTATCGTTGTCCGTGCTGATGATTTTTCTATGGCCTGTAAACCTTTTGTTACGTTCAATATCCACACCGTGTCTCTCATACCCTTATCCCTATTATAACTACTATGTCTACTATTATTGTCACTAGCGTTATCATTGTTCCTATTATATGTGTTATCTTTATTAATTGTTACTGCTATTACATTTATTATTATTCTTATTACTACTATCACCGTTATATTTGTTATTATTATTATTATTATTATTATTATTATTATTATTATTATTATTATTATTATTATTATTATTATTATTATTATTATTATTATTATTATTATTATTATTATTATTATTGTTATTATTATTACTGTTATTATTGTTATTATTATTATTATTATTATTATTATTATTATTATTATTATTATTATAATTATCATTATCCTTACTATTATCATTATTATTATCAAATTTTTGTGTAGGGATTCGTCCTTATTCCTCGGATAAAAAAATATACTTTGCTTATATAAAAATTTAGCCGTAATCCATCTTTATTTTAAAGTTTTCGACAAAGTATTTTCCTTGAGTCGAAAATTTTTAGCAGCGTACCGCCCTTATTTTACAGTTTTATAAGGATATTATACTAACAATTGAACAACATTCCACTTTTACTTTACTATTTTTGATAAGTATTTTAATTAATTCGGAAAATTTGAGCAGCGTCCCACCATTAGTTTACAGTTTTATGATAAATGTTTTAACTATTTCCGAAAATTTGCGCAGCGTTCTGCCCATATTTTCCGTCTCAACTTAAATAATTTATTAAATTCTTTTATATTATTTAAAACATTCTTTTTCATGATTTTAGTCGTTCGGATTAATCTTTTTCCGATGGCTATTCATTTTAACTGTTGCAACAATTTCGCAATTTTCCCCGATACCCTTTACCTCTCTTTGTCCTTATGATCTATTTATGTTCATATTATATTTAATGAGTGCCCACTGGACTACTCAGTGTTAGTGATTTTGAGCCGATTGTTGTTAAAGATTTTATGTCGATTTTATCGAAATTAAGTGCAAGAAATTTGAGCCAAAAGACCCACTCTCAAGCTACTCTCCTTCGCTATTTAGTTCAGTGATTTGACGTTTGGGTTCCTGCGTTCTCACGCCGGAACCTTCACGGGCACGACTGTTGGCGGACTTACACCGCATTTACACAGTTCGATAGTTATGTGTATAATTACTTCCTTGCTTTATGTTTTGGCTGTGGGCCGAAAACGGAAAAAATAAATTTTACCATATCAGTTGAGTAAGTTTCAATGCACAAAATGGTTGGCTTTAAAATATTTATTTGCCATACATCGTTCATAAATTCATTCGGCAAATTGGTAATTCATAAAATGACTTGATCACAATTCATATGGCATTAATTCATAACACTTCATAATTTCACATAGCAGTAATAATATAAATCAATACCCGTACACTATCCTAGAGTTAACATGTTCAGACAAAACACTTACCAGTGTTAATTGCCTGAATGCACGGCTCTCAGTTAGTTACGGACACTAATTCAAATCAGACTAGAGCTTCTGTTGAAAAGTAAGTCTACAAAATAAGACTGAAATTAAGTTTGCACCAAATTTAAGTTGAAAATTTATCAAAACACATCAGTATATATACCTATAATTTGACCTTAACCTTGCGTGTTATTTTTATTACAATAAAAACAAATTTGACCTTGAAATTATTAGTGCTATCTAAATTAAATTTTTTATGATTTTCTTAATTTAAATTGGTAATTTATTTTTAACATTTTTAATTAAATTTATTCAGCCAAAAATATTTTATTTTTATTCATTTAATTCATTAATTTTTACTCTTATATAAATGGTCATTTTACGGTCAAATTTTCTTGTTATTATGTTATTTTTTATGTAAATTTCGTGCGGTTCTTGATGCATTTTGTATTTATTTTATTTTACTTTTATGTTTTTTGATTTTATATTTGTTTATATTCTCTCAGATTTTAAAATGTTTAGTTGGTGTTGTATGTAGTATTTTAAGTTCTCTTGGTGCTGTGTTTTCGTGTTGTATTACTGATGCATTTTAACAATTTTCAAGGCTATTTGTGTTCTGGCTCAACATATTTAAATAAACAATTACAACTATACCTTCGTATCTATCTTCCTCTTTCTTCTCTGATCCTTTCCCTAGTCTTTCTTCCTTCGGTCACGTGTCATGATCCTCCCGGGGAGTAGGGGCTGTGTATGATTGTCTATTTCGGTGATGTATTTTTTGGTTGCCGTTGTGTTGTAACAATAACTAATCACATCTGGAAACCGATTAGTTATTTATATGCCGTCACGTGCTGAGTGTATGTCAATTAAAGTGAATTATCTCTGCCTGATGACGTGGCAGGTCCAGAATTTCTTATCTGTCTGATTGATTTACCCGATTTTTTCTACTCTGGACTACGTGGCCTATTAATTCTTCTATGTCGTAGTTGATATGCTTACTGAGTGTAGTGATTACACACGGCTTATTCAATATGCATTGTTGACGCGTCTAATCCATGTTTATGTGTGCAATTAGTGGAGTGATATTGATTCATTTATTATGGATTTTATTTACTGCAATCAGGACATCTTGCTCTTTTGCTCATTCTCTGCGGGGTAGATTCCAGTAAGCGATTTTTCACGTTTAATTAGTGAATTACAGTTGTCAAGTTTTACCGTTAAGTTAGTTCACTATTGCGATCTTTGGTATGTGACGTAGATTATTATTACTGTAGTGCCATTGTATACACCCTATTGTCTAATTATGCATGAATTCTTTCATTGGGGTTTATTATCAAAATTTGGGCATTAGATGTGAGGGTGTATTTCATTTTATATTCATTGTATTCTAAGTTTTCTCATGTTGTTTATATTTTATGGCGAAGTTTGGCCAGTTAGTATATCACAATACCCTCGCAGTGATCGTAGAAAATGTGTTCTCTGAACTGAATTGTCGATGTCATGGTACTACGTTAACCTTATCATCAGGAATATTTTTTAAAGGGATTCGTTCTGCTCAACATCATCATTACTAAGGGTTTCAATTTATCACTACATTCCATTACTGATTTTTATAGTAGCCTCGTGAAAATAAATGCTCTCACTTTGGCGCTTCATTTTGGTTTAGATCAATTTTAATTTATTTGAACGTGAATATTGTCGGTATCAGGTTTTTTGCCGAAAATTCCAATTTTTGTTATTGATTTCATAAGATAGTGTCAACTTAATTATCGTCGTTTAACGTTCTAATTTGAAATTTATTTATTCATTTTCAATGCAAATATTATCATTAATAAGGGCTTTCAATTACACCTCCCAACTTATAGGGTCATTCAATTTGATTTAACTTCAATATAATTATTATTGCTATTAAGATTCTCAATTTGGTGTTCCAGCTTTTACACGTACTGATTCTGATTTAATTTTTGCCTAAATCCTACAATTTAGAATTCTCTGTCTAACAGTTTAAATTTTTTGGGGTTATTCTATTTGATTACGATTTTAATACATACATTATCGTTAGAAAAAATTTTTACATTATTTCAAGCTTTATTTTTCCAACACAAAGATTAATGTTACTGAAATTCTCAATTTGTTGAGTTGGTTTCGCCATAGTAATGATTATCATTAAAACCCTCAATTTTAATGTTCAGAACGTTAAGATTGTTCATTTTATTCATTCTCGACATAACAACGATTTCCGACTCTTTCCCACACTCATCTCCCTTATGGTGGGTTACTGGGTACTATTGTTGGTTTTAATTATGTTGTGGTTACCCAGATAACGTCATATAATTGTTCATTTGCTACCACTCGGCACCCGTTGCTAGGCAACGTTGGAACTGTGTTCGAGTGGGTAGATCGTCCGCAAAAAGTGAGCGCTATTACTAATGCTATAATTGCCCGAACGACCTCTGGGTTCAACGAGCTGTCGATAGAAGACCCGCGCTCGCTTTCGGTTTTTAGGTTCTTTACACCACTAGTCTCATCATTCGCATTCATCACGCACTTTAACTGATAATTTCCTAACGATAAACATATATTTCATAAAAACAACAACACCCGTTGACACAATTTGACATGCAAATTTTAACAGAAAAACACAATTTGATTCTCTCGTTACGTACGGTTCGATATCCGAGCGGCTCGGCGTTTCGCTCGCTCCTTACGTCCGGGTCGATAGCTGTTAGGTTTTGGGGTAGTCCTTGCTTCTGACGTTGACTCTCGATAGGCGAGTTGGGCAGGAGCAAAAACGAGGGGGTAGGTTACAGCTGCATCTTCTTGACAGGCAGATAATGCAACCTCCAGTCCCCTTATTTGTGTTCTTAGACTTTGGTTCAGTTGTTTTTCTTCCATCCAGCCCTTCTGTGCTGCCGTGAGCCTTTGATAAACCCGTTTGACTTTCTTTGGCTCCACCCATGTGGCTTTTGTCTGCTGCACTTCTCTGGACAGCTGGATAATCTGTTCATAGAAGCCTTTATTGACTGCCCTCGCGTGTTTCAATTCTTCTTGTAGATTTTTTTGGGATTCCATCTCTGCAAATATTATTATAAATTATTTGTCTATAAATCTTGAGTTATTAATCTATCACACAATTCTACAATATTAACTAAACAAACAAGGAAAACTCAATAACGGTAATTAATTATTTATTTAATTTTGAATTCAATCATATATGGTCATTGTAACTCCATAGCCGGATCATTCACTAGGCTGAGGACCTGGGTAGTGTCCTTGAATATAATCATCAGAGACTGGCTGAGCGGGAGAGTGCTCATAGTATACAAAAACTGGTCGTTTTGTATTTCTGGTACGCTTGGAGCTGGTTGGCGGCATATAATTGTAGGTATTGGCGATCCTAACGGCGCGATATCATCTTCCACGTTTGCTAGGTATTGTCTAGCCCAGATCACATGGAAGTCAACCCGGCGCTGGTGGTCTTGGAGGCGTTCCAGAAGGGATCGGTCCCGATCATGAATTTCTTGGGCCGGACTCTGGCTGCCTAATTGTCCGCTCTGCATGAACGGTCTCCTATTATTTTCCACCGAGGGTGAGGCGTTCCATTGGGTTCCTCTTAGTTGGGGCACATCGGGTATCTTTCCATCCAGACGTGTCTCCAAGCCTGTCGCCACTGATCGGCAACGTGCGTTGGAACGTAGACAAAGGGTCCTGATCTTTCTGAACAAAATCATGATCAAATGGGTTTTGTCATCAAAAATTCAATAACTGTCACAGAAAATTAAAATTCTTATTATAGTTCCTAAAATGCTTATTATAGGTTCAAAAGAAATAATATCGGGTGTTCCTTGTCCTCCTTCCTAAATTTAATTGTTACCGGCTTTGAATCCCTGATGCGGTCTGATTTTTTATTACTAACGTCTTACAAAAATCTCCATAACCTTGCTGTATGGATTATGAATACGTCGGTGGGTGACAACCTCATATTACTCTATTTATCTTACCGTCCGACAACTGTTTTAATAATTATATTTCCATATGATATTGATATTGAAATAGGAAAGAATAAACAATCGCATTTGTAGTAAATTTAACGTCCACTTTTGACATTTTATTAGATGTCCTTCTCTATTAATTCAAAAAAAAATCATTCTTGTTATACTATACTAGATTTTATACCTATCTGGTTGCTTAGTAAGGTTCTTAATTAAGGAATGAGAAGAAAACTAAATTAGGGTGAAAATGGTATATCGTAAGTAGATTCTTGTCTTAAACTCTAATGATTTAGCATATGATAGGGCTATAAAAATCAACTACAAATATCCCTAAGCGATTTAAGGAATGGCTTGATATTTCACCATGTCCTTTAATTTCACTAAAATTCTTATATTTCGTAGTGATTATAAATTCTCGAATCCACAATGAAGCCGATCGATTTTTGTGGGACGTGGCATTTTATTTATAATTGAAAAATGGCTTTTACACAACCTTGCGTTGTCTGAACCTAGTTGAAGCAAATAAGAGCATTTCCACGCCTCCTACTTCCTTTAAAATCAATTCCTAAGGACTTAAATTAATAACAAAAAATTATCTCGTAAGGTATTTATCCTAATGAGCGCGGATGAACAACGTTAACAAAATTCACTGTCCAAATTTATGACTTTTAACGAATCGAAAATATAAAAATTAAATTGTTCATAGTTTTAATTCCTTATATAATTATTAAAGATTCATAATCGGGAATTTAGAATTTAAAATCGTAACAAAATTTTACCTTCAATCTGTGGGTTGGAACTCCGCATCACTCCCTCACTAGATGTCCTGGTCAAGACGTCCCCGTTAGTGCAATCATGAGGTGAATTCATTCTTAGAAAATTGTCAAAAACAAAATTTTTTTTAATTTATTGGACGGAAACATTGACCTTATCTTATATAATCGAGCTATTGGTGGGCGTAGCCTGTGCGTGTGTATGATATATTCATTTACTCTTATCTTTCTTACCCGATATAGTACTGGGCCGTGTGCGTGGAATAACTTGTCGATAACTTGCCATTGTCTCCGCTATGCTTAGTGAGGTGATAAAACGGCATACTAGCTGCATTTGTGTGCCTGTGCATGCAGACACCCTTTATATGGTGTCTAGACTGAGATATTTTGCATGATCATCATTTAAAAGGTCAGTGATTTGTCGTCAGAATGTGAGATATTTTCTCTTCACTCACTCTTAGTGCAAATTCCGGCACACCAGTCTAGTGGTCGACAATCAAATAAAATCGACGATTTCTATCAACGTTTGCAAATTTGCAATGCGACATTTTCGGATGATCGTTTTAGATTTCTATGATTGTAAGTTTAATTTTGCAGCTGTTTATTTTATTTTTTATGTTCAGTTCCTTAGCTAGCCAACAACACTGGGAAAATCTATTTGGAGCATTAACAATATTCAAGGCGAAATTTGTCGAGTTAGGAATGATTATCTCTTAACGATGTATGAACATCCGATGGTGACTCCTCCCAATGATCGCAACAAGAACTAGTTCATATCTCTCTTAAATGTGTTCTTTGGAATTTATTCTCGATGGATTCATTTTATTTGTATTGAATAAGATTTTGTCTTTCTATGTGATTTGGGTGATACGTGTTTGTGGTTGACCGGAACCTGAGTGGGGTTTTGTTATCGCCTCCGGCTATCGTGAGAATTTTGTTTTTTGTTCTAATGTTCATTTAAGAGATTTTAAAACAATAATCTTCACCTTTTCCTTCCAGGAAATTTGTCGTGGTAGTTGCGTTAACTGCTGTTTTTTGATTTAATAAAAATTTATCAGTATTAATTCATAATATCTGTTCAATTTTATCTCGTCCTCCAAGTAATTTCTAGCAATTCTTAACGCGGCATCGGCATTTGGAGTGGTCGTATGCTTTTACGTTTAATTTGGGTAACACTATTGATTTTTGCAAGGTATTAAGCGGCATGTTAGCTGCATCAATTTACTTTTCGCGGTGTTTTATCGATGCTCAGCGTGATGTTGGGTTTCTTAGTTAATAATATTAATTCACTTTTCCTCAAGGAGCCTATTTTGCTTATTTTACTTATTAGGATTTTAGGAGTTTATAACTGCAAGGGTTTATAACTGTGATTGACGACATTTATAACTATATGTGATTTACATTTATATTCCTATACATATTTTAAGCCCATAACAACGATTTTGATTCTTTATTTCCCCGTCACCTTCCCTTGATTGATCCTTGGCGCATTGTGTTCATATTATAGTTAATGAGTGCCCACTGGACTACTCGTGTGATGATTTTGAGCCGTATGTAAGATAGTTTAGGTCGAGTTTATGGAAATTGTGGGACGAGGAAGTAGCCAAAAGACCATTTCCATATCCCTCTCCTCCACTATACGGAATAATATTGACGTTCCGACCCCTGCGTTCCGCACCCCGGAGTCTTCACGGGCACGAATCATTGGCGATATTCCACGCACTTACACGAATTCGAATGGTATGTTTGATTTTAATAACTTGTAATGTGTCTTTGGCTGTGGGCCGGAAAAATTTCGACGATTATAAACAATTTATGCATTATAATAAATTTATTAAAAACCAAATATAATTACCCGATACATAAATCCAATCAACCAAAATTTATAAATACATTGCTCCCCCCACGCCGACACCCAAGCAGAGCTCTATCGAGGTTGCGAGGATGCGACGTGGAGAGAGTTTTCAAATAAAACTCTCACTTACATAGATTTTAAATAAAAACTGATTAAACGCTTTAAAAACGATTTCAAGTTTGAAAAACTGGTAAAACGATTAAAATTGTGTAAAAATGAATCGGTATATATACCTACTGTACGACCCTAACCTTGCGTGTTCTTTTTGATTTAGTAAAACAAATTTTGACCTTGGAATTTTCTGGTATATTCTAATCTTTAATTTTATTATTTTGAGATTTTATTTTGACAATTTTTTCTTTAGATTTTTAATCGAATTATTTCTAATTCAAATTATTTGATTTTTATTTTATTTTCATGAAATTTTGTATTTTTTAATAAATTTTCAAATTTCGGTCAAAATCGTTGGGTTTTCGTGTTATGTTTATATTTAATTCGTGCGGATCTTGTTGCGCTTTGTTATTATTTTAATTTATTTTTGTGTTCCTATTGATAAACTGGTTTAATTTATTAAAAGCACAAAACTCATAACATTATTCGTATTTAAAACATCAAATGCAACGCGAGAAAAATATAGAAACGAGATGAGACAAGACTCAATTTAACATCTTTATTTTATTGTATCTGCAATTAATAAGTATTTTAAGGAAAATAACATGCAAAATATTCCTTTTATCAAACCTTTTAAAAATAATTCCAAATTAATTTATTGCCATAATTACCAAAATAATTTATAAATTAGAAGAATCGCACTTATGATTTTGATAAACTGAACTTTTCAAAATGTACTCAAAGTTTTCAATTTTCGCAATATTTTTTTAAAAAAACAAAAAATAATTATGAATATTTTAAAATTTATTTCATTGTTATTGCAATTTAAAAATTCTTAATTTATTCAAACCTTTAACTAAAGCCATAACATTGGCTTGGCAAGCGGTAGAGCAGTGGTTTTCAACCTTTTCTAATTGGTACACCAACTTGGTAATCTATTTCTTACTATTATTTAGTAGAATATTTTTTTCAATAAAGTGATTAAAAAGATATTATTAATACTTTTTTCAAACGTTTTTGAAAGTATCTTTTGATATGATGATAATCATCTGGTTTGTGAACTTTCCACTAACTGCTTGACAAATCATACCATATCATCGATTATTGAAGCTCACAGTACTGAATTATTAAGCATAGGAGACTTTTGTCCTTAAAATGCGGTAATGATTTTTCTTGGTAAAAGTCAGAATTTTTGTTTTAATAATGTTTTATTAATATTTGATAAATTATTAATTAGGATAAATATTAATATTTATTTTATTGTTATATAATTTGCAATATGTTATTTGTAAAACGTGTTTCTAACCATAAAATGTGTTCAGCATAGATTTGATTTGTGGAATTTTATAAATTTTTTTCTTTTGTTATTTTATAAAATGTTCAAGGTTACCAACGAAGGGAATTCTTGATTACTTAACACAATGGATTCCCGACCTTAACTACACGAAAGCGTTCTTGGGTAAATTAATCTGAATTGGCTTCAAACCAATCATAGTAGTGTATAATCAGGACCATGCCACGTGGATATTTGGCTTGAAAAAAAGAGACCCCCCCAAAAAAATTTTGGGGGAGGGGTGCTGTAAAAAAAACTTTTTTTTAATTATTTGTTTTAATGAATGAAAAATTATTTAATTTTTTGTTCAAATTTTCAAATTAAAAATTTTTAAAAACTTTAATTCACGATAAAAAATCCTAAGTATTTTTTCTCGATTAAAAAGCATAAAAATAAAAACTGGCTTAAATCGCCTACGATTGGTTGTACTATAGTGAGGAATATTTTCGAATAAAATTGGCTCAAACGCGATTAAAAAACCTAAAAATATTTCCTCGAATAAAAAGCCTAAGTATTTTTTCATACTTAAAAACCCATAAAAATAAAATTGGCTCAAATCGCCTGTCGACTACAAAGCCTAAAATATATTTGCTCGATTAAAAATCCTGAATATTTATTTTAATTTTATTTTTATTTTAATTACTTTAATTATTTGTTTTAATATAGTCAATAATTTTATTTATTGTCGGGCTTAAAGCCAAAAGTGTGAATTAAAACTAAAAATAAAATAAAAATAAGGAAAATGGTCACTGTACATACACATGCACAACAAGCAGAAACCAAAAATAAAATAACACCAAATAAACAAATTAAAATATAACAAAATTAATTATAACATATATTAATAAAATCGAACAACGCATTCAGAGGCAAAAAGAAACACATGAAATAAAATAAACTGCCAAAACCTTGCAAAATAAGGTTTAGAAAATACATAGGCAGAAGCGGCGACAAAGAAACTGTGGGGTTAGTGGTGTATACAACTTTTACCCCTCCCATACAATACTATGCGCCTGCCACTGGTTACCCGTCGCTAAGCAACGTTAGTACTGTAACCTATGGTTCTAAGACCGTCAAAGGTGAGCTTTGTTTCCAAAACTGCTAAGACCCGGTCTGCAGCTGGTTCAGCGAGCTACCGATAGAAGGTATGTGCTCGTCTTGCTTATTTAGGTCCCTTACTTTCTTCATGTCTTACTTATACAATTCATGACTAGCGTTTTATGTCACGCACGACTTATTTAATAACCAAATTAAAAATACAAAAGGCTTTATTTATATGAAATTCCCATTTGGAAAACCACAGCAAGTTATAGATCGATCAGGTAAGTATCCGATAATATTTTTCAGATCAAGGAAATGCCGGGTAATGGGATGTAAGTAACCTCTAAAAACTGGGGATTCGAAATATAATATACATGATTTACAAATTCAATCAATCTCTGTAACAATCGATATTGGAAAATTTATAAATCTATATGAATTACAAAGAAAGTGAATTGTATATTTGAACCAGAAATATTTCCAGCATTACGTCTTCAAAAATATAATCCATCATGTGTCAATATATTTTCAAGTGGGAAAGTAGTAATACTCGGAATAAAATCCTTGGATTATAATGATTATGTGGAAAATATTAAATCAGAAATAACTATGTTAATAAATTAATAAATATTTTGTTTGAATTTTTTAAATTTATTAAGTATTAAAAAATATCAAAAGGTAAATCATGTATATTTAAATATGTATTTTATTTTATTATTTAGTTTAACTCTTTGAGTCAATTTTAAAGAAAATTAAGGAACTTTACCCAAGAATTAAAAATACGTTGCGTTGGGCTAGTACAAGGTTTTGTTTAAATGGATTGGAAATAACACGCAAACACAACATGCAAATTTTAAAATCGGACCCATAAACATCTAATAACCACCTTGAAATGTGAGAAAACACATAATTAAAAATATAAAATTAAAAAATATAAAAGTAAATTAAAATAACAACAAATGCACCAAGATCTACACGAATTGACATAAAAATAACATAATAACAAAAGATTTGACCGAAAAACTGACAATTTACGGAAAAGAAGAGAGAGTTAATGAATAAATTGAATAAAAATAAAATAATTAAAATAAAAAGTGAACGAATAAATTGTTAAATAAAATCGAGAAAATAATAAAATTAGATTAGACAAGTAATATCAAGGTCAAATTTTGTTTTATCGCATGAAAATTAACACGCAATGTTAGGGTCACAGAATAGGTATAAATACCAATCCATTTTCACAGAATTTTAATGCATTCACTTAGTGAGCAAGCCACTTTTCTGTCGAAAACTTACTGTTAATTCAAGGAGCAACTATCGGCAATAATTTCCACAATACCTAATCAAGCACCCTACTTGATCGTATGTGTGGGAAATCTTTTGTCGTATGTGTGAATGAATGACGAGGATAATATATGTATATTAATGTACCGATCTGAAATATATGTTTTTAATGAAAGACTATTAAGTGTCGAAGTTTTTCGGGCCCACAGCCACACAACATACAAGATATTAAAATATTACATACCTAGTCACGCTGTGTAAGTGCGGTCTCTCCGCCTATAGCGTGTGCCCGTGAGAGTTCCATCGTGCGCAACGACGGCCTCGAACGCAAATACTATATTCGTTTATAGGGGCGGTGGGAAGATCGAGAACTAGTCTTTTGCTGGCTTTCTTTCACCCATCTCCCGAAAAATCGACCAAAAATCAAAATACAAATCGGCTAAACTAATAACACCGACTATTCCAGTGGACACTCGTAAAATCTAATATGAACATAAGTTCCTTAGGATCAAATTGAGAGGCTCGGGAGGTGGAAACTCGAAATTGATGTGACGAAAAATAACCAAATATATTAAATCTGACGAAAAGCAACTAATCATATTATTGCCGACGAAAAGTAACTATGTGGAGTGTACAGTAACTAAAGGTAATTCGATATAATTAAACCTAATTGAGATAAGCATAACCAAATGTAAGTAAATGTAAATAAGAATAACTAAATGGAACTAAAAGTAGATAAATGTGACTAAAGGTAATATAATTAGAGGTAATTAAACGCGATTAAAATAAACGTAACTAAATGAAACTATACGTGACCAATAACCAACCAAACGTAAAGGGATAACTTAAAATGACGAAAATTAACTAAAATGAAATTTTAAGTAACGAATAAAGTGACAAAAAATTATATAGGTTACTAGATACCGATAAATGTGACAAAAAACTTGAATAAATTAGTGACGAGCGATATAACTAAATTTTGTGTAATTAAGATAGGATGAATATTAAAAATTTGAATAAATTACGAGACGGTAATAGAAATAACTGCATCTGGAATAAACTGATAAACAACACGCGATATAATTAACCTTAAAATAGATCAGTAATGTCAATCTAGGTAATTGAACTTGATTAACGTCATAAATAATCTTTTATACCACCCTCAAAAATTCAAAGGAAATACGCCGCATTAACCCAAAACGATGAATTATAATGCCCTCGAAGAAGTTTTCCACAACTGCAACTAATCGTACTAATGCAAAGCGCAAAAATCAATTAAAACTAAATTCATGTTAAAATACCTTTAAATTAACTTGGTAGTCGTAATACAATACCAGTAATAAAGTAAATCTAACAAATTCACTGAATGAAATTTGAATACGAATTACACTGTAAGAATCAGACAACAAAATTCAATTAAATCAAATATAATATATAACAACATTAAGTAGTTGAAGGATCAATTATCCCAATGTCGGACATACAAGAGAAAATAATACGAGTAGTCTCCATCAGAGAGAGAGCATAGAGTCAAACACATATGATGAGTACACCATTACGGACTTGTTGAAGACTGAGAGAGATTTGAAAGAAATTCACGCATGTGCACAATAAATATCGAAGATAAAATAGCATAGAAATCATCGAATCCATAGTAAATGTTGACATTTCCCTAGAAATCGATAAGACATTATGAGATACGCAGACACGAATGGATAAGGGTTCCAGTACTGATTGATTGGGAAAGAGTCAGGACATCGACAAAAGGGAAGATTGAATTTGTGAGTCCGTTAGCCCAGGAATTGATTTCCATCCATTTAATACTAGACGGAGCAGGAGATTGTGGATACCAGAATGAATACAGATAACTATTACTGTTGGGAATGCATCTAGACTCGATTCATTTTATTAAATGTCAACTAATTGAGAAATGTCGTGACTTATTGATATACCATATGGGAACGTAAATCAACCAAAATGTAGACCAGAAATAAAGCAATAAATTGGAGCAATAAAAAATTAGATTAACTAATCGACTATAAAACTGATTGCTAACCTTATAATGTGACATATAGCAAGAATAAGAGAAACAGCTTGCTCAAATCAACCGCAAATAGAATTAAACAGTAATTGAACCAATAGACCATAGTAGAAATAAATTCCGCGTTGTTAATAAAATAAAATAGAAGAACGAATTATAATAACTTATAACCAATAATCAATCACGAATAACGGGGGGTTTCGACTTGTCAAGCAGTAATGAGTCAACACCTACATCTATAAATATGAAGTTAAAAATCTAGAAATTCATAACTACTAATTATGTCTAATCCTCGTCAACCACATGCCGACAGCAGACGTGACACAAAGAAACGACTGGGAGACCGTATCTATAATCGACTATCGCCCAATGACGCGGTTATGAAGGACACTATTGAACTTCAACGAGGTATTACATTTTTGTAATCACCAATTTACCATGTAAATACGAATTATGTTCACCCACAAGACAGGCGACGGTAGAACGTGTTTTCAAGACCACCCCACATTTAATAAATAAACTCTAAAAATAAAATTTTGCAATTTAATACTAATCATACGGCTTATTTAGACCGCAGAGATCCGCACGGAGGATTGAGTGATGACTCCCGACTAACGTTACAAGTACTGATCAATTCTGCCGCCCAATGCAGACAAGCACTAGGGGATCAAGGATATACCTTGGCCACTTTTGGAGAATCTGGTTGGCCCCGACGACCAAACGACCGCGGAGACGAAATCGAATTACCGAGTATAGCAATCAAACGAGAACCGGGTAGAAATCCGGCACGAGAGGCTCGCCAACGAGAGGAATTCACCTTGATGAAGATGGAGAATATGGAAAGAAAGTATCACAGGAAGGCGAATCTGGTCAAGCAACGATTAGCACGCGTGAACTAAGACATCGCGAGCGGTCTGATTTCCAGTACCGACGGATTCGCTCCAGACTATGGGGTTTCGTTCGAACTGGACGACCCGAGATTGCTACAGATGACCGCACCAACAAAACTGATTTTGCCGGAGAAATTAGTCCAGCCAGTTCTTCGAAGTCGACTCGGACCAAGACAACAAGGAGACCATGCATACGCCAGCCGACACCCGCAATGGACTTTCGCCAGTCGTTTTCGATGAAACGTTCAACCCAAGGGTCGTGACGGTCTCGGAAAATAATTAAATTTGTATTTTTTTTTAATAAAAGCTAATGGTTAATCTTAGACTGTTCAATTTGTTCTATTAAATGGAATAAAACCTATCATAATAAAAAGTGCAAAATGAGTTCGAATTGTTTTATTTAGGAAAGTTTGACTTATTGGTATAAAATATAAATACGACATGGGAGAAAGGTAGTAAAGGCTTTGTTGGAACTGATATTGCTCACAAAAATACTTAAGACAGGGCGGATGAAATTTATTAAAGTGTCGAAATCAACAATGTTAATGATAACTGTTCAAATACTTTTTAATTTAGGAATGGAGGCGACAAGAGTTCTCAGCCGAGAGCTGAAGGATCTTCGACGAAAAAATCTGAATCTCCATCGACAGCTTCTACAGCAAAGCCTAGAAATCCAGCAAATAAAAGCCACATGGGCAGAACCGGCAAAGATGAAAGAGGTGTACCAACGTCTCACCGTGACCCAACATTGCTGGAAGGACGAAAGGATGCTCAACCAAGCCCAACGGACTCAAATAAACGGGTTGGAAGTCGCTCTGTCAGCGTGCCAGGAGGGGAGTGCGGTGACATATCCCTTGGTCTTCGCCCCGTCACAGCTGACCTATCGCAACCAGGACCCAGCGAAGCATCCCAACAAACGGTCCTATCCGCATGCCAGGCCGGGCAGGACTGAACGATTTCGAAGACGCGCCCAAGGCAAAAATAAATAAATGATTAATTTCAAGTATAAATGTCAGGACTTATTTGACGATAATACAATAAAATGGTGTTTTTGTTGGGCTAAGAGCCAAAATTAAAACAAAATTACAAAACCAAAAACAAAAAGGTGAAAATTGTATAAGTTAAAACAAAACAATTAATGTCGTTTGGAAATTGTCAATATGGCTGCTGTAACATAAGCACTCACCGCAAGAAGATATCAAAAATAAAATAAAACATATTAATTAAAACAAAATAAAAATATAACAAAATTAAATAAAACAAATAATTAATTAAAATTCGGAAAAATGCCTACAGATGCAAAAAGAAACATACGAAAAATAAAATAAACTGCCAAAACCTTGCAAAATAAGGTTTAGAAAAAACACAGGCAGAAGAGGCGACCAGAAAACAAAATATTGGGGTTTAAAAATAATATTTTAAGAAAATAATAATAAAAATAAAATCCAACAATAAAATATTAATATATCAAAAAATAAAGAAAAATATATAAAAAATTACAAAAATATTTTGAAATAAATAAAATAATTAAAAAGCCCTAAAAATGGCGAAAAATCGCCCATTGGTCGCACACAGGCACAAAAACACTATATATACAGCAGTCATTTTCACAATTTTTAGACTGTCTTAGACATTTTTTTTTTCAGTCGGGTGAATACTAGAAAATTTTTTAGACATTTTTAGACAAACGGTGAATCACTTGTAGTCAAAATTTTTATGCCAATTTATGCCAATTTTTCCAATCTGGTTGCATGACTGTGGATTGTAAGTATTGTTTTCTTGTATAAATATATATTTCGAAGTCTTGTTACTTTAATTTTATTCTGGATGGTCGTGTAATCTTTTGGTGCCACTGACAAGTCCCCCTAAAATCTTATTTATAATAAGTATTTCAATAGAAGTTCATGGGACGGATCTCGTGCCGGCTGGTGGGTTAAGTCCCCTAGTTGAGCTCGTGGGTCATGCCTCGTGGACGCCTCGGCAGTCCGCAGTCGGGTCTGGCAATACGCACAGGACCGCTACGCAGGGCGCCGTTGTATAACTCGAAGCAACTGCTGAAAAGTGGCCGGAGCGAGTAGAAAATAAAATTCGTGAAGTCGACTATAGTCAAGTGGGATTAAAGTTTTGTAGGGAAAATTTAAAATAATTACGGAAAATTAATTAAAAATCAAGTAGGAAAGGATAGGATAGTATAGGAATGTAAATTTGAAAGTATCTTTTCCAAAAGTTGAATGATATAATCTGACAGAAGAGAGAAGCATTTATTAAAGTGACTGCAGAGGGTTGTAATTACTTAAAATCATGGGAAATGTAACGGGAGTTAAGGAACTGTTAATCAAATCTTAATATAGGTAAAGATAAAGGGTAAATGTAGTCGATACCGGGATTAAACAAATGAAATAGGCAATTTATCAAGAAATAAGGGAGGAACGCTGCCCAAATTTTTGAAGGATACATTTATAAATAATGGGTAAGGACGACAAATAAGCATGGAAATTGTAGGAATAGACGAGTAAGGACCAGGATATATAAAAGAAAGACGTAAGACCTTCCATCGGCAGTCCAGAACCCGAAAGTGAAAATATCATGAGGAGTAGTTCTAGAAATGGAGCTCACCTGCTCATGAATTTTCAACCTCTATGTACAGGACCAGCATGGCAATCACCATGGGTACATAGGAAGGATAGAATAATAATCTTGCTGGCGTTTAGGGGGTAGTAAAAACAAACCCTAGGAAAAATAAATATAAACCAACCCTATTCGCAAACATTTTGATATTTTGTTTAATATTGATAATTAGTGTACACGAACAAAACAATGAGGAAGTGATTAAGGGACCTAAAAGATAAAACGGGCAGAGGCCATCTAACGGCAGCCCGCTGAACCCGACATAGGGCCGGACCTTAGTAGTTCTGACATCGGAACTCACATTTGGCGGTCCTGTGACCAATGGTTGCAGTTCTAACGTTTGCTTAGCAATGAGTAACCATTGACGGGCGTGAAATATTGTATATGATTGTGTCAAGGTCATGAATACCACTAACCCCACAGTTAGATTATTGCACACCAGAGTTTCTCGCAACAAAAATTTACCATTTCACAGGGATTAACATTGAAAAACTTCTCGAGATTCACTATGACAACGTTCAGGGATCTGGTAAACTATGTGTTGCAAATTGCATTGTTTGTAATAATAGTATGAGAGTAACATGTTCAAATGGGTGTCCATGTTGCCACGATTTTAAACGTGACCAAACTATCTATATATTGTTGGCCGAAACGCGTAAAGCATATTACTCGGATATTTTTGATTTGAAATAAAAATTAATCTTTTTTATTTAATCTTTATTGTCAATAAAAACATTTGAATGGGTTGAAAGTTTGTTATTTTTACAATTCAAAATTTATCGATGATTATCATTTTTACATTATCATTTTACATTGATAAATTATTCTTAGGCTTACAATTAAATTTTTAAAAAAATAAATAGATAAACAAAAAAATATTATTAATAATAATAAAATAATAATAATATTAAATAATTAAATGAAAATAATTAATAATCATTTAATTCACTTCATTAAAAAAATCAATTTAATTTAATAATAATATAATTTAAAAAATAAAAAAATAATAAAAAAAATTAATAATAATAATAATATTAAATAAATAATTAAATGAAAATAAAATAATAAATAATTATTTAATTCACTTCATTAAAACAAACAATTTAATTTAATAATAATATTATTAAAAAATAAATGAATAAAATTATTGACTATATTAAAACAAATAATTAAAGTAATTAAAATAAAAATAAAATAAAAAAAAATATTCAGGATTTTTAATCGAGCAAATATATTTTAGGCCTTTTAGTCGACAGGCGATTTGAGCCAATTTTATTTTTATGGGTTTTTAAGTATGAAAAAATACTTAGGCTTTTTTTCGAGGAAATATTTTTAGGTTTTTTAATCGCGTTTGAGCCAATTTTATTCGAAAATACCCCTCACTATAGTAAGACCAATCGTAGGTGATTTAAGCCAGTTTTTATTTTTATGTTTTTTAATCGAGAAAAAATACTTAGGCTTTTTTATCGTGAATTAAAAAGTTTTTAAAAATTTTTAATTTGAAAATTTAAATTAAAAAATTAATTTAAATAATTTTTCATTCATTAAAACAAATAATTAAAAAAAAATTTACTCCCCCCTCCCCTGAAAATTTTACCATTCGACTTTGTATGAATAGAAATTTTATTTATATAGATATTATTTTCTAAAGGTAGCACTTGGAAATAGGGGGTTGCCAATCACACGCTGGGACATGATTCCGTTTCTTTTTTCTCTATAATAATGAAGTGTTTTGCGAACATTATTCTGTTTTTTATTGCTTTTTTGGTATCAAAAAGGTTAGCAACCTACCCCCTGTTTTAAAGTTTAAGCTGTATTGTAGATGTTCCGCCAAAAAATATATCAGAGTTTAGTGTTCCCTGACTTCAAAAAGTTTGAGAACCAAGGATATAAGGTAATGAAACCAAATTAGAGTTGTCAAAAATCGATACCAGGGAGCCCAAACTATAATTAAAATATTAATTTAATTTGCGTCAAAATCTCGCTAATGAGAAATAATTGACGTAGAGACGCCTTCTAGCAATGAATGGAGTTAGTGTCTAACTTATTGTTGAAAACGAATGATTATTTTTTTGATTTGTGATGATTTAGATATGCATTTGTTTGAGGCAGTTTCCATATGGCTTCTTGACAATATTCATACAAAATAATTGATTGGAGTTATAAAATTGTGAGTAATGTTATTCGAAAATTGAGTACATATTTCCGTTTGGCAATGAATTTTACTGTGTTTGTTCTTATCGTTATAGTAAAGGACAAATGTAATCAGAAATAATTTTCAGTAAAATCAATCATTTTTTTGTTCACCTTTGATCTCCTTGTTTTCATTTCTACTATAGATACATTTTTATTGCATATTTAACATAAATTGTTCTAAAGTCTCAATAAAAATATAAAACGTTAAAAAATATTTATATATTGTAAATGTGACATTCGTAAATTTACGTACCTGGAAAATCATATTTGTGTGACACCACTGTGAGCGATTTTTTAAATTAAATTATTTAAAAATGCTTTTAATAATAAACTAAAAACTAATAAATAATTAAATAAATTTGGCAACGATTTAATTAAAAGATAACGCCAATAAAAAACCTTTCGTACGATATATTTCGATAGCACAGCTATCATCTTCAGGTACTCAAAACCAACTAAAAATATTATGAATTAACATTTAATTTAAACAAATTATTTTTTATTAATTTAATTTTTTAATAAATAAATATTTTTAAAAATATATTTTAAATTAATTTAAAATTTAAAATTTTTTTTACTTATATTCTAATTTTTAAAAATTAATGTAATTTAAAATTTTCAATTATTTTAATAATATTAAAAAAACAAACATGATTTAACATACGTAAACTATTTAAAAACATTCAAAACATTCGTAGTCACAGCGCTCTGCACATTAAT
The DNA here is from genome assembly GCA_022537955.1 of Schmidtea mediterranea. Taxonomy (NCBI): domain Eukaryota; kingdom Metazoa; phylum Platyhelminthes; order Tricladida; family Dugesiidae; genus Schmidtea; species Schmidtea mediterranea. Next base: position 76,184,511 of record CM039680.1, read on the forward strand.
CTTTGGATCCAATGACCTTATCAGCAATGCTTCACATATCACTCGTTCCCAATAACTATTAAAACTTCTCAACAAAATTCTAAAATCAGACATTCCTATATCACTTTTATAGCCTCTATTGTGTTCACTAATATTGGTCAAACCCTTCAATCGACAATGCTCTAAAACTCGAGTACAGAGATGACGGGAAGTCTTTCCAATGTATGTGGCATTACACCCATTACATGTAAATTGATAAACGAGACCAGAACACAATCCAACCGGAGTTTTTCATTTATTAATAAACATATTGCGTACTTTACACGAATTAGAGACGATCTTATACTCTAAATTTCCTATCAGTTTACCCAACTTCCTCTTAAAATTTGTAAAGCCTTCAGAGTACGGCAATACTAACACATATTTAGGCTCAATTTTTTTATATCCATTTTTACCATCACCCAGATCAACACTCAATTCACACCTATCCGACAAATTACATTCAGACTTTCCACAACATGGATCCTTAGGATTTTTAATCAATTTATCAACAGTTTTTTTTATCATCAACAATAAAAATGATTTAGAATATCCATTCTTTATCAACAACTCAACCAATTTATCAACACTTTTTACCGAATTAGCAAAAGTAGAAGATAAAGCCCATGAACGATAAATCAATCCTTTCACCATATTTCTCTTATACTTAAATTCACAAAAGCTTTCTGGAAAAGTATAAAGACCAGTATCAGTTGGTTTTCTATAAATCTCTGTCTCATACTGTTTATCTTTGCGTTGAATTAACAAATCCAAAAACGCAATTGATGACTTTCTCTCCGTTTCACATGTGAATACAATGTTTTTATGTAAACTGTTCATAAAATGCAAAAACGGTTCTACATGTTTCTGGTTTTCAAATATAAGAAAAATATCATCCACATACCTTTTATAAACAAAAGGTTTTTCAAATTGGAAAGAAGCAATTTTCTTTTCCAAACTAGCCAAAAATATTGATGCCATCGTTGGTGCTAAAGGGGAACCCATAGCGACTCCATGTATTTGTTGATACCAGTCATCATTGAAAAGAAAATTGACATAGAAATGATTCGGAACATCACATTTTGGATAGAAGGGCATTTAAAAAACTTCTTGAATTTGCTACTTCATATGTTAATTCTTTTTAGTTTTAAAATATATTAAGTTAGTTTTAGCCTGAAGATGACAGTTAAACGATCGAAATATATCGAACAAAGAGTGTTTTACTGCGTTTTCTTTTAATTAAAACAAAATCTGTTGAAATTTTTTTACTACAGAAATTAAAAAACCGATCAACTAAATCAATCGGAAAATATTAAAAATAGAAATCCTAGATTTGTAAACCATAGAAATTATACTTTATCCAGGATTTTGTAACGTTAAAATATTTCATTTGTGGTTTTATTTTCAATAAATTTTATTACACTACTATTGATAATTCGATGTTAACTTTTATATTTTATTCATTGTTGGCATTGTTAGTATAAATACGCATACAAAAACACACGAGCGTGCAAACACACCAACCATCCCGAAACATTTTACGGGAGACTCGGTCGGGCTCTACAAATTTCCTAACCCACACTCATTTCACTTAAATTATTTGCTGATTCAAAGCTAATCATAAGACTTAACTTAATAAATGTCTAATATGTGTCAAGTAAGGGACATGAGTTTCAAGACTGCTTTTTATAACCGAAAGTGGTTCCGCAACGATATAAAAAAGCGTACATGGAAAAAGAGTCAAAATCTAAAAGATGATTATTATACTAATAACAGTAAGGATTTCAGAATTACTCTCGTTGAAATGGAAGATAGATACAATGTTACTGAGGATTATAATAGTCTTCTAAATAGGTTGTTGGGTTTACTGGTTTGGGGTTTTACATATGTAGGGATGTGAAGAACACAGCTGAATCTCCAGTAAAATAGTATCGGGACGGTCTGGGATGATTGTTATGTTAATTTATTTTGGTGATTAACTACAATAAAAGAAACCAAAATAAAAATATTATTCAACGATATTATAAACATATATTATTTAACAACAATGGTAAAAATAATACTAACAATTAATCTCTTGATAGTTTTATTTTAAAGGGTTGATTGACTTTGGTTAGAAACTTTTCTGTGGAATAGTTTAGTTTTTGTTGTAATACTTTCAGAATTTTGAAACACTTTTAGTTGAAAACCAAAATTTGGTTTGGAAACCTCTTTAGCATAAAATGTCAAAGTTTGTATGGGAAAAATTTTCGTTTGAAATGCCTAGGTTAGCTTGGAAAATGCTTTTATCAAAAATATGTTTTCGTTTTGATGCTCTGATTTCAAAGGAATCTCATTTAATTTCAGCAAATGTTCGTTCTGAAATTGTAGGTTCAATCACTTCGTTCTTTAGTACTCAATTCTAACTTCCATATTGAAACAACGACAAGAAAACCCAATTGATTCTTTATTTTGGACATATTATGAATGTAGATCACCTTTTCATATAAGCGAAATTCCCACGACCACCACAGGAGTAAACTGGACATTGTTCTCAGATAGGAAAATGGATCCACCTGTCTCTAAGTTACTGAGTAAAAGTAATTGTGGGGCAGTACTAAACGTGTAAACGAGTCGATTCATCACCTATAAAATGGTCAAAGGGGTACTTGAGCGTGCAAGAAGTTTGGCAAAGACTAGCAGTGGATAAAACAAATTATGTTAACTCTGTATTTCTGAGTGTAATCGATTGTGGACCAAGCAGATTCTCAATATGCCGGTCGAAATCAGAAGACGAAATAGATATTCGTTATCAATATTCGATCAATATTTCACGAACATAATGTACCGTTCGAAATACTCTTGAACAATAGTAGAACATTCACTTCGACTCTCGGGAAATAGTGTTGTAGGAAGAAACCAATGAACAGTTCAAAGAACAATTTCACGGGTGGGGTGTGATGCAGACAAAGCAGTATTTTCATATAATTCTCTTCCGACGAGTGGAATTAGCATGTTTTCCTGGACAGCATATCTTCTATTCCATTTGTTTATCCAAACTGCTTACATGATTAACCCATGTCTGGAATTGTGCTTTTATTGGCTTCTTCGTTGTTATATTAAACCTAATTGGATTGTTGTCTGTAGGCAATAAAAATCTTTTTCCATTCAAATTGTGATTAAAATGTTTGCAGAAGTAATATATTGCCAGTAACTCTTTTCTAGTTATACCAAACCTTTTTCCATGGCTACTCATTGCGTGAGATTCATAGGCAATGACGTGTTTTTTTTAATAAAGTAATTATTTTATTTATTTGTTCCTCTCTGACTGTGACATTACTAATATTAGTTGCCTCAGCCAGTTTATCTGAAAGTTTGAATAAAAGAGCTGAAGGAAGTTCACTAACAAGATTAGTCTTAACAATTGAAAGAGGTTCCTTAACATGATTAGTTTTAAAAATACAATTTAATTTATTATTATTGTCAAAACTACCACTCAAACCAGATATAAGGTAATTTAAAGTATTAACAATAGAATCCATCTTACCGTTCAGAAGCTCATTACTTCTTTCCAATGCATGAAATCTTTCATTTTTCTGGAAAGCAGGCATATCTTCAGAAGGCACACGAGAGCCAGGCACCGATTCATTCCGAAATTCCTCTTCCTGCTTCGATTTTGCATTAAGTTGTTCGTAAAAACGATAAAAAGGAGCAGCAAATTCTCCAATTTAGATTTTCATAACGTTAATTAACGTTAAATCTTATGTAATATTCTAAAATCAAAAGGATTATTAGGTAATAAAAAAATTTACGTACGATTTTTTTGTATCGTTTCTATAACAATCAAGATAAAAAAGATTCTTTATTTCAGTTCCTTCCAAAGTAATTCCCTTTGCTTTATTACTTTCAGTTTCACCTAAAAGACTATAGCATTTTGGTCGTAAAAAAACCCATTCCTTATATCCAAGTCCCTTACTCTCATCTTTGAATTTACCAATTACGAAGTCAAGTTTTCTTGAATACAAAGGATGACCGAAATAATCTTTTTGAAATAGTACCGCTACTATTGTCTTGAAACTTGTGTCTGTGTCCAGGATAAAATATTGTTATTTATCGTTATTTTCTATATTAAAAAAAATCAAATATTAAAAAACTGTAAAAGTAAAAATGATAAATATTTTCAAAGAAAAATAGTGAATTAGTTAGTTTCAATTTTTCATGGACTATTTTCTTAAAATTTATGCTAGTTTTGTTTGACTGCATTGCCACACACACTTACACGCAACATTTTTTGTTTTAGTGATATTGATTTTTTTTCGTTAGAAAATGTTCCCTTTCTTCATTCTTAAATCTACTTTTTTCTTCATACTGCTAATATTGTGGAGATTCCTTATAAATTTACTGATTTCATTTCTTATGAATTTCTCTTAGTTTCTAGCTTTCGTAATAATTCTTTTTACTTTATATATTTGTTTAAAACTTTAAATAATGCCAGCAGCAGGCTTATATTCAAAATCCAACAATAATATTAGATAAAACAAATAAAAAAAATTAAAACGAAAAAATTAATAAATCAAATTAAAAAACTTGATAGAATTCAATATCAATATATACAAAATATAAGATTAACCAAAGCAATAAAAACAAAATTATTTGGTTATTAATATAAATTTAATATTTATGAAAATAAATATAAAGAACATTTAGGTTAAATATATTTCACACAATGAAAAACTTTATTTAAAAATTGAATCAATTAAAACAATTTGTACTTACATATTTTTTTTACAAAGTGATTATTAAAAACTAACTTAAAATATTTAAAATATATATATATATATATATATATATTTAAAAAAATTATTTCTTAATTAAATGTTTAATAAATAAATACTTCAATATTTAAATATTTGTTAAAATTTTTAATATTAATATTTAATATTTTTTGAAGGTCTCTATGAAATCGATTAGACTTATATAACAAAGTCCGATAAAATGAGAATTGGTGCAGATATATTGATAAGTTTAATTTCAATTTGGATTTAAAAATTATTTTAATTCATTATTTATAATTTTCAAATTTTTAATATTATTCAAAAATATTTTACTTAAAACAAAAATATAAAACTTCTTAACTTGAAAAATAGTATTTTATGAACTTTCGCATTTATAAGATCGTTTAATTTTATATTTACACAAAAATTTGAAACAAGAGCATTCACAATATTTATATAACGTATTGGGCCCATCAATGCAACAATATTTTTTCAAATCTTGTTTTGTATTTTTTTGATATTAACTAAATAACTTTAATGAACTAAATTTTGTAATGAAAATCCATATTATTGTGATGTTTGGATGTGGTTCGAAAAGAAATGCTGACATAGAGGATATTGGGAATCCTTAAAATGTTTAATGTTTTGTTGGGCTATAAGTCATATTTTAAACAAAATATAATGACTATTTAATGTCATTTTAGAAATTAACAAAATTACTGCTATAACATAAGCATACACCGCAAGCAGAAAACAAAATAAAAAACACCAATTAAAACAAATTAAAAAATAACATAATTAATTAAAAACAAATAATTAATAAATTTTGCATACAATTGCATACAGAAAAATAAATGTTGGGCCAGAACACAAATAACCTTGAGAATTATTCAAATGCATCAGTAATACAGCACGAAAACCTAGCACCAAGATAACTTAAAATACTACATACAACATCAACTAAACACTCTAAAATTTGAGAGAATATAAATAAATATAAAATCAAAAACATAAAAGTAAAATAAAATAAATACAAAATGCACCAAGAACCGCACGAAATTAACACAAAAAATAACATAATAACAAGAAAATTTGACCGAAAAAAGACAAGTTATGTAAAAGTAAAAATTAATGAATTAAATAAATAAAAATAAAATATTTTTGGCTGAATAAATTTAATTAAAAATGTTAAAAATAAATTACCAATTTAAATCAAGAAAATAATAAAAATTTAATTTAGATAGCACAAATAATTTCAAGGTCAAATTTGTTTTACCGCAATAAAAATAACAAGCAAGGTTAAGGTCAAATTATAGGTATATATACTGATGTGTTTTGACAAATTATGAACTCAATAGAGACTTAATTGTCAGTATTAGTTTTCAGTTTTATTTTTTTGCTGTACATTGCCATATGAAGCGATATGGATGAATGCTTACTGAATTTTTTGATTAATTATGAAGCTATATGCATGAATTTTTTGAATCTATTGACCAGTTATGAAGATATATGAGTGAATGCTTCATGAATTTATTGACCAATTTGATTAAATGTATTGTGATGAAGCGATGAACAATGTTTATGCCAACGAACTTCCGATTACTATGTGAAATATATCATGTCGAATAAATAGTCCTATGCATCGAAGCTTTTATCCAACGGATATGGTAAAATTTGTTTTATTTAATTTTTACGGCCCACAGTCAAATCAAATCTACACACCCCAATCGAGCTGTGTAAATGTGGTTCATCCACCAATAGCTCGTGCCTGTGAAGGTTCCGGCGTGAGCAATGCAGGAACCCGAACGTCAATATATTCCGCTTATAGGGGAAATTGGAATGTAACGAGTTAGTCTTTTGGCTGCTTCTTCGCCATCCGTTTCCTGAAAAACCGACATAAAAATTTTTAACAACAATCAACTCAAAATCACTAACACCGAGTAGTCCAGTTGACACTCATTAAATTTAATATGAACATAAATATATCATAAGGAGAAAGAGAGGGAAAGGGTAGCGGGGAAAATAGCGAAATCGTTGCAACAGTTAAAATGAATAGCCATCGGTAAAAGATTAATCCGAACGACCAAAATTATGAAAAGAAAATTTTAAATAATATGTAAGAATTAAGTAAATTATTTGAGTTGAGACGGAAAATATGGGCGGAACGCTACGCAAATTTTCGGAAATAATTAAACCATTTATCATAAAACTGTAAAATAAGGGCGGAACGCTGCTCAAATTTTCCGAATTAACTAAAATACTTATCAAAAATGGCAAAGTAAAAGTAGAATACGGCTCAATAATTGATAGGATATCCGAATAAGGCCGTAAACTAAGTGCGGAAAACTGCTCAAATTTTCCGAATCAAGGAAAATACTTTGTCGAAAACTGTAAAATAAGGATGGGTCACGGCTAAATTTTTATATAAGTAAAATATTTTGTTTATAAAGATGAGGAATAAGGACGAATCGCTACACAAAAATTTTGATAATAATAATGATAATTGTAAGGATAATGATAATTATAATAATAATAATAATTATAATAATAAAATTAATAAAAATAATAATAGTAAATATGAATATAATAGTAATGTTAATAATAAGGATAATAATAATAGTAATAGCAGTAATAATGGATTAGAATAATACATATAATAGGAACAATGAAAATGCTAGTATCAATAATAAGGAACATAGTAGTTATAATAGGGATACCTAACATAACGAAGGGTTTACAGGCCATAGAAAAATCATCAATACGGACAACGATAGGAAGGATTATGAGAATAGACATAATGATAGATGATATAGCGGTATAGGAGGAGATAGGAGAATAATGGGACCTTAAAATCGAAATCGAGCACAGAATTTCTATCGGCAGCTCGTTGGACCCATGGATCGTTCGGTCAATTATAGCATTAGCAATAACGCTCACTTTTTGTTGACGATCCACCCACTCGAACACAGTTCCAACGTTGCTAAGCAACGGGTGCCGAGTGGTAAGCGAAAGATATTTGTATGGTGTTGTCTGGGTAACAACCATATAACTTTAAAATCTCAACACCCAGAAACCCACCATAAAGTAGAACACAAAACCGCCTATAACCTTGCAAAATAAGGTTTAGAAAATTCACAGGCGGAAGTGGCGACCAGAATAAAAGTAACAATCAGCGAAAATAAAAAATGTAAATTTATCGAAATTAATATTAAAAAATTAAGAAAAATAAATAAAAAAAGAAAAAAATATTAAAATAAATAAAAGCCATTTAAAAACCCGAAAAATGGCCAAAAAAGGTTTCAAATTCGCTGATTGGTCGCACACATGCACGAAAACACTATATATACAGCAGCCATTTTCATAATAACTTAACCTTAGAAGCTTTTAAAACTTTGGACTTTAAAATTTTCACTAATTTAAACCTTGGAATCTTTTGAATCGTAAGTAATTACTTGTATTTATGTGATATGATTAATATATTTTTTTTATTGTTGTAAATGTTTAAATCTACTTTTTATTATGGATGCTTGCGATACTTTTTAGTATTCGTGACAGGTCCCCCTAAAATCAATTTTTATATATATTAGTTTGTAAAAGGTGGTGAAATAATATTCAATTCCGACAGTTAAATTTGCAGGATGTTGATGTGTTATTTTATCATTGACCACCCCTTGGAGTCTGCTTAGACAGGTCAGGCCTCGTTTGCACTGATCTTGATAGTAGGACATCGTTGGAATTCACCGTGACGTCCATGCTTCGCGTGGAGGGAGCGGTAAAAGGGTAATATATTTGAATATCGCTATTGTTGGGCTTAAAGCCAAAATTAAAACAAAACTATAACAAATTAAAACAAAAAAAATGAAATAAAAATAAGGAAAATGGTCACTGTACATACACACGCACCGCAAGCAGAGATTAAAAATAAAATAAAACATTAAATAAAACAAAATAAAAATATAACAACAATTAAATAAAACAAATATTAATTAAAATCATTGAAAAGCCTACAAATGCAGAAAGAAACATACATGAAATAAAAAATAAACTGCCAAAACCTTGCAAAATAAGGTTTAGAAAAAACATAGGCAGAAGTGGTGACCAACAGACAAAATATTAAGGGCTAAAAAGAATACCATAATAAATAACAATAAAAAATAGAGCCCAGAAACATAAAATTAATATATTAAAAAATAAGGAAAAATACATAAAAAATTATAAAAATAATTTGAAATTAATAAAATATTAAAAAGGCCTTTAAAATGGCGAAAAATCGCCTATTGTCACACACAGGCATAAAACTACTATATAAACAGTGACCAAATTCAGTATTTTTAACTTTACACTTTTTACCTTACAAAATCTGACTTCATTTATTTTCAATTCGATCATTCAATAAGTAAGGACATTTTTGTTTATTATTGTCAAGAATCCGCACATGTAAACGTATCGCAAATATATCGAATTCATGAAATCAATATGCGAACCGCTGATTGTCAGATAAGCGACATAAATAACTCTCTCACCAACTACCCACAAATTAATCGAGTGTCTATGAATCTGAATAGGGCGACTGACGACAGGGAATTATAAGTGGAATTTTTCTACTAACATAGGACCTCCTGGAAAATCCGTAAGTAAATTATTTGCTAAAATTATTCATTAAGGGAATAAGATTTTTTTTGCATTTGTCACCCGCAGTAAATCAATATACACTAAACACATTGGATTGGCCGTCAACTTACCCGTATTCACCACACGAATCAAATTAGTCCGGAGTTTTGTGGGAACCTGACAATAAATCAGATCATCAATTAGAATATTGGAGCGGAGCAAGTAACGTAGGCAGGGAACCTGATGTAGACCAATATCTTCCATTATTACTTCTGATAACGACCCTAACATAACACCCACATCACTAACCATTTTTAATTAACTTAATTCAATTTTAATCTCTGTAATATTGTTATTATTATTATTATTTTTAACTTTTGTTGGGCTATAAGCCATAATTTAAACAAAAAGGAGAAAATTGTGTAAATTAAAACAAAATAATTAATGTCATTTGGAAATTGTCAATATGGCTGCTATAACATAAGCACACACCGCAAGCAGAAATCAAAAATAAATAAAACATATTAAATAACACAAAATAAAAACATAACAAAATTAAATAAAACAAATATTAATTAAAATTATTGAAAAGCCTACAGATGCAGAAAGAAACACAGAACCAAAACATAAAACCGCCAAAACCTTGCAAAAGAAGATTTATAAAATACATAGGCAGAAGCGGCGACAAAAAATTTAAATATCAAACGGTAAAAAGAGAAACAATCAAAGAGAATGGTTAAATTTAAAAATAAATAATAAATGAAAATTTACGAAATATTGAGAAAATAATATCAAAAAATAGAGAAAAATATGGATAAAAATAAAATATTTAAAATAAAATAAAACCAATAAAACCCCCCGAAAAATGGCCGAAAAAGGCTCAAAATTTTCTGATTGGTCGCACCCAGGCATGAAAACACTATATATACAGCAGTCATTTTCATAATTTCAGACAGTCGGGCAGTCAGTCAGTCAGACAGTCAGACAGACACAAAATTTTTAGACACGATTGTTTAGAAAATTTTTATGCCAACTTATGACAATTTTTCAACTTGTGGATTGTAAGTATTATTATCTTGTATAAATATATATTTCGAAGTTAAAGTTTTGTTATTTTGATTTTATTCTGAATGGTCGTGGAATCTTTTGGTGCCACTGACAAGTCCCTTTAAAATCTTATTTATAATAAGTATTGCAATAGCTGTCGGGAAGGCAGGTCGGTGATCCGGCTGGCGGATTAAGTTCTGCTAGTTGAGATCTCGGGCCGAGCTCTCCTGAAATCTCGGTCTGTCCGCGACGAGGTCTGGTCGAAAGACACAGGACTCTACCCGTAGGGCACCGTTAAACAACTCGCAACGGCTGATGGAAATGTCGGTCGAGGCGAGTAGAAATTTTAACCTCATTGGAAGTGCGACTTTAGTTAAGGGGGAATAAAGTTTTGTATTGAAAATTGAAAATATTGTCGGAAAATTAATCGGAAAATCAAGTAGAAAAGGATGAGATAGTGTAGGAACATAAAGATGAAAGCATTTTCCAATAGTTGAAATGATGTAATTTGGCAGAAGGGAGTAGTATTGTAACTACTTAAAATTATGGGAAATGTACCGTGAGTTAAGGAACTGTTAATCAAATTTTTAATATAGGTAAAGATAAAGGGTAAACTAGGACGAAAATGTAGTCGTTACTGTAATTAAACAAATGAGATAAGGAATTTATCAAAAAATAAGGGAGGAACGCTGCTCAAATTTTTGAAGGATATATTTATAAATAATGGGTAAAGATGACAAATAAGTATGGGAATTGTAGGAATAGACGAGTAAGAACAAGGATATAGAAAGAGAAAGACGTAAGACCTTCCATCGACAGTCAAGAACCCGAAAGTGAAAATATCATGAGGAGTAGTTCTAGAAATGGAGCTCACCTGCTCATGAATTTTCAACCCCTATGTACAATACCAACATGGCAATCACCATGGATACATAGGAGGGATAGAATAATAATCTTGATGGCGTTTAGGTGGGAGTTACACAAAAACCCTAGAAAAAATAAATAAAAATCAACCCTATTCGCCAACACTTTATTAATATTAATATCATTACCGGTACAATTAACCCAATGATCAATTCCAGTTTCACTATCAATCCTAACATTCCAGCGCTATAGTTATGATTAATGCCAATTATGTCGACCATCCTTGTTATAGGTTAATGTCAGTGCGAATTGTTAGTAATATTATCTTTATTAGCACTGTTTGTAATTTTATTGATGATGTCACTTATTCTACCAATAATACGACCAACCCACCCGGAACTTCCACGACAATAACGTAGATCCAAAGGAGAAATACGAGAATACTTAAGCAAACTTTGACCGTATGCTAATGGCCGAAACTTTCTTTACCAGCATTACCAAAACGAATCTATGGCGCGATCATAAATAGGAATTAGTATATCAACCCCGAAACGGTGGTAGAGACAGTTTGACGAAATTAAGATCTGCTACCCTAGCAACCCGCAAAACACCCCAGGGTGGCCTACTAAATCTAGTCGCACAGGCAAGCACTACTATTTCCCCAGAGTCGCCTCTTAATGAATTTGTTCGAACATGTACATTTTTATCATAATAATTTTTTTTCTCCTTTTTAGCTGTCTAATTGTAAGCATCGTCTCAACGTCTCCAAAAAACTATCGGAATCTCAACTACTACTGCCAACAAACTCAAGAAACCTCTGCCGATTTTCGAAATGTCGAACCTATCAAGTTTGCCCCGCATACCTCGAATCTCACCATCCGTCATGGCCACAATGCAGAAGCTCGAAAAGTTAGAAAGAGATTTTGCCACCTTACAGGCCAAATATCTAAAAATCAAAGGCACGTGGAGTTCGCCCGAGACTACCCATGACCTGCATCAGAGAATCTCCCGCCTCTCTCGTGTCCGAGACACTTAATAATCGAAGCCCGGAGCCAGCGGATTACCTTATCCGAGCAGAGCGCTGCGCTCCGGCAGATATTCACTGAGAATAAACTCAGGACTCGCCTACCGAGTCGAAGATGAGCACAAGAGTTAGATATTATCCCCGCGCAGCACTTCCCTCTCCACCAAGTGTCTCAACCATTAAATGGACCTCCCCCGAGTGGGAGCACCGAAAACCGCACCGGAAATCAAAGGCGTCGACCAAACCGGAATCGTCGTTGTCGGGAATGACGACGGGCAGAAAATATCCTCCTACAGGCAAACTTGAGAGTAGGGGAGCAAGTGGAAATAGTTGACCCACCTCCAGCTTATGAGGAAGTAGAATTTCTGGCACTGGACCCAGATGTGATTTATGCTCCGGCATCGTCGCATTTCCACCGTGCGTCTGCTGCCCAAAAAAACCCAACTCAATCAAGTGTTGCAATTTTGTCTTTGTGTGTTACTTATCATTTCATCTTCCTTGTGTCTTCATGTTAATTGTGTTTCCCTTCGTAGCGTTCCATTATATTATTTTCGTATTATTAGTAAATGTGGTTAAGAATTATATTTTTTGCGTTTGTCTTCTACCTTCTTAACATAATTAATAATCAATGTAATAGTTAATCGATTATTGTTTAATTATACGAATAAATTAATAACTAACATTTGATTCAACAGTGGGAAACAAAGTTGTGTGAAATCAATTTAGTAATAAGGGATAATTTCATCGGTAACTTATAGAATGCTGTAATAACAATTGGTGTTGCCACAAATTAATAATTAAAGTTCTGCGGTAATTTCACAACAATTCCTTAGTTTAGATTCAACATTTTAAAAGGGATGTTGCGCACAATCAATATTCTCACAATTCTTACCAAATTCCCAAACGCAATAAACCAGGTTCTCCTTAAAGATTACGGGATTAGGATGAAAAGCGTAAGACCTTCTAGCGGCCGCAGTGATCTGGGAACGAAGGTTGTTCGAGGAGTAGTATTGGAAACAGTGCTCACCTGCTCGAATGGCATTCGGCTGTTACGCACAGTACCAACATGGTTTTGATCATGGGTACGTGACAGTAAGCGATAATCGTGAGGTGTGCGTGGATAATTAACCCTGGAGCAGGAAAAGGAAGGTTATTAACGAGGGATACTAATTTTCGCTGATAAATTTTTCCCCGTACACCAACACTATAGTTAAAGGGGCAACATTTATGTAAATGTTTAAGTAGGACAATATTGTTTTTATTAAAAATTCCTGTCGCAAATAGATATATTGAGGGGATCGACTAGGGTTAGGAATAATAACAAAAGAATAAACAACAAAATTCATTTTACATTTAGTAATTTAGATTTTATCCTGTAAAGAATAAAAATGTAATATTAAATTTGAAAAATAATTTTAATGAATTGGGTATAGTCGGGAGCATCAGTTCTTTATTTTTCAAATTTTTACCATTATTAGCTAGCGACCATTATTATATTAAGCAAAATATCATATTATTTAACCATAACTTGATGATAAATAAAAATAGAGTTTAGTTTTGATTTCAGAATAGTTACCGATGTAGATAATTCATAGAACCTAATGTATGACGCCAATAAGGATAGGGACCGAAAATAGGGAGGCAAGATTCGAATAACTCCCGGATTAAGAATAATTTCAAAATCCAGGCTAAATTCGCAGAAATATTACCCGATAAGTTAGACCCCCTTAAAATTATTAATTAATTATTATTCTTATTATGATTATTAATATAAGTAAAAAATTCAAATTAAGAAATTCTCCCTCTTTTAGTCTCTTCTCTCTTAAGACAAGCGTTGAAAAGTAATCTTTCAAGTTAATTCTCAAAAATTAACACAAATGCAGGCCGGTTACAAAATTCCAAAAATATCGCCGCCAAAATCAGCTCAATATGTCCAATCCAATTTCCAAAATGACAGCCTTCCCCACCTAGCCTGCCAACAGAAATACAACAAATTAGTCGTGGAGCACGAACGTACATTAGGTACATGGTTCGCTCCAGAAGTCGTAAAGGCCTTACACCAACAGATCAATCGCTTGACAAGATGTCGCGATGATCTGATTTCTGAAAACCGGGCTCAGAGGATCATTATCAACGAGCAGAGCGCCGTACTAATCGCCTCATTCATGGAGGCCGAATTAACTAAACGGATAGCCGGTCGCGATTTGTCCGTACAATTAAATTTGATTCCGCCAACACATATCCTAGAATTGTGCGAAGTTGACCCAGCAAAAACTCCCATGACTAGTAAAAGACACAATCCCAACAAAAACCGAAGACGCCGTGAACGTCGTCGAGCCGAGGGAGCCACCATTTGGGTCACCGAGAAATTCCCGGAATTCGTGAAACCGGATGAGCAATTGCCTGAATTGGTGAAATCAGTGGAATCCGTACATTGAATTAATGCCAACAAGGAGGACGAGATGAATATCTACATGGATGTGTCCTCGACCGAAACAACCCCACTGGTAGTCGAAGAAGCAAGGAATTCGTCAACTTCTGTCGGGTACTGGACCAATGATTTCAGGGACTAGCTCTGTCACTCAGTTCCTCAAATCGGAACCACCAAATTCAATTTCTGCCGAAAGCGGAAATTCCCCGTAGATATCCATGAAAAGAGACGAGATTTCGCCGTTGATTTTTTCACCTTATTGGATTTACAACAGATTTATGCTTTATTTATATTTCTTTTCTCAATATTGTAAATTTTAGTAAAAATTAAATCTTATTCTTAATTTTCTTGTGATTTTGGCTTTTCTGAGTAAATAAATAATGAATTAATGTTAACAATAATTTCTGAGCATGATAGGTTAGTGGGAGCCTAATTCCTACAAGTAGTATGGTTAAAAAGGTTTATTCAACTAAGAGAGTTGAATTAGGAAGAATTATAGTTCTTGTTAAATTGATTTTAATCACTTGTGTGAGGTATTTTGGAAGTAAAAGAGTAATTGTAAATGAAAGACAAGATATAAACCTTAAGACAACCTTATTTTTCCTTAAATTAAAAAGAAAAATTTTATAAATTTAGAAACAGCTGATCTAACAGCGAATTTAATAATTTCGATAAATTTTCAAATTCTCGCATGCTAATTAAGATAAAATTCTGCAAATTTAAACAAAGTTCTAGGTTCATAATATTATTTTGCCTTTTCGTAGTAATTCAGAGGATTTAGCTTTAAATTTTGATAATTAAAGAAAGTAGAATCGTAAAACTTTATTAACCAAGATTTTCCCTTCAGGAAATTTCTACATTATAGTAGTTAGAGTTATTAATTAAATATTTAAATTAATGTTGTATAGAATGAATTATTAATGATAAATGGGTAATCAAGTTTTAATAATTATGTCTCGAACTATAATTTGGACTAGTATTCAAGGGTAAACATGAAATTCGATGAGAAAATTCTATCTTGGATGCATACATGAGATCGATGGGAAATACGAGTGGTGGGTTACAGGGTTTCAAATCTTGCTTATCTTCCGGGTGACCCTAGTAACGCCATACAAAATGATACTTATCCACTTGGCACCCGTTGCTAAGCAACGTTGGAAATGTGTTCAAGTGGTGGATTGTCCGCAAAAATTGAATACCATTGGCTAGTACTATAGTTGCTCGGACAACCAGCGGGTTCACGAGCTGTCGATAGAAGACCTGCGCTCGCTTTTGATTCTTAGGTCCCATTATTCTCCTATCTCCTTCAAATGTTAACCTATACTCTCATATCATTCATTGTTATGTCCATTCCCATAGTCCTTCTTATCGTTGTCCATGTCGAAGATTATTCTTTGATCTGTACACCCTTTGTTATGTGAAATACACTCACATTATATCTTTCACCCTTATTCCCTATTATCACTACAATGTTTCCCATTATTATTACTAGCATTATCATTGTTACCACTATATATTACCTTTATTATTATTTCTATTACTATAACTACTATTATATTTATTGTTATTACTACTATGAGCATTACTATTATTATTATTATCATAATTATTATTATCATTACTACAAATACCATGATTATCACTATTATCATTATTATTATTATTATTATCATAATTATTACTATTATTATAATTAAAATTACTCTTATCATTATCGTTATTATTATTAAGATTTTGTAGGGATCCTTCCTTATTCCTCAGCGTTAAAATTCTTTATTGATATACAACATTAGCCGTAGTCCATCTATATTTTTCGGTTTTTGATAAAATATTTTTGTAAATTAGAAAATTTTAGCAGCGTTCCGCCCTTATTTTACGCATTCCATTTTTACGTTACTATTTTTGTTAAGTATTTGAATTAGTTCGGAAAATTTGAGCAGCGTCCCGCCCATATTTTCCGCCTCAACTCAAATTAATTTATTTAATTCTTATTTAAAAACATTATTTTTCATGATTTTGGTCGTTCGGATTAATCTTTTTCCGATGGCTATTCATTTTAACTGTTGCAACGATTTCGCAATCTTCCCCGCTACCCATTCCCTCTTTTTGTCCTTAAGATCTATTTATGTTCATATTATAGTTAATGAGTGCCCACTGGACTACTCGGTGTTAGAGATTTTGAGCCGATTGTTGTTAAAAATTTATGTCAATTTTACAGAAAACGGATGGTGAAGGAGCAGCCAATAAACTACTCATTTACCCTCCAATTTCCCCTATGTACGGATAATATTGACGTTCCAACTCCTGCGTTCCGCACGCTGAGTCTTCACGGGTACATATCATTGGCGATTTTCCACGCACTTACATGCATCTGTACTATGTAGATTTTGCTTTCTTGCGTTATGTGTTGGCTGTGGGCCGGAAAAGGAATAACAAATAATAATTTACCATAGCATTTGGAATAAAAGTTTCGATGCACTAAGGCTGTAGATATAAAATATTTATTCAGCATATTACATCGGCTACATACATTTGAAATTCATTGTATCCATTCCATAAAATTTACTTCAAAAATCCCATAAATTTAATTCGATAAATCATCTATAAATTCAATTAGAAAAACAAAATTATCCATAAATTTAATCTGAAAAATCATCCATAAATTCAATTAAAAAATTACCCACAAATTTGATTCAAAAAAATCATCCATAATTCAATTGGAAAAACAAAATTATCCATAAATTTAATCTGAAAAATCATCCATAAATTCAATTAAAAAATTACCCACAAATTTGATTCAAAAAAAAATCATCCATAATTCAATTGGAAAAACAAAATTATCCATAAACAAAATCATCCATCAATTCGATCCATCAACTCTCTTCGAAAAAATCAACTAATAAATATTGCACCAGTTGAGAGTGATCGTGTTCAGGCAAAACACTTACCCGTGTTAATTGCCTGAATGCACGGCTCTCAACCAGCCATACAACCAGTTAAAATTTGTAATGAAATTTTTTCTCCGAAAAATAAGACTGAAAATTTGTGAAAACACATCGGTATTTATACCTATTTTTCTCGCGTGTGAAATTTGATGTAGTAAAACAAAATTCGACCTTGTTATTTTCTAGTAAATTCTATTCTTTAATTTTATTATTTTTTGATTTATTTTTATAATATTTTATTTAAGATTTTTATTGAATTATTACTAATTCAAATTTTCGATTTAAATTTCATTTTAATCAACTTTTATTAATTTTTTCAATTTCGTCGAATTTGTTGTGTTTTCTTGTTATATTTGTGTAGGTATCGTGCGAATCTTGGTGCATTTTGTTATTATTTTAATTTTATTTTTATGTTTTTGATTTTATATTTATTTATATTCTCTCAGATTTTAAAGTGTTTAATTGGTGTTGTATATTGTATTTTAAGTTATCTTGGTGCTGGGTTTTCGTGCTGTATTACCGATGCATTTAAACAATTCTCAAGGATATTGGTGTGCTGGCCCAACATAAAACACTCCGGGGCCCGTAAAATTGCGACCCGCAATTTCTTAAAGATCCAAGCTATGAACTATGCAGAGTTTACATTCTCCATTCAATTGGGTCTACGAGCTACATGGTCGTGACCTTAAAACCCACATGCATAAAAATAATCATACAGTATACATCAATATACGGTTTACAAGATGAAGTGAAAGAGGACATACAGTCCGGTCATGATCACACATAAAGAATAGTTAATAGTCTAAGGATTATTAGTTCATTGTTAATTATGAGTTCAATATTCAGTCACTTGGGTATTCGTCTCGCTGATGCTTTGAGTTTCTTGGTTTCTGATTGATTACTTTCTTCAGCAGGTTCTGATATTTTGACGATTCGATATCTGTTGTGCGATTTGACTTTGAGATTTTGTTTGGTTTGGGGAATTGACTTCATTAGATGCCGATTGTTTGGAAGATTGGCAGGCTTAGTGAATCTCGGATAAGAAGAATAGATAGAATGTTTAGTTTGAGACTTCTTTTTGCTGGTTTATTTAGGGTTTTGAGTTGTAAATTGACATTCTAACTTTCGTTTGTTGATTGTTTCTTTGCATCTTGAACTGGGTGAGGTTCAATTGGACTCTGTGGATAGCTGACCCTTTGTCATATTATCTAGTCTCGATTGTTTTATGATAATTGATCGGTTCGGGATTATTCATGATTCTTTGAGATTGGTCTGAGTTTCTTCTTTTTAGTTATCCATTTTGGCTGTTTGTTCTCGATTTTCGGTTCTTTTTGTTATTTTGTAGGGTTTCTAAAGATCATCCATGATTATTTTAATATTGTTTCCTTGATGGGTGTTTCCTTTTCTATTGACTTTCGATTTGATTTTCTAGAGTTCTGAGGGTTTAACGATCTGTTTTTCTTGTGTTAATCCTTTGACCATTGGGTATAGTAGGAATTGATCCGTCCGTAATTGGTATCCTTTGGGTTTCTCATATATCGTCATATTTGTTACAGTTAATTTTGCATCGATTGATTGATTGTGGGGTTTTTCGACATCTTTCTAAGGGATGCTAGGTTGTATATATGGGTTTATTACTGATATCTTCCTTCTCGTCGCCAATATCATGCTGCTTTCGAACAATTTTCAGGTTCCTTTAATAAGGCTTGCTATTATTCTCTCTTGATTTTGGGTAGTTATTTGACTTTCTGTTTCTCTCCTTTCTTTATCTCTGTTGCTTTCATTACCGTATCTGGTTGCTCGTCTCTGTGATTGGGATTAATCTTAATTTGACATCATTTATCTTTTTTGTTTGTCTTCACTACGATTTGCAAGATTTCTTACGATATTCCATTTTGATTGAGTGCATTTCTCGGTTCAGTCTCATCATCTTTTGTCTTGTCGTTTATTGGTATTGTCCTTTGCCTTCTTTCCTTACTGATTCGATTTATCTTTCTTGTTGTCGGGTTTTGATTGTTGGGTTGTTCTTTGATTTTTTCTCTGGTCCGTTCTCTATTTGTATCCGGTGTTGAACTTCAGTCATGCTTGAGATTACTGTTCCGTGATATTCATCTTGTCTCGTTTGGCTGCATCTAGTTTCACTCGCAATTGGACGTCTTTCTTGCTCTTTTCCTGGCTTTAATTTTGAGTCCCTTCCACTCTTTTGCTACATTTATTTCTTTGTCTTTTTAGTTTTTCCATTTAACTCAATCACCACAAATTTCGTTTCTCAGTTAGCTGTCCTTTGTTGTTATTCACCAGTTTCTCATTGCTTGATTCAGTTTTTCATCAAATTATTCTCCCTCGTCTTTTTCGTTAACTGACTTGATATTTCATCTATTTCTTCAATGCTTTCGTTTTGTGTTGGTGATCTCTTTACTATTTTGTTGCTTTATCTTGCTCCGATCGTGGATTTGTTATCGTTGTTTCTCATTTTCGTCTTTCATCTCATTGTTCTGGATTCTCTCCAAGTTTACTCTTGTCTCTGATTTCCTTGATGGCTTCGGTACCTCTTAATCGGTTTATTTCAATTTCTGATCTGCTTGATATTTGATTGGCTTCCATTTGATTTGTTTCTCCATTTTAACGTAATATTGCATCACTTGTCTTTCTCATTCCCATCGTCTGATTTCTAATTTGTTTTCGCTCTTTGATTTATCTCCAAAGGGTCTTCACGCAAGGTGCGTATCCCTCCGCATCTCTCATCAATTACCGGATATATGTCGATCTCACTTGGCTATTGGGTATTGGTTCATATTTTGACTTGCTTTGTTCTCTCGATTTTGAATTTTCTGTGAGTCCATCATTTGTTTCCAACAGATTTTGTCTATGTTTTCTTCATCTTTTGATCTTTTCTGATTGTCTACGTTATTTGACTTTGATTGTTGTCCTATTTCTTTGAAGGCTACTGGATTTTACCTTTTATTACTCTCTCGGTTTTCTCCCTCTTTGTTATCTTCTAGGCTCTCTTTTATTGTCCATGAATTTTATTTCTCCTCTCTTTAACAGGGCTTTTATCGTCCTTGGTGATACATACCGGGATTTATTGCTCTTTTTTGTAATATATTTTCATTGCTTTCGAATTTGTTTACGTCTATAATTTCGTTATCGGATTTTCTTTTTTCTCCAATTGATCAGTTTTGCTGCTGCTTTATTGTATCCTCTCCCGATTGCTCCAAGAATTGGGTTTAAATTTTTCCTATTACTTCGATGTCTTCTTTAATTCCATTTATCGTAACTAAATCTATTGCTCTTGCTTCTCGCGACATCATAATATAATTTAACATCGTTTTTCCTTTTTTGTCCTTCTCATTTAGAGTTGATCCTGTTTTTAATAATTCCCTGAGAATTTTCGTTGACATATCTTGACACTGCAATCATCATGGGTGTTTGTCCTTTCTCATTTCTGATATTTGTATGTTGTCCACATTGGTTCATTATCTCAATAATTTCCATCGTTCGTTCCTCGTTTTCGGTTTCTGTAGCATGGTGTAGGGGTGTATTACCCGCTATGTCAATTATTGTGAATAATATTGGTATTCTTTTCTTTAAGATGCTGATTTATGCTGTTGATTTTTAGCCTTTTGCGTAGTTCGTGATCATCTTTGTTACTCCTTCTAATATCTCGGTGATATTCTTGTTTCTAGTCCATTTCGGCATTATTTCCTTAGTTGTTTTGATGATTGCTTCCATCTGTTCCAGTAATTCATTTTATCATTGTAGATTTCGTTATATTCTCGTTTCCATTTCGCCTGATTACTATAATATCTTGATTTTATCTCTTGGCTGTTTGTGACTCTGTTAATTTGTTTTGTCATGTCTAATAGGTTTTTCTGCCTTCCAGTTGTCATGTCTTTTCCTGGTTCTTAACTTGATTCGACACTTGTATCATTCGCTGGCTTTATTCTGGTGTTGGTATTGATCTCATTTGATTTCCTATTGCTTCCTCTCATTAGTCCCACTGCTCCGGATGGGTTCTGAGTCTGTTTATTTGGACGATTCCGAGTCATATGTCCCATTTTAGACAGTTAAAAGATTTTCCGCGTCTTTTGTGACAAAATTTATTTACGTGTCCTCTCTTCCCGAATAGTTGGCTTATTTGATGTCGATAGTAGTCGTTCTTTTGTTAGCTTTTGTATCGATTGTCCATGTAATTTCTTCGATCGTTGTGGTTTTGTAGTCATGCATTGTAATTTTTCCTTTCCACATTCGTTGTTTTGCTGAGTTCTTCTCTTACATCTTCTTTTGTCTCAATTTTCAATTCACTGACTGTTTTTGATCTGTCTTGCATATTCAGGTTTCTCGCTTGTTGTCTTTGGATTCTCTTTTCGATTAGTTCTTCCTCTGAAATTTTATTAACCATTAAAATATCTATTACCTCTTGCTCGATTGACGTCTCTCTGATTTCTATATTGTCTTTGACTCCAATACTTTACTTTTCACGTTTATTTGAAGTTTCTCTTTCTTGTCCTTTTCATTATTGTTTAGTCCTTGTGGTAACATGTTTATTTTCGCTTTCCTTATCAGTTTTCTTTTCGATTTTTGTAGTAGTACCCTCGTATTTTGATATTTTGTTTTTTGTTTTTTCGATATCTTTTATCGCTGTTTTTCTGCTTTTTCGTCGTCTATCGTTCGGTGAACTCTTGAATTATCTTTATTTTATTTTTTTTTTTTTTTTTCTTCGCAGCTCGATTCTTGCTCTGATTTTATTTTGACCTCCTGAGTTTCATTTTTCTTAATCACGTCATTTTCTTTGTCGTTATTTTCGTTTTTTATTGCCATACCATCCTCGCTGTTGACAACACACTGCTCCGCAGTGTGGATTTCTTTTGTATTAACTATTCTCGACACATTGCTTCTACTTGATATTTGATTTCTTTTCATCCGTCTTTGTCGAATTTCTTGGATTTCCTCTCTCTGTACTCTCTTTCATTCAATTTGTTGCTGTTCCGGATATTTTCTGGTCCATTGATATCGAACATCATTCATGTTTCTCCTCGTATTACTTCGTTGTCTTTGATTGTTTGCAGATATTCGTTGAATCATACCTCCTAATTGCTCAATCTCTTGTATTTGATTGCTTTGTGTACTTTGACTATAATGGTTCGGTTTTGGTTGTCTCGATTTTCTCTCTATTGGACAATTTTCAGCCAAATGTCCGTTTAGGTTGCAGTTGAAACAGGTTGTAATCTCGAATCTTGTTGTTGTACTCATTATCGCCCTATCTCTTGAATGTCTGACCCCTTGTGTTGGGTTATTTTATGGACTCTTCCTGAATTGGTTTGGTTTTTGTTGACCTTAAATTCTTCTCATTCGACAATTCTTTGACATATGACCGCTTTGATTGCAATTAAAACAGATTATCATTTCTTCTTCTTCTGTGCGAACTCTTCTATCACATCCTTGGCAATTCTTTAGTTGATAACCTCGATCAGTTCGGCATCCTTCTTTTAAACAGATAATACATACTGGGTTGTAACTCGCGTTTTTAATCCTGAAATAATTATTATAATTTATAAATTTACCTCTACTGTCTTGAATCCTCTTAACTGGCATATCGTAAATTCGTGATGGTTTTTCAATATATTGATTTGTTTGCGGGTAAATATCTTTCGTTTGTCTCGTTATTTCCATCACTACTTTCATTGGTTCTGATACTCGATCTTTTAACTCGGTTTGCTCATTTTCTCTTTCGACTCTTTCTTCCATTGTGGTTAATATTTTCTCTTCCAGTACGATTTCCGTTTGCCATGTTTCAGCTATTTTTGTTCCAACTGTTTTTATTTCCGAATTTCCAGTTTCTTTTTTGTCATTGAAATCTTCTTCGTTGCATTTTCTTTTTGAATGCATCTCCTGTACATTCCTCTTTAACTTGAAGATATTGGTTCTCGGCCCTTCATTTCCGGTTCATCGCGTACGATTTTGTACATTGTTGATTTTCTCAAAAATATATTTCTGTTTCATCCATGTTTTTGCTTGGCAACTCTTGGTTCATTTCCTCTCGGAGTTTTTCCATCTCTTTACTCGTACTTGTTTTCAACTGAATTGGAATTCCTAGCTCGGGTGATTTCACGTTGTTTCCTTTATCGATTAGCTTTTCCGTTGATTTATCATATTTTTCAGCTTCTGTTTCCAAACTTTCTAATCTCGTTGTAATCATTGGTTCTGCTATCGCTACTGTATTAAGTTTTCTATCTATTGCCGCTTTTCACTCTCTTTGAATTTCAATAACATGGTCTATTTCTTTATCCTTGTTCTCCGTTTGTTTTGGTATATTTTCAGTTTCTCTACACAATGGTTCCCTTGATTCCGGTTTCTCGTAACTCGTTTTCTTGATTCTATCTCTAGTTCATCGGCTCTATTATTCGTCGTTTACTTGATCTCTTTATTCTTTTGGTTTACTCGATCTCTTTATTCCTTGTCAATTATCTAAACATAAATAACACTTCTAGTATATATTATTCTACGTAAATTTCCGCATTAATTCATCATACTACTCTCACTGCTTTTCCTTAATTCTTTTCTCTACGTCAACTTCTTATCTTTTTAATTTTTGTTTTTTCATTTTAATTTTATTTTAAATTATCTATAGCTCGTATCAATTGTCTATTTGCTTCGTCTAAATTATCCTTATCTATCCGGTCGTATCAATTAACTATTTTAATCCAATAAATCATCACCATCATATCAATAATCGTCTCGTTTACTATTCTCCTTTATCTCTATCATTGGTCCAAAAACGTTCCTTAATTTCTATGCGCTATAGGCCTTTTTACTTAACTCTTCTCGTCTTTTTCCTTAAACTTTAACCACTGTTGCTCTATGGGCCTTTTTATTTAAATTCTCTTGTCTTTTTCCGTAAACTCTATTCGCTGTAATAATTTTTCTTTTGCTTCAACTCCCTTCATTTTTTAAGTCTATTTTGAATTATCTATATCTCGTAACAATTATCTATCGACCTCGTATCAATTATCTATATAGTCTTATCAATTATCTATGTGGTCGCATTAATTATCTATATTACAATAATAAAATCATTATACTCATACTCTCATTCAATCTGTAAATCATTTTTCCTAGGTCTCATTGATTAAAAATCGTTTACTTAATCCTCCGTCGCTGGCGCTCTATGCCCTCTAGAATTTCCGTTGGCTCTTCGGCCTTCGGCTTTAACTCTTTTACTGGTCATCCGTGACCTTAATATCTATTCATAATCATATTTCATCTTTACTCATATCATATCTTATCTGGTACTCTATGGCCTCTAGTATCTGATCATGATCATCCGGCCCTCTATTGCCTCAAGTATCTGATCATAATCATCCGGCCCTCTATTGCCTCAAGTATCTGATTATAATCATCCGGCCCTCTATTGCCTCAAGTATCTGATTATAATCATCCGGCCCTCTATTGCCTCAAGTATCTGATTATAATCATCCGGCCCTCTATTGCCTCAAGTATCTGATTATAATCATCCGGCCCTCTATTGCCTCAAGTATCTGATTATAATCATCCGGCCCTCTATTGCCTCAAGTATCTGATTATAATCATCCGGCCCTCTATTGCCTCAAGTATCTGATTATAATCATCCGGCCCTCTATTGCCTCAAGTATCTGATTATAATCATCCGGCCCTCTATTGCCTCAAGTATCTGATTATAATCATCCGGCCCTCTATTATCTCTTATTATTTCATCGGACTTGAGCTCAACAGTGACTTTTGGGTATGTTTGAGGCCTCACACTGACTCTCAAGCCATGGCGTCTTTTGGCCGCGCATTCTTCCGGTTACGCTTTACTCACCGCCATTCGGATATTTGGTACTCGGTGTGGGATCCGGGTTATTGTACCAAACTCCTCGCTGGGCAATAAAAAAACATTCCCTCGGTACTCGGTGTGGGATCCGGGTTGTGTACCTCGAAGAATATAAAAGTATGGAAATGCCTAGACGTTCAATCAAGTTCCAAAAGCGGTTTACTTGATTTCCCGAATAGTGAAAAGAAAAGGAAGTGCTCAAAAGTGGGAGCGGGAAATAAACTATCAAATCTCTGCCCGCTCCTTCCATCAGATTTCTCGGCTCCGTTCAGCCGCTCTCATCTGGCTTTAGTAGGACATTTTGAGTATGAACCATTTACCGGTTAGTTCACATCTCACCTACCGTTTGGCCCCGATACTCGGTGTGGGATCCGGGTTGTTGTATCGAGTGCCTCCCAGCGAAAAAAGAATCGTTCGATACTCGGTGTGTGATCCGGGTTTTTGTATCGAACGGCTCAGCGTCATCAGTCCCTTGGCTGATAACAACCTGAGCACGACAGTCCGTAGCTGTCCTCTGGTGCCTCACCACCAGCTAGGGAAAAAAAGAATATCTCTAGGTACCTTTAACGTCCAAATCATGCGCATTTTCCAATTTTTATTTTTATTTTCGGTTTCCCCTTCA
Organism: Schmidtea mediterranea; assembly: GCA_022537955.1. Lineage (NCBI taxonomy): Eukaryota > Metazoa > Platyhelminthes > Tricladida > Dugesiidae > Schmidtea > Schmidtea mediterranea. The sequence goes on from CM039680.1 coordinate 76,210,679, forward strand.
CTTTCCCAATTCAAAAATTGTAGTAATCGCGTTGGTTTGTTCCCCAGAGAGGTGATCAATCTCTCACCAGAAACTCCCCAACATTTGCGACGGATATCCTACTACCTTCCTCTCCTCGGGTTGATCAAGGTTCCCCATCGGAATAAGCGTACTATCGTTATGATAGCTCGGTTTTAAATCTTACTTTCCAGTATCATTTCCATATAATATAATATAAATAACATTACAAAATACACTAACAAAATGATGCATCGAAACTTTTACCGTACCTTATGTGTGATTTTTCAGCTTTCACTGTTTAAGTTGTGTTTTACTTGTCCGCTCAGAATTTATTTAACGGCTTTCATGAAGTTTTCGGCTTTTTCCGTATGTTTTACACCTTTCGGTTGCTATTGTTGTGTCATTTATTATTATCATTAATCTCAACTCTTTCAATCATTATTTTCCTCTGGTTGCTAACTATTATTCTCGTAATTCATTATTATCTCTAATCCTTTATTTTCATTAATAACAAGCATCATCATTTTATTCCTCTATGCTCATTTCTTACTATTCATTTCATTTACTCCTGAACATTTCCTTTTATCTACGCCTAAGTTTCTCCATCATCTGGATTATCCTTTCGTCAATTTCTCTAACTTAATCGATTATCTGTTCTCGTTTAGTATCTAATTTGGCTCTACTTGGCCTCATGTCTTTTGTAATACTTACAATCAATTGTTCGTTACTTCCGCTAATATTTCTCATCTCATAGAAGTAGGGGTTCGAAATCGTTGCAACCTTTTCCGTTACTATTTTGATCTTTATTTTAATTACTTTCAATTAATCGTTTATTACGTTTAGAATTGTTTTAATTGACTTGGTGATCACGTCTTATTTCAAACAATTTTAATCCAGTAATTTCTAGTTTTTTCCAATTTTTTACGAACTCTTAGACGACCCGCATTTTGTGGTTTCCCCTATTTCTAATCACTTTAACCCTCGTGATTTCCACCTTTTCCCTATTTTTATTATTTTAATTTTTATTTATTTATCTATTTTTTTTTTTTTTTTTTATATTTTTATTACTACTTCTACGGTTTTTTGGATGATATTTACACGATGATTCCATTGATTTATACAACCTACCCATAATTTTATTTTTATTTATAGTTTCCTGTTTCTTTGATTCCTACTCTACAAATATTGATAATTTTATCCCCACTTTCCTGTTGAATCGTTTCATTTTTTGAAATTTTTGTGTATCTAATATTTTAACTTGTTTACATATATTGATATTTTCCTCTCTTATTACAATACTCGTCATTCATGAGTTTTCCAAACTGTTGTTTTGTTTCATCATATTGTTGGAGTTCTCGGTGACTTCGGATAGAAATTATTGTCGATCTGCCTCCAAACGTGCTTTAAACACCAGTAACGAACTCCAAACGATGTAAACTTTATTGATTAAAACACTTTGTCTCCACTGATTTACAAAAATATTTACAATTCACTTTCAAAATTTTTAATTTCTTCACAACTTTCTGAATTCTAGAGTATTCGAAGGTTTTGACCCATTGTAACTGTTTATCAAAAGTTCATACGATTATAGTTCTATGTTAATTTTTGATCGTCTTATTATTCTACACAATATATCATAAATTAAAATTTTTGCCAAAGTTGTGACCCTTTATAACTTTTTATCTAAAGCTCTGATGACTAAAGTTCTATTGGCAATTTTGTTTGTTTCGTCGATCTCTACAACATATCAAAAATTAAAAATTTTGACCAAGGTTTTGACCCTTGATAACTTTTGACCCAGAAGTCAGACTGCCATACTTCTATAGTAAATATTGCTCAGCTTTTCAAGCTCTACAACATATCAAAAATTAAAAATTTTGACCAAGGTTTTGACCCTTTATAACTTTTGACCTAGAAGTCAGACTGCCATACTTCTATAGTAAATATTGCTCAGCTTTTCAAGCTCTACAACATATCAAAAATTAAAAATTTTGACCAAGGTTTTGACCCTTTATAACTTTTGACCTAGAAGTCAGACTGCCATACTTCTATAGTAAATATTGCTCAGCTTTTCAAGCTCTACAACATATCAAAAATTAAAATTTTTGAAGGTTTGACCCTTAATAACTTTTTATCCAAAGGTCGGAAGATCCTAATTTTATCACCACTTTTGCCACTTCATCGTTCTGTACAACATATTAAAAATAATTTTTTTGACCAAGGTTTGACCCTTTTTAGCTTCGAACCTTTAGAAGATATAACCATGGTTCTATTGGCAATTTTATTAAGCTCATTCTTCTCTACAACATATCAAAAGTTATATTTTTGGTCAAGGTTTGACCCTTTTTAGCTTCGGACCCTTAGAAGATATGACCATGGTTCTATTGGCAATTTTATTAAGCTCATTCTTCTCTACCACATATCAAAAATTATATTTTTGGTCAAGGTTTGACCCTTTACACCTTTGAAGTTCGATAAGATACGACTATAGTTCCATTGACAATAATACTCAACTCACCGTCCTGTACAACATATCAAAAATAAAATTTTTGGCCAAGGTTTGACCCTTTGTAACTTCGAACCTTCAGAAAATACAACCATAGTTCAATTGGCATTTTTACTCAGCTCATCGTTCTCTACATAATATCATCGAACTGTTTTCTCATCGTCAATAAGTCGATCGTTTTCCTTCGTTTGTTATTAAGTTCCATTCTTTAGTTCATCCTCTCTCCGTGGTCCGACAAAATGTCGTTCCAACATTTCTGTTTAATAATTAAACATTTGCTTTTATTTCCTTGGGTTCTTTGCAAAAACAATCATGGTTATCCCGGCTGAGCCCCCAAATTTGTATGGTGGGTTACAGGGTTTCAAATCTTGCTTATCTTCCGGGTGACCCTAGTAACGCCATACAAAATGATACTTATCCACTTGGCACCCGTTGCTAAGCAACGTTGGAAATGTGTTCAAGTGGTGGATTGTCCGCAAAAATTGAATACCATTGGCTAGTACTATAGTTGCTCGGACAACCAGCGGGTTCACGAGCTGTCGATAGAAGACCTGCGCTCGCTTTTGATTCTTAGGTCCCATTATTCTCCTATCTCCTTCAAATGTTAACCTATACTCTCATATCATTCATTGTTATGTCCATTCCCATAGTCCTTCTTATCGTTGTCCATGTCGAAGATTATTCTTTGATCTGTACACCCTTTGTTATGTGAAATACACTCACATTATATCTTTCACCCTTATTCCCTATTATCACTACAATGTTTCCCATTATTATTACTAGCATTATCATTGTTACCACTATATATTACCTTTATTATTATTTCTATTACTATAACTACTATTATATTTATTGTTATTACTACTATGAGCATTACTATTATTATTATTATCATAATTATTATTATCATTACTACAAATACCATGATTATCACTATTATCATTATTATTATTATTATTATCATAATTATTACTATTATTATAATTAAAATTACTCTTATCATTATCGTTATTATTATTAAGATTTTGTAGGGATCCTTCCTTATTCCTCAGCGTTAAAATTCTTTATTGATATACAACATTAGCCGTAGTCCATCTATATTTTTCGGTTTTTGATAAAATATTTTTGTAAATTAGAAAATTTTAGCAGCGTTCCGCCCTTATTTTACGCATTCCATTTTTACGTTACTATTTTTGTTAAGTATTTGAATTAGTTCGGAAAATTTGAGCAGCGTCCCGCCCATATTTTCCGCCTCAACTCAAATTAATTTATTTAATTCTTATTTAAAAACATTATTTTTCATGATTTTGGTCGTTCGGATTAATCTTTTTCCGATGGCTATTCATTTTAACTGTTGCAACGATTTCGCAATCTTCCCCGCTACCCATTCCCTCTTTTTGTCCTTAAGATCTATTTATGTTCATATTATAGTTAATGAGTGCCCACTGGACTACTCGGTGTTAGAGATTTTGAGCCGATTGTTGTTAAAAATTTATGTCAATTTTACAGAAAACGGATGGTGAAGGAGCAGCCAATAAACTACTCATTTACCCTCCAATTTCCCCTATGTACGGATAATATTGACGTTCCAACTCCTGCGTTCCGCACGCTGAGTCTTCACGGGTACATATCATTGGCGATTTTCCACGCACTTACATGCATCTGTACTATGTAGATTTTGCTTTCTTGCGTTATGTGTTGGCTGTGGGCCGGAAAAGGAATAACAAATAATAATTTACCATAGCATTTGGAATAAAAGTTTCGATGCACTAAGGCTGTAGATATAAAATATTTATTCAGCATATTACATCGGCTACATACATTTGAAATTCATTGTATCCATTCCATAAAATTTACTTCAAAAATCCCATAAATTTAATTCGATAAATCATCTATAAATTCAATTAGAAAAACAAAATTATCCATAAATTTAATCTGAAAAATCATCCATAAATTCAATTAAAAAATTACCCACAAATTTGATTCAAAAAAAATCATCCATAATTCAATTGGAAAAACAAAATTATCCATAAATTTAATCTGAAAAATCATCCATAAATTCAATTAAAAAATTACCCACAAATTTGATTCAAAAAAAATCATCCATAATTCAATTGGAAAAACAAAATTATCCATAAACAAAATCATCCATCAATTCGATCCATCAACTCTCTTCGAAAAAATCAACTAATAAATATTGCACCAGTTGAGAGTGATCGTGTTCAGGCAAAACACTTACCCGTGTTAATTGCCTGAATGCACGGCTCTCAACCAGCCATACAACCAGTTAAAATTTGTAATGAAATTTTTTCTCCGAAAAATAAGACTGAAAATTTGTGAAAACACATCGGTATTTATACCTATTTTTCTCGCGTGTGAAATTTGATGTAGTAAAACAAAATTCGACCTTGTTATTTTCTAGTAAATTCTATTCTTTAATTTTATTATTTTTTGATTTATTTTTATAATATTTTATTTAAGATTTTTATTGAATTATTACTAATTCAAATTTTCGATTTAAATTTCATTTTAATCAACTTTTATTAATTTTTTCAATTTCGTCGAATTTGTTGTGTTTTCTTGTTATATTTGTGTAGGTATCGTGCGAATCTTGGTGCATTTTGTTATTATTTTAATTTTATTTTTATGTTTTTGATTTTATATTTATTTATATTCTCTCAGATTTTAAAGTGTTTAATTGGTGTTGTATATTGTATTTTAAGTTATCTTGGTGCTGGGTTTTCGTGCTGTATTACCGATGCATTTAAACAATTCTCAAGGATATTGGTGTGCTGGCCCAACACGAGTATTAATGTCGAGGGAGTCAGAGTAGTTAAGTAGGCGTAAGTCCTTCTAACGGCAGTCAGGAACCCGAAAGCGAGATTATCATGAGGAGTAGTCTTAGAAATGGGGCTCACTCTCGGCTGCTATATACAGTACCAACATGAGCTTACTCATGTGTATATAGTGGTAAGGTCAAATTGTGGGGCGTCTGGGAGAGACAGCATCAACCCTAGGAAAGTAACAATTTAGTGAAGCAAGATAGATTGAAACAAATGAGCACAGATTTAAACAAAACTAATTCCACCCAGTACACCAACAGTTTTTAGAAATATGCAGTTTGGTGGGTTTCTGGGTGTTGATATTTTGAAACTATATGGTTGTTACCCAGACAACCCCATACAAATATTTTTCGCTTACCACTTGGCACCCGTTGCTAAGCAACGTTGGAACTGTGTTCGAGTGGGTAGATCGTTCGCAAAAAGTGAGCGCTATTGCTAATGCTATAATTGACCGAACAATCCATGGGTCCAACGAGCTTCCGATAGAAGGCCTGTGCTCGATTTCGATTCTTAGGTCCCATTATTTTCCTATCTCTTTCAAATATTAACCTATACTGTCATATACTTTATCTTTATATCTATTCCCATAATTCTTCTTATCGTTTTCCGTGTTGATGATTATTCTATGGCCTGTATACCCTTTGTTAAGTTAAATATTCCCACAGTATATCTTTTACTCTTATCCATATCATAACTACAATGTTCCCTATTATTATTACTAGCATTATCATTGTTACTATTATATGTATTACCTTTATTAATTGTTACTACTATTACCTTTATTATTATTCTTATTACTATAATTATAATCATAATTATTATCATTATTATTACAAGTACCATGATTATTATTATTATTATTATTATTATTATTATTATTATTATAATTATTATAATTATTATCAATATTATTAACAAATTTTTGTGTAAGGATTCGTCCTTATTCCTCAGCTTTAAGAAATATTTTTTTTATATAAAAATTTAGCCGTAATCCATCTGTATTTTTCCGGTTTTCGATAAAGTATTTTTGTTAATTCGAAAAATTTTAGCAGCGTCCCACCCTTATTTTACGGTTTTATCCTTATTCTATAGTTTTCGATAAAGTATTTTCATTGACTCGGAAAATTTAAGCAGCGTTCCGCCCTTATTTTACGGTCTTATCCGGATATTCTATCAATTATTGAGCCGTATTCTACTTTTACTTTGCTATTTTTGATAAGTATTTTTAGTTGATTCGGAAAATTTGGGCAGCGTTCGGCCCTTATTTTACATTTTTTTAAAAGTTTCAATTATTTCCGAAAATTTGCGCAGCGTTCTGTCCATATTTACTGTTTCAATCCAACATATTTTATTTACTTCTTATATTTTATTTAAAACATTATTTTTCATGATTTTAGTCGTTCGGATTAATCTTTTTCCGATAGCTATTCATTTTAACTGTTGCAACGATTTCGCTATTTTCCGCGATACCCTTTCCCTCTCTTTGTCCTTATGATCTATTTATGTTCATATAATATTTAATGAGTGCCCACTGGACTACTCGGTGTTAGAGATTTTGAGCCGAATGTTGTTAAAATATTTATGTCGATTTTATCGAAATTAAGTGTAAGAAAGTTGAGCCAAAAGACCCACTCTCAAGCTACTCTCTTTCGCTATTTAATTCAATGATTTGACGTTTTGGTTCCTGCGTTCTCACGCTGGAACCTTCACGGGCACGACTGTTGGCGATTATACACGCACTTACACAGGTCGATAGTGTGTTTTATTTTATTGTCTTGCGATATGTTTTGGCTGTGGGCCGAAAAAGAAATAAATAAAAATTACCTTACCAATCGGGTAAAAATCTCGAATGCATAAAACTGTTTATTCATACAATTGTCGAAGTGCATAAATATACATAGAGCATCATGATTCATTGTTCATAAATGAGGGCATAAATATCTTTCATTGCTTCATCATCGAACATTTGATTAATTAATCGATAAATTCGCAAAATCATCCATTCTCATAGCCCCCAATTGTCAGTGTACAGCAGCTGAAAGTTATCGTGTTCAGGCAAAACACCCGCTAGTGTTAATTGCTGCAATGCACACCAACTCACTCGCGATTGAAATTTTTTCTCCGAAAAATAAGATTGAAAATTTGTCAAAATACATCAGTATATATACCTATAATTTGGCCTTAACCTTGCGTGTTAATTTTATTGCGATTAAACAAAATTCGACCTTGAAATTAGTTGTGTAATCTAAATTAAATTTTTATTAATTTCTTAAATTAAATTGGTAATTTATTTTTAACATTTTTAAATAAATTTATTCAACCAAAAAATATTTTATTTTTATTCATTTAATTCATTAATTTTTACTTTTATATAAATGGTCATTTTACGGTCAAATTTTCTTGTTATTATGTTATTTTTTATGTAGATTTCGTGCGGTTCTTGATGCATTTTGTATTTATTTTATTTTACTTTTATGTTTTTTGATTTTATATTTATTTATATTCTCTCAGATTTTCAAATGTTTAGTTGGTGTTGTATATTGTATTTTAAGTTATCTTGGTGCTGGGTTTTCGTGCTGTATTACTGATGCATTTAAACAATTCTCAAGGCTATTTGTGTGCTGGCCCAACAAGTTGTTGGCCAATAACTAAAAATATTATAAAATTTTTGTTCATTTTGCACGACAACATATTAACACTAGTAGCAGTAAAAACAAGTAAAAAAACTTTCCACGAGTTGATGTGCAGAGGAATAAGAAATTACATTCTAAAAATAGATTAAAATGTCTTGTTTTAATCTATCCTTTTTGATCTAAGTTAGGAATGCATATTAGGAATCAACTATGAAGATTTCTGCTGATTTATTGAGTTAATATAGTGTAATACATTATTTAATTGATAACATCAATATCAAAGCCACTGGAGATTTTGAGCAACGTAATCACAGAATTTTGCACTAATCCACCTCATAATTTCTATTATTTTGGTCTTATCAGGATCCGAATTACCTTTAACTCAGAATATTATTCACATAAATCTTAAAGAAATTTACTTTGTTATTGAATTATACTCTGCTTGATATTGTTTGAAATTGAATTTATTTTAATAAATTAAGGAATCTTAATATAAAATGAGCACAAAATATTCTACGATAGCTCTTGAACACAGAAGTTTATCAGGGTGTAAGCAGTCATGGCAATATGGCTCACCTTTTACTGGTAATCGCTTCTTGGAATACATTTTCCATGTCAGTCCAATTGGCAAAATTTTCATATGCGTGCATGAACTGGAATCCAATTGAAAGTGGTCACAATTTTTTTTGTTACCCATAAGGTATTCTACGACAACAATAGGCATTGACAGGTCAATAGCAAGTAAGGTTACCATTTATATTTCATACAAATAGTATAAATATTCAGCAATTCTTTTTTAATTAACATTGCTTTCACTATCTTTCTTTAGATAATATTATTTATCTTATTTTTACTTTCTTTTTATTTTATACAATTCTCAACAGACAATTTTGAAGAACTTTCATATATTATTATTTGCAGATACCCAGCAATATATACTGACAAGCACAATTTATTCCATTTTCCTCCTTCCGATGAAATAGTAATGGAACAATATAAAAAAAATCAAAATTTTATATTTTATAATCGACATAAGTGGATGGCAACCTACGACTCGCAGGTCGCTTAGTGGGCCACTGGGGAAATTTTTTTGATCCGGTAAACAATTCGTAGCTACACAATAACAACTATCGGTAGGTTTTCTTACCCAATTAGATGTGATGTCTTACCAACAAAAACAATTCCCATTTGTAAAAAACGTTGCCGACCACTGAGCTACATAATAGTTGTTTTGACCGCTCATTATTTAGACAGCACAAAGTCAGATAATTACATGTTCAATGTACATGTAAAATTACATTACAAAATTACACTAACCCAATTTAACCCAATCAAAATCTACGAGAATTTATGTGATTCATTAGCATAATAATTTTAATTAAAACACACAAACAACAAAGTAAAATAAAAAGTAACTCTAAATTAAAAAAACAGCAAATTTATTTTATTTAATTTCAAACAAACGTTATCAGTTATGGAAATTAAGTGTTTTCTGTCATTATAACCCAAATGTAAAAATAAATGAACTGCAATCGATTCTTGAGCTTTTGAAGTCTGAATGTTTCGATGGTGAGGAAGATCTTTACAACCTTTGCTCCTCCAAACCCCTTGTTCTCCGTTGCACCTTATTTCTAGAAAGGGATCAGCTATAGGAGAAAACATGAAAGCATCAGCGACTGTAACAGAAGTTTTCCCAGTTTTTAAATTCTCATTCTGTGAATATTCTTTAAATACCTTAGTCAACATGAAAGGACCAGTTTGTTCTAAAACTCCAGAAGAATCTGCCATGCCAATGCTATTTAAAAGGTATTTAAAGAAGTTATGATGTGGCAGACAAGCCATCAAACTATTCATTAACAAGTACTCATAATTCCATAATATTTGGCTTTGTAATTCAATTTCTTTGCTCAAAATACAAGAATGGTTTTTCATAGCTAACTCGAATGGTTTTTGGCATTTGGTATCAAGGTCCATATAAATTCCTCCGAACTTTTCAATAATGAAATACCGATTAACATCTGAAACCTTTAGATAATAACTCGATTTGTTTAAATAACTCCTGTAAATAGGCAAATAAGCGGTGAAATGATTAATAACCAATTGATAGACAGATAAATCTGACCAAAATATAAACTGAACATCTTGATTAATTTCCATGCATTTTCTAGCGTGCTCTGAATATTGAGCTGGAATATAATTAGTTTTATAAAGGTAATGAATAAGTTTCGGCACTCCGTTTGGAAATCGATTATTGTGACCAAATCTCTCAATTGACAACACGTTATTTATTATACAATTTCCATACGGTATTTGACCGTAATTGGTTGAGTAAGTTCGGCTTGTGACATCGAAATCGATTGGTTTTTGAGCATTGTAGGAATGGAGGGATAATGCATGTATGATGGTAATTATCGCAATGCTAGATGAAATAACTAGACAACTAAATCTGTGGTTCGAAAAAATTACCATAAATGAACAATGAAATCACAGACACACAAACATACACACACAACATTTTATGCGTGTGTATGTGTGCCTGTAATGCTATTGTGTACCACACTCAACTTTTGAGATTATTGTTAAATTATTTAATTTAGTTTAGCTATTAAAAAATTAAAACGATAATAATTCTTATTTAGTAAACATTTAATTCTGTGAACTTTCAGTTTCATCTGCGTTTTCCTACTTAAGATCATTTTACACAAGCCAAACAATCTTTCTTTTTTCATAGTCCATTTTGTTTAGGTTAACTCTTCTCAACTTTCTATGTTAAAGACAGGGTTGTGGAGCCCTATAAAATTGATTAGATACGGCTAGGGTTTGCAAAAATCCCGGGATTTGGGATTGAAAATTTTAATCCCGGGATTTTTTTTCCTTTTTAAATCAATGGAAAATAGGCACATAATTATGAGTGGTATTAGTTTTTTATCAACAAAATTAATATTTCTTGGTATTGGTTAATAAAAAATAAAAAGTGCATTGATTTATTTTGCTTTATAAAATAGTATGAACAAAACTCGTACATAATAAATAATATTTCATTAAAAAAGGAACATTCACACATTGCGTTCAAAATATATCTCATAATTTCAAAAATTAAAGGATCAATTATTTATTTTTTGAAAATGCGATCTTAAAACTATAATGCATCAATCGTGTCCTCATTTAACAGACTCCGAATTTTTGAGCACATCAAACCAGCAGCTGAAAATAATTATTTATTTTGTAAATAATTATCGTTTTTTGTTGGTGATCTTTTAAAAATATGAACTATTTTCCAACTTTTTTTATGACCGGTCCAATCATTTCATGGGTTAATGTTACATCAAGTGTTTCCTTATTCAAATTATTATCAACTGCAAAACAATATTCATCCCAATCACTTTCGCTGTTGTCAAATTCAAAATAATTTGCTTCCTCATCGTCATCTTCACATTCCGAATTTTCAATAAAGTTTCTTTCATTTTCATATTCAGATAATTCAGAATGCCTTCAAATCATACCAAAATTACTATAATCCCAAAATCCCGGGATTGTTTTAAACGAATCCTGGGATTTCGAGATGGGGAAGTTATACGGGATCCCGGAATTGCAAACACTAGCTACGGCTTCAGCCTTGGCTCTAGATTCTATTATATCTTATACTTAATCAATATTTATAAAAATAAAACCATTTTTTTGAATTCGTATTTTTTTATTCATGACTGATTATATTAAATTCATGTTTTACAAAAACATACAGAAAAAAAATAAAATGTAAAATTTTTAATTTTTGAAAAACAAAAATAATAAACATTTTTAATAATATATTAAAATTTAAACTATTTTTCTTAAATAACCAAAGAAAGAAGGCAAAGTTTTAATAATAAAAAAACGCCAACTATATATTATAAATAACATTTCACTATATATTTCGACCGTTTATCAGTCTTCTTCAGGCTAGAAAGAACATTAACAATAAAAGAAAATAAGATAATTTAAATAAATTAACCAATAATTATCAGAAAATATAAAATTATTTTAATTTAAAAAAATAAACATGTAAATTATTGCTTTTAAATCTAAAAAATTTTCATTCCTTTTTAAAAGCAAGTTTTATTATAATAAAATTTTAAAAATACTATTTAAAATTCTTTTTATATAATAAAATCATTTTAACATCCCAAAAAATTACATCAAATATATAATATACACAACTCACATTCAATTTTTTAAATACATTCAACCTACATGTAGACTGAACATTTTGAACATTAATTATTGGATCAAAAGATCTTATCAACAACGTCTCACCAGTTATTCATTCACAATAATTACACAGATTTTTTGCAATTATCTTGAAATCAAACATACCTATTTTCTTACTCATACATTTCCTAAAATGATCGTTAATGTGAGTAAATCCATTAAGCCACCAATGCTCAAATACTCGAGTGCAGAGATGACCCCCAGTCTCTCCAATGTATGTTACATTACATCCATTACATGCAAATTGATAAACGAGTTTAGAACAAAGATCAACTGGTGTTGGAGACATTAGTGAACATACTGCTAACTTTGCAAGACGTTTAAACAATACTAAACTGAGTTTTATCTACATGTTTGAGGATCTTATGCTTAAAAATTTTGAGTTGGCATATATAAAAATTTCAGTTTTTAGAAAAATCCTCAGCAGTAGGTAATCCTCACAGTATGGTAAAACTAGTATGTAAAATTATCCTATAGAGACTCGTAAAGAACTAAATGGCCTAAACGTTGTCGAAAATTTGGCCTAAACTCATAGTATCCATTTGGCTAACATTTCAAAACATCAGTTAGCTCAGTGGGTCCCTACTAAAACCAACATCAAAATAAAATTTATATTCTAATATTAAAGTAAAAGTAATGGGCTGAGGGCATCGGAAAAAGAAAGATCTGAAATATTTAAAGTGTGTAAAGATAAAATTTAAAATCTATAAAGCTATAAACGAACTAATAAAAATAAGTGGTATAGCATAAGATAAAAGAATCCAACTGATCAAAATAACCAAGGAAGGCATTGTCAAGAAAATAAAGTAAAGAAAAATACCATAAATCAAACGATTCGGTAAATTTAGATAAGATTGACGGAAAAACTATATAGAATAATCATCAGGGAAATTAATATAAAGTTTGATAAAATAACAATCTCAAGGGAGAGACTGAATGTGAACTACGATAATTAAGAACTAACGAAACAAAGCAGTTTTTCGAATTACATTAAGAAATCGAGCCATTTAATTGACTAACGAGTGAAGCACAAAGTAGAGTAAACGAATTTGACCGACGAATGCGATAAATGTAATTGATGTAATGATAAGATTAAAAAATGATGGAGGAGACATGGACTCAGCCAGAAAATCGCAAACAAGCTCCGAAGCAGATTGGAGATATGTGCAAACAGTTAGATGGAGAACGGAAGACACTGGACGACATGCAGACGTTTCTTTGAGAAAGAAAATAATATATAGTTCATCTCAAATGCAGCTTTCCCAGGAAAAGGAACGATTTCCATAAATTGTGAACTGATAACAGCTCGAAGTCAGAAACAAAATGGAAATATCGGATCAAGCAAACCCGACACAATGACACTAACACTGTGTCCACAGAAGCGACCAACATAACCTCAACCTGCAAAGCAGAGCTCAATCATGTGAAGAAGGTGAAGATCGTTCAATTACTGAGCCATCTGAAAAGCATCACTAATCTACTGAATTAACAAAACAAAACAATGATATTTATTGTATATATTTAATAAAACTTAATACGGTTGTCTTTATACGGTTGAGTTTTCAGGATAGATTTTCGAAACTGTTAAAATTATTATTAAAATTTGAAGAGATCGAAATGATAAAATGAGCAAGAAGGTTTTACGTTAGCTCTTGGACCCAATGAGGAGTCAGACTATTTACAGCCATGGAAATGTGGTTCAATTACTATTGCTCATTTGGACACATTTCCCACGTCACTGTGGCCTGATGATAACATTCATTTCAATTAAATGTCTTTTTCCCAAACAGGTTCCCAGAATAACGACCAAACAAACTCATAAAAATAAATACTTTTGGATTTAATATTATTTTTCTTTATAGAGGTTTCGGGCGGACAGAAAGTTAAACTTTTTTCGTTCCCTTTTCAGTAAGAAAAATAAAATAATGTTATATATTCTTTGTGTTGGGCTCAGAGCCAAAAATTAAAACAAAATTACAAAACCAATTTAAACAAAAAGGTGAAAATTGTATAAGTTAAAACAAAATAATTAATGTCGTTTGGAAATTGTTAATATGGCTGCTGTAACATAAGCACTCACCGCAAGAAGAAACCAAAAATAAAATAAAGAATATTAATTAAAACAAATTAAAAATATAACAAAAATTAAATAAAACAAATAATTAATTAAAATCCGGAAAAAACCTACAGATGCAAAAAGAAACATACGAAAAATAAAATAAACTGCCAAAACCTTGCAAAATAAGGTTTAGAAAAAACACAGGCAGAAGAGGCGACCAGAAAACAAAATATTGGGGTTAAAAAATAATATTATGGAAAAATAATAATAAAAATAAAATTCAACATTGTAATATTAATATATCAAAAAATAAGGAAAAATATATAAAAAATTACAAAAATAATTTGAAATTAATAAAATAATATAAAACCCTAAAAATCGCGAAAAATCGCCCATTGGTCGCACACAGGCACAAAAACACTATATATACGGCAGTCATTTTCATAATTTCTAACAGAATTTTGACAACCAAATTTTAACAGACTTAGACAATTTTAGTCCGGCAGAAAATTTTTAGAAAATTTGTAGAAATTTTTAGACTAGCAGTGAATCATTCTTAGACCAAATTTTGTATGTCAATTTATGCCAATTTTTCAAATCTGGTTGCATGATTGTGGATTGTAAGTAATGTTATTTTTTGTATAAATATATATTTCGAAGTCTTGTTACTTTGATTTTATTCTGGATGGTCGTGTAATCTTTTGGTGCCACCGACAAGTCCCCCTAAAATCTTATTTATAATAAGTATTTCAATAGAAGTTCATGGGACGGATCTCGTGCCGGTTGGTGGGTTAAGTCCCCTAGTTGAGCTCGTGGGTCATGCCTCGTGGACGCCTCGGCAGTCCGCAGTCGGGTCTGGCAATACGCACAGGACCGCTACGCAGGGCGCCGTTGTATAACTCGAAGCAACTGCTGAAAAGTGGCCGGAGCGAGTAGAAAATAAAATTCGGGAAGTGCGACTTCAGTTAAGGGGGAATAAAGTTTTGTAAGGAAAATTTAAAATAATTACGGAAAATTAATTAAAAATCGAGTAGGAAAGGATAGGTTAGTGCAGGAATGTAAATTTGAAAATAGTTTTCCAAAGGTTGAATGATATAATCTGACAGAAGAGAGTAGCGTTTATTGAAGTGATCGCAGAGGGTTATAATTTCCTAAAATCATGGGAAATGTACCGGGAGTTAAGGAATTGTTAATCAAATCTTAATATAGGTAAAGATAAAGGGTAAATTTAGTCGATGCAGTGAAAGAACAAGTGAAATAGGAAATTTACCGAAAAATAAGGGAGGAACGCTGCCCAAATTTTTGAAGGATATTTTTATAAATAACGCGTAAAGATGACAAATAAGTATGGAAATTGTAGGAATAGACGAGTAAGGACCAGGATATAGAAAAGGAAAGACGTAAGACCTTCCATCGGCAGTCCTGCTCATGAATTTTCAACCCTTATGTACATTACCAACATGGCAATCACCATGGGCACATAGGAGGGATAGGATAATAATCTTGCTGGCGTTTAGGGGGTAGATACACAAAAACCCTAGAAAAAATAAATAAAAAACCAACCCCATTCGCCAACATTTGGTAGCCAAGAAACTCGGCGCTTGTTTAGAATCGCCCCGCATTTTTTAAATAAATTTTATTATAGGGCATTTAATACTTTTAAAGATGGATTATCAACCTAACAAAAACACACAAATGATTGAAGGATGTTGGAGTTTAGGGAAACAAAGAAATAAGCGTCATTTTGGGACGCATCGTGGCATGTTAGATAGTTATTTATGTGAGTAAATGTGGCGACGAAGATTAAATGGTGCAAATCCATTTGAAAAGATTTTACATGATATCCGTGAATACTGGTCACCTGCCCAATGATCGAGTTAGATAACTGTTTTTACAGTCATTTTAGCTATCTTTAATAATAAAAGCTTGTATTAAAAGTTTATTATTTAAAATAAAACTTATTTAAAAAATGCGAGGCAATTCTAAACAAGCACCAGAAACTCTACAAAAAAAGTATCGTCTTGACTGCTTGGTTTCAACAAGAGCTCATACATGTGAAGGATAATTTTGTATTCCAAGCGCATTGAAAACGGATAAAAAAATCAAAACTATGTCTGCGTAGGGTTTGCCACCGAATATAAACAAAATATATATTTTATTACTATTGACTATAATAATTGACATTTAATTACGACAAAGATTAGAAACATTCAAAATATTTACGTATTAATTACAGTAATTTTAACGCATACAATGACGGAGAAATATGTTTAGAAATATACACCGGATAATATGAGCAAAACTAATTAAGGCAATGATATCTTATAGAGTGAGATAAAATGTTTAAAATAATTTATATTTTATATTCTTTTAGGCTTTATTTACTTTTTGCTTTTATTTTGGAATGTTTATTGTCATGTATTTATTTTACAATTTTTCACTGGACAATGATTGGAGTGCGAAGAAATACCCCATGTGTACCATTGAATCGCCAGAAAGTCTCCTTTTATATGGTAAAGAAAATACATTTGCAAACGGAATACCAAAAATCATCCATTACGTGTACAAATCCCACATGGTGCCATCACAATACTCCCCTCTTGTCAAAGGCTGTTTGAGAATTAACAAACAAATAAAATTCATTCTGTGGTCAGACGATTCGGTCTATGAAATTATCAAAATGTATTTCCCCCAATACATTTACATCTATGAATTTTATCGCAATAAATCGCTTGAGGCCCTAAAATTATCCGATATCAACAGATATTTTTTATTGTTTAAATTCGGAGGGATTTATATGGATTTCGATACTCGGTGCCAAAAACCGTTTGACACAGTCATGGTGAATGATTCTTGTCTTTTAAGTACTGAAGTTGAAATGCAAAGTCAAATTTTATGGCGGCATAAGTATCTAGCAATGAACAGTTTCATGGCCTGCGTTCCTGAGCATAGATTTTTCCGATTTATCATAGATAAAATTGAATCTCCAGACGCTACGTCCGTACTCTTCCAAACCGGACCGATGTGGATTACTAGTTTACTGAACTTATACAATAAGTTGATAAATAAGTCGAACAACCTCAGCGATAAAATAGTTTTGGCGAATTCGAGTCTGTTTTCACCGGTTGCGGATCCAAATCTTGAAATTCACTGTTCAAAACGTACGGTGAGGAAATGGAAAGAAAAAGCTTGTAAAAATCTCGCTAATTATAGAAAAATTGAAAATGTCCGGATTCGAGAGGCTTTTTGTGTCCATCTGTTTATGCATTTAGGCTATGAGGATAGGAAAAGATTGATCAAAAAAATGGAAAATATATGTATACTTTATGATAATATTAATTTGATTGAATATTGAGTACTTTTTAATAATTGTTTTTTATATATATTTTTATACAATAGATCAGTGATGGCGAACCTATTGCACGCGTGCACACAGTGACACGCAAATAAACTTTCATTGTATTTATAGTATAAATCATTTTTCCATAAATATTTCGGCATCCCTGCTGTAGATCAGTCCATAATGAAGCAATTGTTTAGTCGACCGTCAATAAATAAAAGTTTTTAAAATATTACTGAGTCAACAATTTTCTATTTCCTCTTTTTATGGAAAATGCCTGAAAGATAAGCTATGTAAGAGGTTTTTGGTAATGAAATTTTAAATTAGCCGAGCCTTGTTAACTATGTTATAATGACTACATACTTTTTTAATCATTGAGGTATACTGAATAAATACTATAAGTGATGTTCAATAATGAATATTAAAAACTTGGTTTAATATTCAGAAATAATTAGACACTTTTTGAATTAAATAAATTATTATATAAATTATGACTTTTGAAAAGATTGTAACTCTATAATATAAGAAAAATCAATCCAATAATAAAACACATTGAGACAATGTTATCCTTTTTCAATCACTGAGATACAAAGAAATTTTATATCAGAAATTGGTGCAAAAATATAAAAATGAATTAGATCACTGAAAATAAGCAACACATCAGCATCACATGACACACGGTCTATAATAAAAAATACACACATTTTCAAAGATTTTCAATTATTAAGACACAATCAAAGAATTTAAATCAAAAATAGGATGAGGCATTTTCTCATTCCCGAGGAAACTGGTTGATTTTGGTTGACATACAAGTGTTCAATTGTGTACCTTCGACGATGGCGTCTTTCTTGGCTTTTGATGGTAGCAGGTGAGTTGACAAGGTGACAATAGAAGGAGTCTACAAGCTGTTCAAGGTTGGGGCCTCTAACTCGAAAGACCTCGTAACCCGGCTCTGTGGATTTTGAGCTGGGTATCCTGTCCTACGGTATGGCCATATTTACCCGAGACAGACAGTTCCGCGCAGCGGGTTTACTAGGCTCGATGCAAGGCAAATAAAACTTTTGTCTAGTTTCGGATTCCGACCCGGTTCTCTTTTATTGTTATTTCATGGTAATCATATTTGTGGTGGGTTACAGGGTTTCGTTATTTGTTTACGGGTTTCGTTATTTGCTTACCTTCATTATTGCCCCAGTAACGCCATACAAAATATTACTTTGACTACCACTCGACACCCGTTGCTAGGCAACGTTGGAAATGTGCTCGAGCGGGTGGATCGTCCGCAAAAAGTGAGTGCTATCGCTAATACTATAATTGCTCGGACAACCCTCGGGTCCAACGAGCCGTCGTTAGAAGACAAATGCTCGATTTTTCGTAAATGGTCCCCTTATGTCATGTATTTATCATTTGAGTCTAATAAATTACAGGAATTCTATTATGATTTTCAGGATTCTCTTACATGAGTTAACAAAATCAAACTACAAAATATATATTATCCATAAGTTACACTGTTTGTAAATTTGATTTGGATTGGGTTAGTAATAGAGCGGCACGGCGCCTAGCTCTTTCCTTACGTCCTGGGCGAGAATGGGTGTTTACGGTTGTTGCAGGGTTCGAGACCGAAGTTGAAGTACCTGCCGACTCCCGATACGCTAACTGAGCCGGTGCGAATACTAGCGGATATGTAACAGCCGCTCCCTCTTGACTGGCTGATAGGGCGACCTCCAGTCCTCGTATTTGCATACGTAAACTCTGATTTATTTGTTTTTCTTCTGCCCATCCTTTCTGAGCAGCTGTGAGTCTCTGATATAAGGGTTTGATTTTTGCTGGATCTATCCAGGTGGCTCGAATTTGGTGTACCTCTCGAGTTAGTTGGATTATCTGATCGTATAGGGTCTTGTTATTTTGTCGTGCTACGTCTAGTTCTACTCTCAGGGTTTGTAGGGAATCCATGTCTGAAATTGATAATATCAAAACAATAGTTATTACCATAGAATTAACTAATTAAACAAAATTTCCTCAGATTGAATTGTTACAACATCAAAAAGAAACGAAGCTAATGTCTGCTCGAACAAAATTTTTATTTTAGCAACAAATTTTAAACTAAATGGGATTCACAATGTTAATGTCATGTGTCCGTGAAGCCTCTTGCTACCCATTCTTCTGGGGAGCAGTTTGGAATGATCATTACCGGCCTTTTGGTATTCCGAACCCGGTGGGATCCTATCGTCTGCGAGTCCTTCCTGTGCACGCCCGTCTCTTTCCCGGTGTCTCCGTACAGGGGTCCGCGTGGCCGTGGGTGATAATAGGTATCGGCAATCCGGCCGGTTTCGAGGTCCTCCTCAACGTTTGCCAAACATTGACGGGCCCGAGCCTTTCGTAGGTCCACTTGTTGTTGGTGATCGAGAAGATCATCGAGTAGACTCCGTGCGTGTGCGTAGATCTCTGCCGTGGGGTGCCACTCTTCCCAGAACGGTTCTGGTACCTCAGGAGTTCGGTTGAGATACTCTGGTCTGTTATTGATACGTTGGAATTCGAGTGGGGATTTAGAATGCCAGTAAAGCTTCCAGGCTCCTCTCCATCGGTCGGCGAGTTGCATGGGAATGAGATCTGGGTCTGCACTTCCTGAATGCAATCAGAATTAATATACTTCCTTTAGGATACTGTATCAGTGATGTAAGTGTTTCTGCTATTCCGAATGGGATTTTAGATGACTTGACTACATTACGCGTTAAAAGTTCCTTTCGTTTGGTGCTCTCTCATCTATGTGTGATGAGGTTCAAATCTACTGATTATGTCATTAATTCCCGTGCCGTAGAGAAGAATTTTCAACCACTTAAACGTAAAGTGTTATTATCCTAGAGTTCTATTTCGAAATCTACTATAGCGTTTCGATAGCAGGGTCGATACTGATGCATTCACAAAAATGGTGATATCATTATGCTGCGTGTACATAATAAGATTTAAGTTTAATCATCATTATTTATACACAAAATCACTACCTGGGTGTTGTGAGTCAGGATCAGCTGTCGATCTTTCGCCGGTTTGGCTATTTGAAATAGTTCTCTTCCTATGATTCCGTTGTCGGTGCATTAGTAAGATCAATTTACTAATATCGGCGAGGGTTTATATACTATGGATTGTTTACTCTATGTACTACTTTAATATAATTATATGATCGCACATCATTCGCCATTCGGCGGAAACGTGGACGTCGTTTAATTCAGTTTAGCATTTCTTAATCAAACTTTATTATATAATTTAGTTATATTAATAAATCGATCGTCAACTTTGTGAACTGAACGGATGTATCAAGGTTCAGGTTCAATTTGTATCTACATGGCTGTCATGGAAAATAGTCGGCGTTTTAAGATGATTTAACTTTGGACGTGGGTTTCCGTGGTTGATAAATTTATCAATTTTCCGTTGTTTATTCGTAAGTTTCCGGTCAGCGTAAATTTTCATTTAAATTTGTTTATTTTTCAGATTAAATCTTACTGAATCGATATTGAGTTTTTTCGGAGAAACACAACGGTTCGGGATATTGGTGATGATGTTGACCATCCGGACGGTTCCCTATTAACCAGTGAGTTAGTTTTATGTGAGATGTACATTATCTGGTTACTGAGATTTTATTTCAGGAAAGATTAGGCTTATCGAACGGCAAAAATGGAGATCTTGACGTCGATAAGTTGATTTTATTTCATTCTATCTCAGATTTATCGTGGGAAGGGATAACTCACTGTCTTTGGATGGCACGGCATCACTCGGACGAAGGCTATCCCTCGTTGGATTCAGAATGTTACTTATTGTCATGCGTTCACTTGTTATTGGTGATCCCTAGCTTTATATTTAATGGATTTATTCTCGTCAATTTGATTTTCACGTACTTCTTACTCTTAGTATTGGACTAATAATTTGGATATTATTCATTTATGTTTTTGATTTTCGTAAGTGTTTGATGTTTCGGTGATTTTGTGGGTTACTTCCTAATTTTTATTTGTTACATAAAAAAAATCTCTAATTAATATTGAGAATTATAATTTATACTTTACATGATAATGATATTAATTTGTAGTTTTTGTAAACACTAGAAACGCTTAAATAATATTGAAACATCATGAATAATTAATTTATGAATTGTATACTTGATCATATAATATGAGTTGAGAGTTAATGGTAACTTTAATATATGAATTGAAACTTTATGATAGGAACTTGTAGTAAGGGTTTATAAATGATAAGGATATTTTATAATCACTAATGTAGATTTGAATCGACGATTATTAAAATGTATTTACTATTAATAATGTAATTTTCATTTAGTATTACAAAGGGTTTACGATCAATTATTAACAGAAACTTTACTCTTACGGATCTGAATTTACCATTACAAAAAAAAGGATTTATAGTTAACAATACGATTCTACAATTAATAATATCAATTTTTCTATTACTACAAATATATTTATGATTAACCATACGAATTAATAATATGAAGTTATCATTATTAAGAGATTTACAATTAACAGCATGAATTAATAATATGAATTTAATAATAAAGATTTACTATAGATAATCTGAATTCATGATCAATTTTTTGAATTTACAACCTAAATTTTAGGGTGCATAGCATAGATTGATATCATAAGTTTATAGTAAATAGCAACGATTTCAATTTTTAGTTAATTTCCCGTCACCTTCCCTTAATTGACCTTAGACGCATATTATGTTTATATTATAGTTAATGAGTGCCCACTGGACTACTCGGTGTGATGATTTTGAGCCGTGTGTAATATAAATTAGGTCGATTTTGTAGAAATGAGAAACGAGGAAGCAGCCAGAGACTCCTTCCTTATTTCTCGTTTCTTCCACGCACTTACATGAATCTGCACTATGTAGATTTTACTATCTTGCAATATGTGTTGGCTGTGGGCCGGAAAAATTTCGACAGATTAACTGATTAAATTTAAATATGCAAAACAATTTATAAATAATATAAATATTTATTAATCATGTAACAAATAAACATAAATTACCATACGTTCCATTCCAAAATAAAAATAAAAATTCATAACATTGCATCTCTCTTCACGCCGACTTCCAAGCAGAGCTCCATCGAGGTTGCGAGGAAGTGACGTGGAGAGAGAGCTCCAAAAATCAAACTATTTCTCACCTAAAATTATAGATTTTCAAAAATGGTTTTATGGTTTTGTTTCGAAAAACGGGTGGTTTTAATGTGAAAATGGATCAGTATTTATACCTATTTTCTGTCCCTAACCTCACATGTTAAATTTGATGCAGTAAAACAAAATTCGACCTTGTTATTTTCTAGTGAATTCTATTCTTTAATTTTATTATTTTTTGATTTATTTTAATAATTTTTCATTTAGAATTTTTATTGAATTATTACTAATTCAAAGTTTTTGATTTAAGTTTCATTTTCATGAACTTTTATTAATTTTTCAATTTTGTCGAATTTGTTGTGTTTTCTTGTTATGTTTGTGTTGGTATCGTGCGAATCTTGGTGCGTTTTGTTATTATTTTAATTTATTTTTATGTTTATTAATTTATATTTAATTCTCTTTTTTCTCATATTTGATAGGGTTTAATTGATGTTTCAATAGGTTTATTTAAATTGCATGTTATATTTGCGTGTGTGTTACCGATCCGTTAAAACATTTCTCAAGGCCGTTTGTGTTCTGGCCCAACATTTGTCTGTCTGAATTTACCTACATTTATTGTTTAAGAGTAAGAACGATTGGCGTTCATTAGTTCATTGATTTCGCATACTAATCATCTCCCTATAAAGAAAACATTGGTTGACTATGGATGTAAGGTAACCTTTCCATGAAATATCCTACTACCAAAGAATCCAATGTCATCACTATTGTTAGAACAGAATTTTCATACTGAGGTGTTACGTCTTACGTGGTCGTGAGATTTCTTGAATTCAAGTTGTATACTAGTGAATGTAAAGATATGGATAATTTCGATTATGACTATAGTAGTGTTTTTTTATTTCTTATTTTTCTTATTTTTGTTATGGTCAATAAAATTGGCCACAAGGTTTTTTCAGGTTTAATGGAGGCAAACTTAACAATCGTATTGATAGGAAAATTGTAGACTATGATTACGTCATAGTAATTAGTTTAGTTTCATGAGTTGTTTTATTTTTTTAAAAATCAGCATCAGGAATTCGACTACACCAACAGTACAAGAACGTTGATTTGTTATGAAACTGAGAACATTTAGTTTTATATTAGAAATTTGTCACTGATTAATAAATACTTACGGTATTTATTTTTTCTAAATTAAAATATTCTCAAATTCTCGACGTTTTTTGACTATGAATACCTTAAATAAATCTGATTCATAGTCAAATTTTGTAGAAAATATTATGTCACTTATAAAGAAATCAGAGGTAAAAAACAAAAAAAGTCCTTATAATATTATAATCATTTGTCAAAAAAATTCGAAAATAAAATAATTACTTAAAAATTAAACAATACTTTCCGATGTAAATGGGTATGTGTCGATGCGAGTAGACGAGACGGTTACGAAAATAATAATATAAAATTAATTTGGAGACCATAAAAAATTATTAAGAAAGCACAAATAATTAAATGACGAAACCAAATAAATTAAATTAGAGAGAAAACAAATTAGTTAACGGAAACCCAATCAAAGTTTCGGTCAAAATCCGGTAGTTTTAGGGGGAAAATCCCATATATAAGGAGATATTTGGTAGAAGAAACAGAGGTATAACTTTTATAAAAGAATGAGGTTGAAAAACAAAAACAAAAAGGAAAAAATCAAGCCGACATTAAGGAGATACCCTGCTCCTAGAATCAAATATAAATTTGTAAGCTGTTGTGAAAGTTCTCTATCAGTAAAAATTATTTCTTGGTGTTTAAAGAGCACGTCGAGTGAGAGAACAAGTTTTTACTAAACAGTTGTAAATAATAACTCAAAAAAATGATCTATTAAATGTTAACGTAATGCATTTTCAAAAATCTACCGCAAGTGCAAATAAGAATCCCTAGTGGCTTTTAAATTGTAAAATTATCGGTCAATTTGCAGATTTATTAATTCTTTGATCTATTCTTTTCTCACTTTCTACTTCTGGTGTACTATTAGTTTTTATGTATGGAGCTTTATTATCGCCTATAAATTTCTTTTGAAAGAATTTTGGTGCTCCAACAGCTATGTGTTCATCAGTTTCTGGTTTTTGTCAATATGTGTTTTATGGTTATTGTATCACAATTTTGTAGTCTTTTATTCTAATCTCCTGGTCGAGTTATTGATCTCGTTTATTTTTGGTTGAATGACTATTTGATGGTTATGTCTAAGAAGATAATTCAGCAAAATGAAAGACTGAAGAGATAATGCTTGGAAAAGTTGAAAAGTTACAACTTTGGAGATGGAAACTAAAAACTTCAAAATGAAAATTTACATTAGGATGGGGAAAGAGAAGTGATTCAGGGCTTTGATGATGCCTAAAAATAGATTTGTGTGTCAAGTTGAATAAAACTATTCCGGCGCCCTCAAATTCAGATTCAATGTCATTGATATTATAGCGACGCTTACCACCATCCAAGCCTCATCCAAGAAAAGTTGAAAGAGTGAGAGAAAAAAAGTTGAAGGCTGCCAGGCTATTATGCCACCTATGGAAGAGGATCATTACAAACTCTCTAAAAATGAAATAAACTTATTTTTGCACTTATATTTGATAAAATTTGGTTTTAATTATTTTTATTAAACTAAAATTATATTTTGTTCAATATTATTAAAGATTTTTAGGATAAATTGAAAAACCATAATTGCAAATGAGCATGAATCTTCTACGGTAGTTGTTGAACCCAGAGGTATTAACCGTCATAGTGCTATGGTTCATCTTTTACTGACAACAGCTCAATAAAACACAATTTTCAACGTCACTAGTAGGTAGATGTGTCCCATCTGGCTACTTTTAGGTACCCCCCCCCTTTATAAAAAAAAATTACATAAACAGCAATTATAAAAATAATGAATAAGAACAAAAACGTATGTAGGTATACATTTATTAGTTCAATGAATAGTTAGATGAGCTGTTGGATGAGCGGTTGGATAGGCTGTTGGATGTGCTGTCGAGT
Source organism: Schmidtea mediterranea (assembly GCA_022537955.1). NCBI lineage: Eukaryota > Metazoa > Platyhelminthes > Tricladida > Dugesiidae > Schmidtea > Schmidtea mediterranea. The sequence goes on from CM039680.1 coordinate 76,236,440, forward strand.
GATCTGGTTGACATGTTGTGAATGTACGATTTGATAAACTGTTAGATATTTTGTTGGGTGAACGGTTGGATGTGCTGTTGGATAAATATGTGAGAAAATATTCTGTTTATTTATTACCATTCTCTATCATATAATGATCGTATGCCAGACTTACATTTTTTTCTACCCAAACCCTTTTATCATCTTTGTTTGTTAGTGCAACCTTTGAAGTTTGAAAACTATAGAATTTGTGATTGTTTGTACCAATACGAAATTGAGACACTGAAAAGGTGGAGTTATAATATGGTAGCACAATGTTGGTTCCTATATCTGAGATCTTCTTTAAAAATTCATAAACACAGTTTTGACCAATGAAATGATGGTAACTTGTCATACCAGTGAAGTTGTTGATTAATAAGAGACCAGCAGAAATTGGCAAATGTTTTTGATAATAAATGTAATCTTTTGGTAAAATAGATTCAAAATCTGCATAGATAACGAACGGAGGTGTTATCGTATGTATTTTTGAAAAATTAATCGATGAAAAATAAATCAATAAGTATATTCATTTTGTTCTTTACTCAAAATAATTTATTAAAAAGTTAATTTTTTGATGTGACCAACACATATCATTGATTTATCTTGATATTAATCTTTTCCATGTAACTATAGCAATCTGTGTTATTAAATTTGATTTTAAAAATTTGAGTTTCAAACCGATAAGTTATATTTTATTTATTTTATTTCTCCGTGGCGAATCAACTAATAATTTATTGTACAAAAATATTTTGTTTTGAAAAATTAATCGATGTGATATAAATCAATAAGTATTTATTATTTTGTACTTTACTCAATCTTGATATTAATTATTTTCATGAAACTATAGCAACCTATGTTATTAAATTTGATTTTCAGACATCATATTTATAATTTATTCAATTTAAATCGATTAAAAATTTCAATTTGGATGTAATTTTTAGTAAAAACATTCAATTTTAATTAGTATAAACGAATGATTTTGAGGTATAAACAATCAATTATTAATTAAATCATTATTAAAATATTATCATAAGTAAGTTTAGTTTTTATGTATATTTAATTTACTATTTGTTTTTAGTGAATTTTTGCTATCCATATAAATTTTGCGTAGCTATCAGTCACGAAGATGTTCACTACTATGAACTTGTTACATCATCATATTTTAAGATAAATGATACTGGTTTCTCTGGTTATGTGTGTCAGGAATGTCTCACCATTACATCTGGTAGATGGTCAATGTTTTTACAACAACACGGGCATCACCTCAGACAATTCGTAGAATCGAAAAGTAGTATAGTTGCCAAACGTACGTGTATGTATAATATAACTAACTATTAACCTTTTTTAGTATTGTCAAAGAGGACAACCCTTCAAGACACTTTGCATATTGATAAATATGATACAAGTAATCTTTTGATAATTTTTAATGATTTTTAAATTAATAACTGTTAGATACTTTTAATATTTTAGATTCAAGATCGAGTAATGAAAGAAATGAATATAAAAATGGTAATTTTTTACTTTTATTTAAATTATTAATTATTTTTAATTTAGATGATTTAAATATTGACTTTGAAAACATAGATGATAGAATATGTTATGAAACAAATTATAACGAACTTGGAAAAATCTCTATTGTGAATGTTAAATGTGAATTTTTAGTTATTACAATCAGAATTATTTAACTTTTTTCATGTTTCAGGTAATCTTTATCCGAAGTATTGTCAATCTACAAGCCATGATAACAACTGCCACAATAAAATGAATCAATATTATCAAGTGAATAATTATTATATATGTCCTGTAGGCCAGACCCAAACCTCTGATCCGTACCTTAAATTTTATAATGACCATAAAAATCACTTGACTCAATTTTATACGAATAAAAAATCATTGTTTAAACGCAGTTTGATACGAAAAAGCATCATAAAATCTGAAATACTTGAAAAATATTTATTAAAGATGATTTACAAATTGGACTATGGTTAAGTAATATTATTGTTGAACCAGAAATTGAATATGATTTACTACGCTCACATTGAATTATAAAAGTGAATATCGGAAGATATATTATTAATGAAATAGTTCTTCGATCTTCTCTTTTGGAAAAATTAAAAATTACATTAAATGAAATGAAACAATCCAAAGTTCAATTTGGACTCCAAGTAGAATTTGAAAAAGATGGGGAACTCAAAGTAGTTAGTATATCAAATAGCGCTGCTTCAGTGACTACGACTTTTCTTGATGAGGGTATAAAGAAAGTAAATGAAAAGATTGTTGAACGAACAGAATTAGGAACTAGTTGGAAAATAAACCGAATAATAGAAGTAAATTTCCAGATAACCAAAGTTTCGAATATATCTAGGCTATCTGGACATAGTTATATTCCCACTCTTAAAGCTCTTATAGGTAAAAAGGCAATAGTTAACGTACAAAATACTGATACTTTATGTTTCATATATAGTGTTTTGGTTGTATTGAAATCTAATAAAATCAAGAAACATAGAGATAGACCAACAAAGTATATACCGTATTTGAATGAGTTGGTATACGACCCAAATGATATGCCAATGAAACAATGTAATATTCCAGCTTTTGGAAAGAAAAATTCAGGTTTAGCAATTAATGTAATGATTTATAATAATGACATTCTTGATGATAAAGAAGAACTTGTAATGAAGCATCCATATTTAAATATAATTCACCGAAAAAAAGTAACTGGAGTGGATCCCATTTATATATTATTGATAAAGGAGGGTAAAAAATATCATTATACATCAGTAACTAATCTACAATCTTTGATGAATTGTCATAAAAACAATGATTGTAATGTTCGAATTCGTTGCAAATGGTGTGAAAATTGTTTAAATGGATTTCGTAAGCCAAAAAGCATTGGAAAAACAAGAATTATGTTAGGAAAATCAGTTGGGTACTACACTATATACATTACCAAAACATAAAGATAAATATTTGGAGTTCAAAAACTGGACAAAAACGATAACACCTCCGTTCGTTATCTATGCAGATTTTGAATCTATTTTACCAAAAGATGACATTTATTTTCAAAAACATTTGCCAATTTCTGCTGGACTCTTATTAATCAACAACTTCACTGGTATGACAAGTTACCATCATTTCATTGGTCAAAACTGCGTTAATGAATTTTCGAAGAAGGTTTTAGATATAGGAACAAACATTGTGATACCATATTATAAAGAAAATGGGAAAAAGCTAATATTACCACTTACTTTTGACGAAGAATATTCATTTGATAATTGTGAATATTGTTATTTGTGCAATAAGAATATAGTAGATAAGGTTAGAGACCATGACCATTTTACAGGAAAATATATTGATCCTGCATGTAAAAGTTGTGATGTTAATAGGAGCATCAAAGAATTATTTACTGTAGTTTTTCATAATTTACGGGGATATGAGTTACATCATATCCTTAAGTATGGAATAAATCAATTTCCCAATTGGAACCTGTCATGTATTCCAATTAGTAGTGAAAAATTCTTATCTCTTATGGTATATGTTGATAAGCTTAGAATACGTTTTATCGACTCTTACCAGTTTGTTAATGACTCATTAACTAAGGCTGTGAAAACTTTGTCTAGTTTACTTTTAACGAGATCTGTTTTTACTGGTACCTTTGTTAATGAAAAAGGTATTTTTCCTTACAACTTTGCCACTAATTTAAAGGTCCTTGAAACTACTTATGAAATGCCTCCAATCTGGGAAGGAGTGAGTGAAGTTGAATACGAGAAAGCTCATTTAATTTGGACTGAAACTAAATGTGTGTATTTGCTTGACTATATGATGATATACTTGAAACTTGATTGCTTTCTTTTGGCTGACTTTGTTCAACAAATTCGGTCGAAATCTATAGCTCATAATAGATTAGAGCCTTTGAATTATTTCGGTAATCCTGAAATGTCTTGGAGTTCTGCTTTAATAACTTTAGATAAACCAATTGAACTGTTGCAAGACATGAAAATTTATAATTTTTATGAAGGTGGTATTCGTGGTGGTCTTACTTTTGTTAATAAACACTATGTTAAAACTGACGAAAACACTGATTTACTTTATATTGATATTAATAATTTATACGGTTGGGTTTTAAGTCAACCTTTATCTTGTGGAGAGTTTAGTTGAATACTTGATAGTTTTGAGAATATATTATCTGAATGTTTGTCTTTAAACCTTGGGTCGTTGTCTTATGGGTATACTTTTGAAGTGGACATTGAAATTCCTTCTAATCTTCATGAAACATTGAATGATTTTCCTATTGCTGCCGAAAAAATGAAACCTGTGGGGTCTAAAGTAGAAAATTTATTGTTGACTCATTACAGTAAAAAGAATTATGTTATTCATTGGAAGTTGTTGAAGTTGTACTTGATTCTTGGTGTAAAGGTCACACATGTAAATAGAGCTGTAAGATTCAAACAGTCTCCTATTTTTAAAAACTACATTGATACCAATACAGAACTAAGACCAAAAAGTATAAATACACTAGATAAAAATTATTGTAAGTTATTAAATAATAGTTTGTACGGTAAAACTGTCGAAAATTTAAAAAAGAGAATGAATTTAAGATTATGTAATACAGAAAAGAAGATCATAACATATAAGTATCAAAATTGCTGATGATTTAATTACTGCTTTGTTAAATCCTGACTCAGTATGTTTAGATCGACCGAGTTATATAGGACAATCGGTCCTAGACTTGTCTAAACTTAGAATGTATGAGCTTCAGTATAATGACTTGGAAAAATATCGACATCAGTTTAACTGTGAGATTAATATAGTTGCTGGTGATACAGACTCTTTCTTCTTGGAGATTAGAAATTGTAAATTGGATATTCTTTTGTTTGAAATGGTGATTGACAATCTTTTGGATACCTCTAATTATCCGTCTAATCACCCACTTTACTCTAAAAAGTTAGATTCGGTCATCGGTAAATTCAAGGACGAAAGTAAAGGAGAAGGTTTCGATGAGTGGGTATTCCTTAGACCAAAATGCTACAGCTTGTTAGGAAAATCGAAATGTCTAAAAGCTAAGGGAGTAACATTAAAAGATACAGAGTTAACACATAAATCATACACAGATTGTTACGAGAAAAACTCCACCTTTTCAGTGCCTCAATTTCGTATTGGTACAAACAATCACCAACTCTATAGTTTTCAAACTTCAAAGGTTGCACTAACAAACAAAGATGATAAAAGGGTTTGGGTAGAAAAAAATGTAAGTCTGGCATACGGTCATTATTTGATAGAGAATGGTAATAAATAAACAGAATATTTTCTCACATATTTATCCAACAGCACATCCAACCACTCACCCAACAAAATATCTAACAGTTTATCAAATCGTACATTCACAACATTTCAACCAGATCACCCGACAGCACATCCAACAGCCTATCCAACCGCTCATCCAACAGCTCATCTAGCAGTTCATCCAATTGCACATCCAACAGCTCATCCAACTATTCATTGAACTAATAAATGTATACCTACATACGTTTTTGTTCTTATTCATTATTTTTATAATTGCTGTTTATGTAATTTTTTTATAAGGGGGAGGGGGTATCTAAAAGGTAAGCCAGATGGGACACAACTACCTACTGTCACTGTTGACGAGTACTTAATGGTTATATTTTCATTATATCATTGGATATGTGCACTTGAATTCTTTTTCTATATCAGATACCCAGCACAAGAAAAACTATAAGACGCCCATAGTTGATTTCAAGCTAGAACCTTCAACTAACATCTTGGATCCTAGGAATCTTTAAATTTTGCAGACAAATAGGGTTTTCAGCTTTGTATTCGGGTTTCACATAAGATACACATTACCAACGTCACTCATAATGTATGTGGTTTTGTCGTATCAGTTTTTATTGAGGTTGTGACTGTTGTAATCCGAGTCATAGTAACGATCCTGAAAATAATATAGGCCAGTTGCTAAGGAGGTAAAAGTAGGTCAACAACCTAAAGCTAACAAGTTTAGGCGAGTGTGTACTATTGTTTTCCTCACTCTCAAGTCTTGAAACATTTGATGTGAATTTCCAAAAATTAATGGTGATTCATCACTGTAGAGTCAATATTGATGACTAACATTCGCAGTTAATGTTATATTTTAATTTTGTTTTTATTTTAGAAAATTCAAATTAAATTCAAATAGCAAAATTTTATTTGGTCTAATAGTTTTTAATCTTAATTATACAATATTTTCAAAGTAAATGAAAATATTACTTTAAAATTTTTAATCAAATTTGTAACTTTTAAATCAATATTATATTTGTTACTTGTTCTCAACGATTAATTATTTTCTTACATTTTAGGGCCCCATAAAATCTTTAGATTACGTTTCCATAACAAATCTCTTTAGATGTGTTGCAAAGCGTACCTTAAATCAGGGGTTCTTAAACTTTTTTTCAGCGACCCACTTTTGAAGTTCAAGAATTTCTGCGACCCAATACTAAATTCGTGTGAAAATAAATGAAACTACAATAGCAGCTGGGATACAACAATAAAGAAATAAAATACCCAAATTTAATATCAATGTTTGTTTTATTGTACATAAATAACAAAAAACAACAATAACAAAATAATAAAATAAAACAATAAATTTGTTTAAAAAAAAACTATAACTAAAAATATAAATAATAAATCTTTGTGTGCAGTCTCTTATTAATTAAATGATAACTTTTAATGAGATGGATGTTCTTGCTTATTGGAGCAAAGCAAACTAAATCGTGGCTCGATTTTGCAAAGCGCCGGTCTCATAATATCATCAATATTACGTATTCGATTGCGGTATTTCGACTTTAAGTATAATAAAGTTGCAAAGGCGGATTCACAAAAGTATGTGGTGGCGAACGGTAAAATAACATCAATAGCCTTGCTAGACAGCAAAGTGTATTCGTTTTTAATTGATAACCAAAAATTATCAACTGCTTGCTTTGAAAATGTTAATTTTAAAGTTGAATCAGTAGACATTTCCGCAAATTGTTCTTGTGTATTAAGTTTGACATGCTGCAAAGTTTCGAAGTTTATATTGAATGGTTGCAGTATCTATTCGTAATATGAGATATTAAAGTCATTGGAAAAATATTGCTTGAACTGTGTCTCAAGTGCTGAAAAGTATCCAACAATTATGTCTTTTATAATGAATAAACTTAATTCATTTTCGTCTAAAAACTCTTTTGTATATTGAAACATCAATATTGTTTTTGTCAATGGCTAATTTCCAAATTTGGATTTTTCTAACAAATCCATTTATTTTACCATTCAAATTCAAAATATTTACATTTTCAACTTACCGTGATAAATTCAATTCATTAAGTTTATCAAATATGTCGCCCATATAACACAACCTCAACATCCAGCTTTCGTCACAAAAATAATTGGCCATATCATGATTTTTTTGAATTAAAAATATTCTAATCTCATCTTTCAATTGAAAAACCCTATGTAGAGTTCTTCCTCTGGTGAGCCACCTAACTTCTGTATGTAAGAGAAAATTTTCATAATTTGATCTCATATTATTGCAGAGCTGAGAAAAGAGACGACTGAAGAGCGTGAGTTTTTATAAAATTTATCACAGTCACTACCTCTTTTAAAACTTTATCTAACTCAGGAGAAATTTTTTTAGCTACCAATGCTTCCCTATGTATCATACAATGAGTAAATTTAATATTGGAAGTATGGGGCAAAAGTTTTATTTTAGCAAAAAGTCCGTTTAGCTTTCGAATAATTGCTGCAGCCCCATCACTACATACCGCAACACAATTTTTCCATAAAAGAGGATGTTTATCAAAAAAATCATTTAAAATGTTAAAAATACCTTCACCTGTCATTCGCGTTTTGAGTGGGCAACAAAACATAAACTCCTCAACCAAATAATCTTCGAAACCATATCTCGCGTACATAGAAACTTGTGCCATGTTTGTTATGGCAGTAGTCTCATCAATTTGGATTGCAAAATTTTGACTTTGTTTAATTCTATAAATAAGTTGTCGTAGCTGATCGTTACTTATTTCCTTAATTCTGCTTGTCACTGAATCATTTGACAAAGGCACGTATTTGAATACGTCAGAAATTTATTTGCCATGTATAATCTCACAGATTTTAATTGCAGCCGGTAAATTAAGATCTTCGCCAATATTGAAAGGTTTCTTTGCTTTTGCAATTAAATACGAAGTTTCATACGATGCCAGTAAATATTTTTCATTAACTTTTAGATGGCTTTTAAAAGTATTTTGTTGCTGCATGAGTTCGTTTTATTTTCTTTTAAAAATATCTGTAGATTTGGCACAGAAACTCGCCATGATTTGATACTATGTGTCTCTTTAATTTATTCCTCATAAAACTTTCATTTGCTAAGATTTCATTACTTAAAAAACACATTGGACGTTCTTCTCCATTTACGTTGGTAAATGTAAATCCAAATTCTAAAAAGAAGCTATTGTATTTCCTTTTTTGATTACAATTTACTTTTTTTTATACAAGTATTTTCAGTTATAGTCATTACAGCATGAACGTTAATATTGCTAGGTGAATTTTCTGAATTTGTATTTTTTTTCTCCAGAGCTGTTTGGTTTTTCTGAGTTATTATTTTTATCTCCCGAACGTAAAAGCCATCGATCCATATTAACTAATATGGGGTTATAATGATTATTATTTAAAAATATATTTTTTATGTATACTCACCATTAAATGTTTTCCAAATAAGAAAAATAATTAATTAGAAAAATTTATCTAACTAAAATCTAACCACCAATTTGATTAATAAACAAAAATATAATGAAAGCTAATCGTTGTTTTTATTATTGTTTCTGTTTATCAATAACTATTTGTTACAAGGGAGCAACTAGAAAACTACAACTGCAACCTATGTAAAAAATAAATACTTTTTGCTGGATTGAAAACTTTGGATCTGTTATTTTGCTACATGTGTTGCAGTTTCTGTTATTTTTTATTTTTATAAATTTGTTGAGGTCTGTAAATTAAAATTAAAAATTTAAATAAAATTTAGGATAATAATTCAAATGGAAAGTAAGCGAAGAAAAAAGGCAAATAAAAGCGGGATCGTGCACAGAATTAATAGTAAATGAAAGTGCGATGGAAACAGTATTAGAAAATGCAAAAAGCAATTACGAAAGGCGAGAATCCGGAAATCCGAGAAAAATCAATAAATGGAAAAATCATCGAAATCGAATGGGAAAAACGGGACAGTTATAGATTAGCTAATGGTCAACAAGATGACGGTTAGGGATTTATCAGAAAAGGGTTAGAAAGGGTTGAAAAACATTCAAATGTATGAAAACAGAAAACGTTAATTAATTAATTAATTGGCTAATGGAAAACCCGAGCTAATGGGAAACCCGAGCCAATGGAGAACCCGAGAGATGAAGGAAACCCGAGCTGGGTAAACAAGAAGAAAGGCAAACAAAAGGAAGATTTGGGCCCATTAGCTTGACACAATGATTAATGGGAAAAGAGTAAGGAGAAGATAGCGCGCGTAGGAAGACCGATAGGGCCATTAATTATCTGGATTCGTTGGACCATTATGGATGACAGCCGAAGCAAACACGTAGGAGAAAATGTCAAACGAAAGATTGGCTCGGCAATAACCATTTGTCATCCTGATTTCGAGGAGTATATAAGCAAAGGGAAAATCAGAGAAAATCGGCATTCTGCCTCAGCTAGGGTTCGAAGAATCAGACTGTAGGAAAAGTGATAAACGAATTAGGGAAGTAGGGAAAAGAAGAAATAGAATTAAGAATACGGAAAGGCGAAAAGGGATCAAACCAAACAGAAACCGAGGAAAACGAGAGTCAACAGAACTAAAGGATCAAAAGGTGAATATTGTTTGTTTGCAAAGCATCAACGCCGAGCAGAGAATCGTATAAACTTTGATTGGTCATTGTAGCGTGATAATAAATTGTGAACCTGTTGTTTCAATATACGTTGGGTCGTTCATTGTTTTAATTTAAAGAACACCAGGAGTCAGAGAGAACCGACTTGAAATAATCCAAAACCCAACATATATTCTGGTGAGCCCGACGTGATTGCAAGTCGGCGGAAAATTATTGAAAGTTAGTGAAAAAAAATAATTATTGAAAAAAATAGTACCGACGTGATCGCAAGTCGGCGGAAAATTATTGAAAGTTAGTGAAAAAATAATTATTGAAAAAAAATAGTACCGACGTGATTGAAAGTCGGAGGGAAATTATTGGAAGCTAGTGAAAAAGGAATTATAAAAAGAATTAGTACTGACGTGAGTGAAAGTCGGCTTAGAAGTTTGAAAATAGTGTTAACGAGATTATAAAAGGCTATTATTGGGAGATTTAAAAGAAGTTGAAAAGTAAATTTTAAATTATTGTTTAACGCTTGAAGTTTAGCTCAAAGTGAACCAATACAACCTCAGAAGTCAGAAACAAGTCCAAATGGCAAATGATAATGCTGTTATGCCTCTCAATAGAGAGATGATTGATTTCGCAAGTTGTCAGAAATTACCCGTCAATCAATATGGGGGAGACCCTGTTGAATTTGCAGATTTCATGGGAGATTATTATATGTACGCCTCAGCATACGGATGGACACAAGCCATTATGGTTCAGAGATTCCCACTCTATCTGAAGGGTGCGGCAAGAGAAGCCTGGCAGCAAGTCGACAAACGAAATGTTGGCAATGATTGGACAAAATTGAAGGATGCAATGGCACTGAAACTGGTTGGTGGAGATATCAAAAGAATCATGCGACAGAAATTTTATAATCGAGTTCAAGGTCCAGATGAATCGGTCAGTGAGTTTGCTTATCATCTGACCACTTTAGCAGATAAAGCCTTCGAAGTCAAACCCGATCAAGTAGATATGGCCAAGCAGGTTAAAGAGCTGTTAGAAGATCAGTTTATAACCGGAGTCCACTCCGAAATCAAAAAGGCCCTATGTTATGTGGATTTTTCCAATTTCGATGAGCTCGTGAAGAAAGCCATGAAGATAGAGCTGAATTTAAAAAGTGCAAAAAGATCAGATGCTTTTGGAGTTAATGTGGAGAGACGTGAGCGGTCAATTACGCCTGTGAGAGCACCATGGGATGAAAAGAAAATAAATCAAATCAGTAGTCCAATTTTAAGACCAAATACTAGATTTCAAGCCGGTAGAACAGCGATGAGTGTACAATCAAATGGACAGGTAAATAATCCTCAATGCGAACATTGCAAAAAGTCTGGACACTACTCAAATCAATGTTGGTTCAAATATGGGAAAAATCCCAGCCCTAACAAGAGATTCACAGAAAACAAAAGGATCAGCAGTGATGTCGAATGCTATCGATGCGGAAAGAAAGGGCATATTAGCAGAAACTGTTTTACCAGATCAAGATCATCGTCAGCGTCACCTTCACCACAAAGGGACAAAGTGAATACAAATGGACAGATACAATGTCATTCGTGCAAGGGATACGGCCACATGGCGCGATCATGCCCAAGGAACTCAGAGAGATTCAGCAGACCTATTTTAAAGAAATCAATCAGATTCCAAGAAGATATGCCAAACACCAGTAACATGACATATGCTCAGAGAGAGGAATTTCAAGACAAAATGGAAAAGGAATTTCGAGAAATGCGACAGAAGCTGAACAAACTAGTGGCTAAATTCGAATCAGATGAAGAAACTGAATCTCATATGATAATTAGAACCGTGTCAGAAGGTGAGGGAAAACCTGCCCCGAAAGTGCGAAAGATCGCATCAGATGAGAATCCGACTGCACTGTTAGCCCGAGTTGAAAAATTGCTTGAGAAAATGGAAACTGACAACTCCCAGTTGAAACGATGGATCGCAGAACTCAGTGTGATGTCATTAACCCAAAGCGAACTAAAGAGAGCCATAAATTTATGTGCAAAGTTATTCAAAGGAAACAGAGATGATGAGATACTTAAGCAAATGCAAAAGTTTGGCAAGGCTTTGCGGTCAACAAGGGATTTAGATGATATCATAGTGGAAACGACGGGACTTGATAATGTGAAGTGCCAATTCCGTGTAAAGGCCTACGGACAAATCAAAGACCTAAAGGAGCGAATACTGCGTCAATACAGTGGATGGCAAGTGCAACTAAAATTTGAGAATCGATGTCTGGAAGACGAGGAGTACTTAGTAGATTGCGGTCTGATACCAGGCTGGAAAAATAAAGTAAAAGTTGTTAATGCTGTTAATACTTCGAATTCAGACAGACAAAATTGGGAAAAGATTCTAGCAGATTTACAGGATACCCTGTATGCAGGGAATAGAGATAAAATTAATGCGAATATCGACTTCATAATGAGCATCGAAATGGATCGAGACATGAAAGAAGGGTTGTTTGAATGCATCGTACCGTATACGAATAAACCGACGAGTTATCAGGCAAAGTTAAAAGAGGTAATTCGAAAACTAGGACATGATTATGAGGCGGCAGACGATAGTGCGAAGTCTTTGATAATAGCGTTAAATATTGCGGATCAAAGGATTGAATATTATCAGGAACATTGGAGTGTAAAAGCAAAGAAAATACGACAAAAAGCAGCGGAGATATTAGGTAATGACGGAATTATCGTGTTGACGTTCAAAGGACGAGAATTGGATGATGACGAATATTTGTTAAACTACGGATGTAACCCAAATTGTATTAATAATGTGTACGCAACAAAACAAAGTGGTGAAATGGAAGAAGATGCTGTAATAGTACCGTTTTGGCCTCTGTATGAGGAAGTGGACAATGATAATGTAGAGATTAAAACTGAAGTTGTAGATGACCCAGGAGAAATTGATCAAGAAATTAATGAATTGCAGAGATTAGAAACAATGGAAAATGAGGAAATGAGATCAGAAAATGAAGTTACAAGGGATGTTGAGGAAGGGAGCACCGATAATAGGATACTACCGAGCATAGATGAGATGAAAAGTGAAGAGAACTTTGTTGAGACGAAAAATGACATTGCGATATGTGGGATAAAACAGAATGATGCGGAAATTGAATCTTTGAGTTTAGAGGAATCAAGCGAAACTGAGCGTTTAGATCAATCAAGCGAAACTGAGCGAATATTAAAAAGTTTAGTAACGGAATTGTATTTGTTAGATGAAACTGAAACAGAAGATGATATTTCGGAGGGGGAGAAAAGAGTTGTAAAAAGATTGGCAACGGAATTAAAGAGATTACCGTCGATAATTAAAAGAAATTATGAAGAAAAGGAATTTTGTGAGGAAGCAGTAATTGAGGACTTAACACGAACTGAGTTAGATCGAGATGTAATATTGACAGTGCTAGCCTATATAATATTGGAGATTGGTACTTATGGTTATCTGGAAAGTGACAATTCAAAATCATTGATAAAGAAAGCTACTGAAATGACGAATAAATATTTGATGAAGTGGATCGCAAACAATGGCGGATGGGAAGAGTTAATACAAAAGGCTGAGAGCCCAAAAACAGAGATAGTGAGGAAAAAGGGAAAACTTGCATTTCCATGGTTGATGATTTCTATTATTGACGTCTACACCTGTATTGAAGTTCCCAGATTTTTCTAAGCCATTCATTTTGGATACAGATGCAAGTTTTGACCGCATTGGTGCTGTTCTGTCTCAAAAAGATGGAGGTAAAGAAAGAGTAATCGCATATGGATCCCGAGCTATGAATAAACACGAGTTGGGTTATTGTATAACAAGATAGGAATTACTATCTATATTTTATTTTACTGGTCATTTTAAGCATTATCTATATGGTAAAAAGTTTATTTTGAGGACGGATCACAAAGCCATTACATTTATGATGAAGACAAAGAAAGCTATTACCCCACAATTTCAAACTTGGATTAACCATCTTAGTGGTCTGGACATGGAGATTCAATACAGAAAAGGTGATAACCACAATAATGCCGACGCTTTATCTAGAAAAGAATGTGAAACATGTGTTCAATGTCAAATGATTCATGAAAATCCTAAAATGGGTAAATTAAAAACAAGATTGTTGACACTGATGACTGATAATATTGAAAATATATGGCAAAAGAACTCGAAAGAAATTGAAAATATAAAAGAAAATATTAGTTTGATGCCAGATAAAACATTTTATAAATATGTCAACGGAGTGATTATGACAAATAATAATAAAATTTGGATTCCAGAAGAAAACAAGTCTGAATTCATCATAGAATATCATAAAAAGCTCTGTCACGCGGGTGCTAATAAAGTAAAATGTATGTATCAAACAATTTTGATATGAAAGATTTGGAGCAATCTATTCGTAATGTTGTACAATCCTGTGAAAACTGTCAGAAAAGAAAGGTTGATACAACTAAAACAAAAGAAGAAATAATTTGCAAAAGTGATTCGAAATTATTTGAAACAATATATGTAGATTTCTGTGGTCCATTACAACTTGCAATGAAAGGAGAAAGATATATTCTTGGGATTATAGATCATCATAGTAAGTTTATTTCTTTACATGCAGTGAAATCACAAGATGAAAAAACAGTGGTAAGATTACTGAAAGAAGAGTGGATAATGAAGTATGGAGCACCAAGGATAATAAACTGTGACAGAGGTAAATCATTTGAATCAAAGCTAATGAAAGATTTTGCAGAATTCCACAATATTGAAATTAATTATTCAAGTCCATATCATCACTCAGCAAATGGACAGATTGAGAGACAATTCCGTACAATCAGAGATGCAATACAGATAACACTCAAAGATAAAAGACATAAATCATGGGTAGATATTCTTCCCGAAGTTCAGTTTATGTTGAATTCAACTTTTCAAAAAACTATTAGGAAGACTCCAGCTGAAATGGTGTTTGGGAAAAAGATTTATAGTGAATGGTTCTCAGAGGTTGTGGAAGAAGAAAAAATCAATCAGCCGACAAATCGCGAATTTCAAATTGGAGATTGCGTATTGATCAAAGTAAATGTTCGAAATAAAGGTGATAACAGATACATGGGTCCAGGTGTGATTACTAAAAAGATTCATGATCGAAGTTATGAAATAAAATTGGAAAATGGAAGTTCCGTCACGAGAAATATTGAGTGGTTAAAGGTTTTCAAAAAGGGGGGGGGGTGTGAGGCGTTTTATAATTTGTATTTAAATAATGGTATGATGTTGGGCATGTTTGATTGTATGTTGAAATCCTTACTTATTCATTAATTATTATTTTTTAGAAACTCCTCAAACAAATTAACGATATAATTTGTTTTAATAATATTTGTGTTTTGATAATAAACGTGTTTTAGTTATGGATTCTATTAATACCCGTAGCTCTGTGGCTAATAATGTTATTGGGAATAATAAATACGACGAATTCATTGGTGGCATATGACTGCTCCCAAACCGAAATGGGAAGAGTATACTCGTTGGTAAACGTAGCAGAGTGTTCGGATGCATATCCAGTAAAATTTAAAGTGACAAATCCAGTAAAATATCATGTATATCAAGAATCGGGGTTTCGAAGATCAAAGGTGAGAGAGTGTACAGTGAAACGAACTACTTTTGTATTTTATTGTGGAAAATGGAGCCACTCATCGATGGTGAAAATGCAATCGATACCTAGACCGATAGAAATAATTCCGGAGAATTGTTTGGCAGCCTTTCAAACAGGACAGTTGAAAATTAATGCAGATATCAAACTACAAGCAAAGCTTAACCACAAAATCCGTGAGACTGTAACCGTGCGAGGGATAATAAAGTCGAATGGTGATTGCCAAGGAGAGCCATACAAAGCAGACGATGCTATAATTGACAAAGCCGTGGTTGTAGAAGAGTACATGTCAGAATTAAGAGAATTTGATGGATCATTTGATGATGATACTGGTAAACTACAAACACATCCATTCTGCAACATGAAACAATCTAGCTGTCAGACAGGAGAATCAATTTTGGTGTACGATGTCGATACCAAAAAGTGCAATTTAGTGCAATTGAAGTCAATGAGTTTTAAAGAAATAACGGGAGAACAGATCAGGGAAAAGCCCGAGAAAATAAGAATGGATCCAGCAACGAGTACAACAACAAGAATCACACCTCTACGGATGAAAGATACTCCAACAGTGTTAATGTCAACCTCAGAGGAAGACGGGATGCGATTCCTGAGAAAAGAAACTAAAACAAAGTGTGGACAAAATGTCTATGAGACAAATTATAAAGGTATATATGTATCTCAGAAAATGATTATAGAGGCCCAAACAAACATACATGCCGGAGATATCAAGTTGACAAATTACTTTAATAACAAAATAGATTATTTATTTAACTTTGGTCAAAATACTGTTGAAAATGTGTACCGAGAAGTTATTATAAATGATTGCAATCTCAACAAAGAAATACTCCGAAATCGGATGGCAATGGCTATAACCAATCCTAATTTGGTAGCACCCATGTTAATTGCAGAAAATGGGGTGTTTGCCAGAATTTTCGGTGAAGCACTATATAGCTATAAATGTAAAGCGGTACCAGTTAAACTGACAAAGTATGACCAATGCACCAACGAGTTACCAGTGAATTTAAATGGAAAGTTGCGATTTATGGAGCCTGTAACACGAATCTTACTGGAAGAGGACGTGAAACCGAAAGTATTACAGTGTAATAGATTGTTGGCACCACTATACAGACTAACACCAGAATCTTGGATTGCATTACCAGATCATCGAGAAGTAAAGACACCGGAAAACTTAGAATTGACAGAATTACAATATCTGGTAAATTTTACGTCATTAGAGAAATTATCGCAAAGTGGAATTTACTCGAACGAAGACATTGAGGAAGCCCGCAGAAACTTGTTATTTCCATCAAAGAAAGAAAGAGTAATAATGGAGATGGTAGATACAATTCTCCCAAGCGGAAGTGGGAAGGTAAATTACGAGTATTTGTTAACTCCAAATCATTACAAGAAAGCGACGTATAATACAATGAAAAAGATCTGGGGAAAGTTTATGTTCATTGGACAAGCGTGTGCCGGATTGATTGGAATTTATGTAATATGTGTTGTAATCAAAGTAATAATATCGCAGGTCCTATCAACACACAGATTATACGCGATCACAGGTTGGTCGTGGAAATTAGTAATTGGTTGCATACCATTATTGGCTAGATTCTTCATTACTCATCATCAATATCAGGAGTTGGAGATACTCAAAGCGCGAATATTAAAGAAAAAGGTGAGCTACGCTAGTACAACCCCTTCAAGGGACGAGAATAATGACAATGACAACGAGGGTGATAGTGCACCGTTATATGTTGACAATCAAGAACTAAGTGGAATGAATAAAGAAGCGTTGAGAACCTATCAAATCTTAAAAGAGCCACTGTTAAATGCGAGTAGCGTAGACACGTTTACAAAATTGTGTATACCAAAATCGTTTATGCAACCAGCACCAGTATATCCAGTTGATCGATTACGAGAGATGAAACCAGTAGAAAATATCGCATTACAATGTGAAGGAATGGTAGGAGAGAGAATCGAGCCTTCTAGCGCAGAGATCGAGAGAAAGAATATGTTAGGCTTACCATGCAACTACTCAATGATGACATTAACAAAAAGAGGAAAGCAACCCCGAATATTTATACAAATGAACAAACATAAAGTAGAAGCTTTGGTTGATTCGGGATCTAGTCACACAATAATATCGGAAAATGTATTAAACGTGAAGGAGAAAATGCAAATAAAGCCTACCGACGAAATAGTGAGGTCATTATCAAAAAATGAATTAAACATAATTGGACAACTTAACGTCATATTCCATATTGGAGACCGAATAATAGCGCACAATGCGCTCATAATGAAGGGAAGCCCAGTACGATGTCTGATCGGTATGGATATATTAGAGCAGCTGGACGGAGTCTCACTTGATTTAAAGACAGGTAATTTGATAGCAGGAGAAACAGGAAAAATAATTCACAGGGCAGGTGAAGTGTTTGTGAATCAGACATACCCCTTAAGGTCCAAGCAGAATAAAGTAACGGGTCAAACAAAATTGAAACAGAAATTCACGAAAAATCCAACACCAGTCAGCTACATCAATAAGATATTATATGTAGCAATAATGCTGATGTTAGTAACAGTTGCGAGCGGCAAAAAGATTGACTTACCATATGCGGTAAGCAAAATCCGAGGAATGGAGAAAATACATATATATTCCACTCTAACAAATATAGTATGGAGCTGTAAATGCGAGATCGCAGACCAAATAGAAATTATTGATTTACTAGACAATACGGCACCAGTGGTAGAACTGAATTATGATAAAGATATATTTGCGGTACGAAAGTTAAAGCCAAATTTCAAATACCAATGGCTGTTGAGACAGAACATGTCAAAGTGGTACACGCAAATTCCGATAGAAGTGCACACAAAAGAGATGCGAAACTTGATCGAAATAGAACCAGAGATAAATGGAATCAATATATATTGGAAGCCAGTGGACTTGTTGAAAGTGCGAATCACATTTCAAGGGTTAAATGTCGACACCCTTAACTCGCGAAAATCAGTTATCCGCTACGAGAAATTGAAAATGAATCAAAATTATTCAGTTAATGCAAACTACTACGAAAACATAGGCCTCGAAAATGGAACGGTAGTGAGAAACCAATGGTCACGATTTAAGAGTGAGACCCAGTCTATCTATCTCAGAGACGAGTCAAATCGTATAACCCTGAGTGTTGGAAATGGACCGGTAACGATATATAGAAAATCAGGAAATGATGAAAGAGTTGTTATTATCTACAAACAAAAAACCCTGACTATATTAGATGCCGGTAATCATTTTTTTACATTTTACACTTCTGATTTAGAGACGGCATGGGAATTAACAGTTAAATATCAGCGATGGATAACCGAACCAGGCGGATGGCAAACAGTTTTCGTGGAAGTCAAGACAATCAATGAATCGAAACGAAAATCAGATACAACCACATCACCTTTTCAATTACCGACCCAAGAGACGACAAAACCTAACTCAAATAAACTAATGATGATAAATTCGGATTTGACAGTCAACTATTGTGAATATCTCATTTACATTTTAATAACAGGTTTTCTCATCTTATCAATAACATTCATAATCATCACCATTTTGATATGTGTAAAAGAGAGACAACTAACTATCCTTCAACCACCATCATATTCATATTATGAGACAAGACTATAAATTGTGATCTGCATGAATAGAGTATAAAAATATATTACATTTATATTAACAATGTGCATGTTTTATAAGTACCATAGGATGAACGGTGTAATTTGTTTGAGATTCGAAGCGAGGTGTTGATGCTTTGCGAATAGAGAGTGATACAAAAAAAAATTACTATCATTTAATTTCAGAGAATGCAAGAAGCCTCGGAGATGTCATGCAAAGAGTGTAAAACAAGTACGCAAGAACTAAAGCAAAAGTTTCGTAGCATGCAGGGCAGAATAACAGATTTGGAGGAAGAAAACTTCCGTCTGAAAAGACGGTTGGACCGTTTGGAAATCTTATTGTTTCAACACGAGGCCGATTTCGCGATGTTTTGAATGAGAGTAGAAGAAATAGAGGAATCGGAAGACGATGGTGAGATAAATCAATTAGACTAAAAAAATAAATTATTTAAACGGACCCGTTAGTGTTTTTTCGTCCTCGAGAAAAAAAAATAATAGTAAATAAATATAAGTAAATTAACAAATAATCAAATAAATAAACAAATTGATATAAAGAAATAATTGGCAGAGATAAATAATAGTTTAAATAAAAAAAAAATAAGTAAATTACCAAGTAAATAATCAAATGAATAGACAAATTGATATAAATAAATAATTAAAAAAGTGATAAATTAAATAAATGAATAATAGATAAAAATGAACAAAACCAAATAGAATAACTCAAATAAATGTTGCAAATAATGAAATGATACCTTAAATGAACATTAGAAATAAATAATATTAAAGGGCTGAGTAGTAATGAATGAATTAGCATAACTATATAACAATGGGTAACCTACTGGGGCGAGAGAACAAAATTATAAATAAGTAAGGAATAATTTCACATTAGTAGTAACAAAGACTAATCGCGAAGAGGGACACAATTACCCCACACTTTCTGGCATAAATTAAAAACAAAGGTATGCTGAACATTTATTCAAAGTTTTATTCGTTTTTATTCGTCATCAGAGTCCAACAGAATGGGACTTTGGATGCCACAGTCCCATTCCCTGCGTACATTGCAAGGCGGGCGTCTTTCAAACCTACTGCCTGTATCCACACAGGCAAAGGTACGTTTCAATCCCTTTCGGCGCGGTGGCAAAGGGACCCTGAAAAAGAAATTAAAAAAACCTGATAGTATGGCAGTCAAATAACCATTGCATAACATCGAGATGCTCAAACTTAGGTTCTGGGACAGCCTAAAATAGTAAGGGTTGAAAAGAAAAATGAAATAAATACTGTGTAAAACTCCGTACCATGGCGCCCTCGACAAATAATTAGTGCAGGGAAGTAATTGATTTTAAGAATTACGTAATAAATTAATAAGTACAAATACGGCTAAAATTGTCAGAAAAATACGAGTAGCTGTAATTAGAGGTTTGCTTTTAGTATAAATACAAAATCAGAAAATCAAAAATATATGACCCAACACATGAGTGTGGTATAGGTAGTTGCATAAACAAATTAACGAACTAAAATTAAACAGTAAATAAGTTAATTTAATAAGCATCAATAAGTTAATTTAATAAGCAACACGAGCACTTGCAATCACCGGGGTTTGGCTACCCTGGACAGCGATTGCAAGTGTTCGGTTACTATGAGGGTAGTTGAGGACAGCATGGTCACAAAAACAAAAAATAACAAAAGACAAGTAATCACTTACGTCCATAGTAATTGAGGGATGGCGTTACTAAAATTCAAAAAAAAATATGAAAAAGAAAAAGAAAATTTAAAATGCTTACTTCAAGATTGGCAAGACAAAACTAACGAAAAGTGGTAAAGCAGACACTTATATAGAACGCTTATCAGTACAGGCTACGTTAACAAACCACAGGGTAATTAATTAGAAAGCTTATCAGTACAGGCTACGTTAACAAACCACAGGGTAATTAATAAGAAAGCTTATCAGCACGGGCTACGTTAAGAAACCACAGGGTAATTAATTAGAAAGCTTATCAGCACGGGCTACGTTAAGAAACCACAGGGTAATTAATTATAGAGCCTATCAGTATCGGCTACGTCAAAAACCGCAGGACAAGTAAAAATTCATTCGGAATAT
This sequence comes from Schmidtea mediterranea, assembly GCA_022537955.1. NCBI lineage: Eukaryota > Metazoa > Platyhelminthes > Tricladida > Dugesiidae > Schmidtea > Schmidtea mediterranea. Next base: position 76,257,729 of record CM039680.1, read on the forward strand.
AAATGTTCATCACAGATACCTTATCAGGCTGAGTAAACAAAGTGATATCATGAGTCGGTCGGTGCGGGGGAGATTACCTTTTTACCATGCTGCGAGCGAAATAAACTAATAAGTTATTAATAACAAAAATTATTTTTAAATCATAATATTAATAATAATGGTAATACCTATCATCGGAGAGGGCGCAAGATCGGTGTTTGCCATAGGCGTCATTTACTCTAGGTATGCCACTAACAACAAAGTAACTGACATTTTCAGTATAAAAGTATTACCGTACAATATACATTGTTTATAAATGTTTTAAATCGTCCAAAAAAAATATTTAAAAAACTGAACAAAATCTAAGCTGAAATTTCTAAAAGTAAAGAATTTAAACTAATATTGCAGCGAATAATATTACACAAGACTTAAATTGTAATTTATTAGAATTAATACAATAAGTTAGAATCATAAATTAAATTAAATATCTTACTAATGAAACAAGTTCTCCGTAATTTATTAGAATTAATACAATAAGTTAGAATCATAAATTAAATTAAATATCTTACTAATGAAACAAGTTCTCCTTTTTCCATTAAGAATCATAAATTAAATTAAATATCTCACTAATGAAACAAGTTCTCCTTTTTCCATTATTTCTTTAAGTTTATTTCCTCTTTCTGAGCCTGATTCTACTTCTTCTCGTAATAAGTCACCGCTGGACAAATGATTAAAACCATATTTATTAACTATTTTTTTCACATTGGGTTCCTTTTCCACTTCCCGGACCACCTAGATTTGATTAATATTAACGAGAATTATTTTTAAAAATCAATTAATTGATCGTCTTTACAACACGACTATAGCAACACATAGCAGCACATAGCAACCGCACACCTTCCTTTTCCACTTCCCGGACCATATTAACAAGTTAAATTTGAAACTGTGAGTTAGTTTAATACATTTAAGAATAACTTTACCAACTACTGTAGGTTCTAGATCAATGAAAACCGCGCGTGGGACGTGCTTCCCAGTCCCTGTTTCACTGAAGAAAGTGTTAAAAGAATCATCACCTCCTCCAACAGTTTTATCACTAGGCATCTGTCCATCTGGTTGTATACCGTGTTCCAGACAATACAACCCCCAGCAAGCATTACCCATTTGAACTCCAGCTTGACCCACACGTATGCTAATGCATTCTCTCTAGATAACATTTAAAAAAAAATTAATCATATAAATTACCACCATTATTAATAATTTGTTAAAAAAATTCGTTCTAACTTTAAAATAGTACAAAATGGCCACGAATCGAACAAATTCCCTTAAATAGTCTTTGCCTTTTATTACATGCCGACCTAGTTGTTATTTATCGATGCAAAATATGATCCAATCAGGGATTTGATTTCCTACCCTGTGCATAACTTGTTTACTGCCTATCTAGTATATTCCTAGTTGTCATTTATCGATGCAAAATATGATCCAATCAGGGATTTGATTTCCTACCCTGTGCATAACTTGTTTACTGCCTATCTAGTATATTCCTAGTTGTCATTTATCGATTTACTATTTAATAAATAAATATTACTGTGCGAATATTCTTTCAATAATTTTATGACAAATAAACTTTAATTTACAATTATTTCATCAAAATTCAAAATATTTAATTAATTTAAATTAATAATAAGATTAAAAAAATATTTTTTTAAAAAAATTTTAAAGTTCAATAAACATTATACTAACCCCATGCCAAACCGGAAATATAAGTATTGAGCGCTTTTTCTGTCGTAAAACGGGAATTAAAATCCGACACGAACAAAGTGTTGCGAGCATCAAAATGTAAAATTAGCTTATTACTCATGGAATTGAAAAAATTATTATCCAAAATTGAAATTGTGATGAAATTTGGTCAATTGATATATTATAAAATCTAGATATATTATACTAAAATTATAATCACATTAGAAAATATATACTTCATATGGAATATTAAAATATTCTGCTGAATTTTGATATCTCGCGAGAGCATCATTATCTTCTGTGGCAACAGTAACAGCAAGAAACCTAAAATATTTATTGAATTAATGATAAATAACTATAGAAACCTTCGCCGGCTACTGCATTAAGACTTATAAAATTTTTTACAATCGCTATAATAGCAACGAAGCTGATACAAGAAATTCTAATCATAGTACTAATTGTCATGAAATATGGCAGCGATAAATAAGAACTAGAATATAAATTAAGTGTAAATCAAAATAGTTTGAATAAACAAATATTTTAAAATTTAATTTATATTTTGTTATTACTTATAAAATTTACTGAAAATGATAAATAATTTTATAATTTAAAAATAAATATAAACTAAGTATTTAATGCACAGTAGATTATCACTCAGAATGGTCAGCACATTGGAGTAATTGTAATTACCAATTTATAAATAAACATCGGTAAAGTTAGAATTAAATTCATAATTAAGTTTCTATGTGTTTAGTTGTTTTTAATGACTAAATATAGTGGAATGTATTCATCTTAAATTAACGCTTCAAATTTTGTAGAAATCTTCTTATATAAAAATTTAATAATAGTCAAAAATATTTTTGAAATAGACCTGAAAAAACACAAATGTGGTTATGAATGAAAAAAAAATTTTTTGTTAACTAGTGTGGGGTTAGTGGTAATTATAGTGACCTTGACCCCATTCATATAACGCTATTCGACTGCCACTGATTACCCGTCGCTAGGCAATGTTGGTACTACTGGGCACTGATGGGTCACTAAAATGTTAAACCTGCCTAAGGGTAACTACTTCCGGCACATCGCCTGCATAAGAGATTTTATTACTATTCACCCGTCAAAATTGACGTTGGATTTTAAATCAAACTTATAATTTTAAAATGTATAATAAAATAAGGGGCAAATTATAGTCGACACCATAAATGAGTCTTTTGAAAACTGTATTACAAAAAATGAAATGAAACTGTGACAGTACATTTTTATTTCAGTGAAACAAAAAATAAAATAAAAACAATTGCGCAAATAAGAATTGGACCATGGATCCATTTCAGAGTGACGTTTTGGCTACGGGAATATCAACAAATGCAAATGGGAAATTAATAGGTCTTTTGGAAAATGAATTTTGAAAGTCGATTATTGCAATTTATTTGATTTACTATAAATTACCTGAAGATATTGGGGAAATATTTGTTTGGGGAATAATTTTTGAAGTAATAATTCGGATAAATAGTAATAATAATAATAAGGGTAATATTAGTAATAATAATAATACATAATCACAGCAAAACATAGATTTCGAGGACGAAAAAATTTTTTAAGGGGGGAGATATGTTGAGGTCTGTAAATTAAAATTAAAAATTTAAATAAAATTTAGGATAATAATTCAAATGGAAAGTAAGCGAAGAAAAAAGGCAAATAAAAGCGGGATCGTGCACAGAATTAATAGTAAATGAAAGTGCGATGGAAACAGTATTAGAAAATGCAAAAAGCAATTACGAAAGGCGAGAATCCGGAAATCCGAGAAAAATCAATAAATGGAAAAATCATCGAAATCGAATGGGAAAAACGGGACAGTTATAGATTAGCTAATGGTCAACAAGATGACGGTTAGGGATTTATCAGAAAAGGGTTAGAAAGGGTTGAAAAACATTCAAATGTATTAAAACAGAAAACGTTAATTAATTAATTAATTGGCTAATGGAAAACCCGAGCTAATGGGAAACCCGAGCCAATGGAGAACCCGAGAGATGAAGGAAACCCGAGCTGGGTAAACAAGAAGAAAGGCAAACAAAAGGAAGATTTGGGCCCATTAGCTTGACACAATGATTAATGGGAAAAGAGTAAGGAGAAGATAGCGCGCGTAGGAAGACCGGTAGGGCCATTAATTATCTGGATTCGTTGGACCATTATGGATGACAGCCGAAGCAAACACGTAGGAGAAAATGTCAAACGAAAGATTGGCTCGGCAATAACCATTTGTCATCCTGATTTCGAGGAGTATATAAGCAAAGGGAAAATCAGAGAAAATCGGCATTCTGCCTCAGCTAGGGTTCGAAGAATCAGACTGTAGGAAAAGTGATAAACGAATTAGGGAAGTAGGGAAAAGAAGAAATAGAATTAAGAATACGGAAAGGCGAAAAGGGATCAAACCAAACAGAAACCGAGGAAAACGAGAGTCAACAGAACTAAAGGATCAAAAGGTGAATATTGTTTGTTTGCAAAGCATCAACGCCGAGCAGAGAATCGTATAAACTTTGATTGGTCATTGTAGCGTGATAATAAATTGTGAACCTGTTGTTTCAATATACGTTGGGTCGTTCATTGTTTTAATTTAAAGAACACCAGGAGTCAGAGAGAACCGACTTGAAATAATCCAAAACCCAACAAATTTATAATTTATGAAGTCCGTAGTTTTGTGGCGTTTCATCATCGCTAGTTACAATTTGTATGGGAATTTGACAGATTTTGTCACGAAAAGCTAAAACACATATTAGTAATTAGTGCAATTTAATGTAAATTTGAAAAATTCCTGCAACCCAACAAGAAAGAGTTTGCGACCCATAGTTTAAGAATCGCTGCCTTAAATCATAACTTTCAGTAATTTCGAAATTTTAAATATTAAAAATATGTTTTTGTTTTGAAAGAAATATTTTAATTGATTATTTTAGTTATAAAATTTGTTTAATTTAGTAGAAAAATACAATTACATAATTTAATTTTTTTAAAAATTGTTTTAATTTTCATAATAAAATGATTTAGTTATTTTACGAAATTCAGAAAATGGGTTTAAAGCAATCTAAACAGTTAAATGAGGAGCAAAAAATTATGTTGAAAAATACAACCCGATTTGATGATAAAACGATCTGCAGTCTCTATAAACGTTTTAATGAATTAGATATCAAGAATGAGGGATTTATTACACGAAATATATTATATGATATTCCAGATTTCCAAAACAATCCTCTATGTGATAAAATAATCGATGAAATAATGGATAATAGAACTAATATAGATTTCAACCATTTCGTTGAGAAATTGTCATTGTTCCAATATAATCAAAATGAAGAAAAAAAATTATTCATTCTATTTAAAATGAACGATCATGATCAAGACGGATATATAAATACAAATGATGTTTACAACATTCTTCATCAAATACTTGATGTCGATAACTCTGAAATGGTTGTTAAAATGACTGAGAAAATTATGTCAGAAATTGATATGACAGATAACGGTTACATAAATTTTGAAGAGTTCAAATTGATCTGTTTAAATCAAGATATTCTTCCCAAATTAGATATTCATGTTTTACACTAGTTTAAAATATGAGTTTATAGTTAACTATTTATATTTGCAATATTTTGCCTTTCATTTAGTGCTTTGTGTGATTATATTTGTTTATGTTATGTCACTTATGAATTTATTAGAAATTTTATGAAATAATCAATATTTGTTGTTGAAATATAGTTTTATTTTCTAAATGTTTTTAATAATTTTTTGAGATTTAAGTTTCGATACAATAAAATATTCCAGTTAATAATTGTGTTAATCAAATTTCTATATAATTAATAACTTCATTTACAGTATTCGAATTTAAAAATTTATAATATGTGGTGATATTAATAAATATGCGTTAAGTTCAATAAATATTATACGGACAGGCTCGAAATACAATGTGTTATTTTTATAAGATAAGCATCTTAGATCAAGCAAAAGACTCAAACTCAAGAAATATTTGAAAGAAAGAAAAAAAAATGTTTGGTCAAAATATTTGTTATGTTAGTTATTTAAATAATTTTAATTTGATGGTAACTATAAAATATTTAGGTATTCATCATCAAGTTCAAATTTCAACACCTTTCGCGTAACTCTTCTGTGTATTCGGTGTTCTCATTTTCTTCGTGTTCTACTACTACTATAAATGGTTTTAATTCGGCTGTAGTCTTTCTAAACTCTATTAAACGATATTGAAGGAAAACAACAAAATTTAGTACACATTTATTTTATACATTCAGACTATCTAATCAGTCATGCCATAAATTTGTCATGCGTTTTTTTATTCATAAATTTGCCACATAATTTTCAATTATTTTCATTTCTTTACCGGAGAAGGCAAGCCGAAATTCAACAAAGGCCAGTATGACAATCGAAAAGATCCATGGATCCCAGAAGTTATAGAAATGAGTTATCGAATCCAGCGTGAATATATACCAGGATCTAAAATTAAAATTGAGTAAATCCAAACTGACTGAGTTGTGATTTAAAATATTTAAAAAATTTTTTTGAGTTGATTGCCGTTAAATCTAGTATAAAATCGTTCTGAGTTGTTTCTAACTAATAATATTCAGATATATTCATTTTATTTTAGTTAAATTTTATTGTTAATAATTTTCAAATCATAATAATCAAAAGCTACTTTCTTTTGTCGCCTGTGACGGTCTCAAATTTGCCGCTCTTTCTAAGTCAATCAAATGGTGGTTTGTATAAATTAAACATAAACCAACAAAAGGTGGGGAACGTTTTATTATTGGATGCCACATTTAAATTAGGCAATAATAATGGAGACCGCATAAGTTGATATAGCTTAACATGTGCAACTGTTAGGATATTAAATATTCGTTGATGTATAAATCTCTCGATCGGACTCCTCGTGTTCACTAATCAATAAGACAAAATTCCAACAAAGAAATCTTTATTCACAAATATTCACCACAAGATACAATTATTTGATTATCAGTAGACACCAAAATAGTCAAAAAAAATACTCAAAAATAGTAAATTTTTTCTCTTCGACCAACTGGCAACTTATTTTGTTGACAGTTCCTTTTATAATTTTGGGCTGCCATTAGTTTAGATTAAAATAAAGAAAAAAACTTTACTGACCGGTGAATTTATTGCCCATTTTTCTAATTCTGGGAAGCCCATTACGCTGATGTTTAGTTCGGAGGGCCTTCATTAAATTATTTTGTCTACAAAAAATTTAATTTTTTTGTTTGTTTTTGGACTCCCGATCATTCAATATACCTCAGATCAATTTAATAGTATTTTATTTGTCTTCAAAATCAAATTTGCCACCGTTTTACCATTTTTACTTTTTTCAAAATTTTAATTAATTTTGATAATTTTAAAATTTAATTTTTTTATTCATGTTTTATTGTAACCCCAACATCTCCCCCGTTTTAATTAGAATTCGTCTTCGAATTTAGATATTTAGAGGACGGTTAATAGACAATTCAATTTCATTTAAATATTTCTGAATTTACACAGTTCTATTTATATATTTTATTGGAGCTATAATAGTTTTTGTGCTTACCGATAATCATACATGTGATATTTCTAATTTATTAAATTCATATTACATATTTTTATTTGTCAATAAAGTTTAATTTGCACAAATTCGCTCTCGTATTACAAATGTTGTTTATCTCATTGTGAGGAGACCAATTAATTATTAATTATGAATAAAATAAGTAATATTAAAAATAATATCAGATAATAAAATAAGCCCTTACTGCAAAGTAATAATTATATTGATGAAAAAAAATTTGATTAACATTTTTCTTCCATTTTGTTATTTTATGTTTTGATTTAAGCTGCTACCATTTTAATAATAATTATAATAATTAATAATAATAATAATAAATTAACTTTTAATTTTTTAAATTAATATGAGAAATTGTTTTTTAAAATTATCCCTTTTTTGGGATTAATTTTGTTTTCCCATTTATGGGGTAATAAATCATTTTCGATTTTCCTTTTAATGAGACATTAATTTTCCCATTGCCCAAATTAATGGGACTTTTTGTTTTTTGAACCAATGAAATCCCTGTGTTCTTGATACGATCCCATTGGTTCGGTTATTTTATGTTCCCTTTTATAAAGGACGATTTTCTTGTTTTTTCATATTTTAAATAAAAAATTCTTGAATTGAATATTATTATTGATTATCACAATAACAGTATAAATGATCCATGCACGTTGATCAAATAAATAATCGCATTTCAACACTACATATTAAAGATTGCCTGAGGCATTGCTTAGATTTAATATCTCGGTATTTATGTCTTTGTTGGTATTTCTGGTTTTCATGGCTCACGTAATTTGTAAGTTTTCGACTTTGATTGCGTTCTTTCTTTCGTATATTATTTTTTTAGACACACCATTTTCTATGTGTGGCAACATTATTTACTCATCATAATTACAACGGAAATACCGTCGGCTATGAAAAACAATGATTCAAAATAAGAGAAAGTAACATTACTGAATTGTCGATAGGATGCGATGTTTTTCCAATTAACGAGCTAAAATGTGTGTATACTTCGACAAATATTTGAAGGTATTTGAGAAATTTTATGAGTAATGACACCTTATTTCAGATATTACAAAAATATCAAAGGTTCACTCAGAATTTTCCATTTTAAATCAAACCTACTTAATCAATTAAAAGAGGTTTACTATTCGACAATTTACTTATTTATTTACTTTTTTTTTGATATTTTTGTATTTCATAATAAGGCAAGAATATATTAGGTGTGTTTTTGGTGGTGTTGAATATCCCCCGGTAAAATTGCCTTGAAATCTGCATAAATTACGAATGGTCTATTTCATCTGTTTCCACACGTTTAGCTGGTACAACCCTATTAGTTAAAACATTAATAGTTAAATTTAAATCACTAATTTTCCTCTCGAACTTGGCGATGTTACATAAATTTCATTGGGCAATCAGATTCAGGATCGAAATTAAGTTCGTCTAAATAGGTAGTGTATACACTAGTTATCAAACTTACCATACCTCTGAAATTTTTCCACAATTCCTAAAAGTGAATTCAATAAAATTATCAATAAGTAACTCAAACCTTATCTCTCACCCGATTCGGCATGTGGAATAATGAAATTCCGTTCTCAAAATAGAACGGAATTATTTTTTTTTAAATCCATAAAAATTGAAAGTTTGAATTGTGGGATTTTAAAGGAAAGAGATGTGTATCTGATCGGAATCCACTTGATAGTGATCAGTTTTATATTTTTCTTGTGCATACGTTACCAAGCAGTCATATATTAATATCGAGCACCAGCAATACGAAACTTTATTTAAATAAAAATACTATTATCGTAGAGTTCCTTTAACAAAGTAGTGTTGGGGTATTACGAAAAAAGCACAGTAAAATCAATAAAACACCAAAATTATAAAAGTGCAACATTAATTAAAAAATTTACAAAAATTAGAAAGTTGTATTGATCGGGGGAAATTGGTATGGTTGAACGATAAATTGAGAGACGAGTCCAGAAATAATAATAAAAATTTAGTGAGGGGTCCCTAGAAAATAATATAAGACAAAAAACAAATTAATTAAAAAAATTAATTACTAATGGGAAGCCCGAATCAATGGGAAATCCGAGGCAATGGGAAACCCAAGAGATGAGGAAAACTCGGCGTGTAGACGGAATAATATAAAAGGGTAAATTGGCCTAAACAATATTAAATGGGCGCAAATGATCTATGGAGAGGTAATTATTTCCTAATTTGTAATTTAGTAATGTAACCAACGTTGAAAATTGTCTGAAAACAGTCTAAGCAGGAGTACAAAAGGAAAAAGGAAAAACACGAAATGGGCAGTGGTCGAAGCAAATTTAGTAGTCTAGTCAGGTCAGTAAAAGAGTCTAAACCCAAGTAAAGTTGGAACTGCAACCACTGGTTATGAGATCGCCAAAGGTGAGCCTTACTGGAGAACTGCTAGGGTCCGGCGTCAAGGTGGGTCCAACGCACTACCGATAGAGGGTCTATGTGCGATTTCTTATTCCGGTACCTTCCGTGTATATTCGACACTTTCTAGAACCAATTATTGCACGAGGCCGTCTCGTAATTTCAGTTGAATAGATTCATTTGCCAAATCAATTAATTAACATCACAAATGGAATTAAAGAAAAATAGCAATAATATTTTATTTATCAGTACACTGCAAGTTAATGTAAATCTTAGGTTTGCAGCGCCCGACGCTTAGCACGTTTTGCTTTCCCTGGGCGTCGTTGTGGATGTTTTGCTGCCATCGACTTGGTCGTGTCCATTGCTTCCCTGTAGGCTAGTTGGGCCAGCGCGAATACTAGTGGATACGTTACGGCGTTGCCTTCCTGGCAAGCCGATAGTGCTACTTTCAAGCTGCGTATCTGGGTTTTTTGCGCTTGACCAAGTTGCTTTTCCTCCGCCCATCCACGCTGTTCGGTAGTCAATCGTTGGTAAAGTGTTTTCGCCTTGGTTGGTTCCATCCATGATGCTCGAACTTTCTGGATTTCTATAGTCATCTGGAGTAATTGGTGGTGAAGCTCCGCGTTCTCTCTTCGCGATTACACTAACTCTCCACTTAGTGTTTTGAATGGATCCATATCTACAATTAGACTATTCATTAGGCAATGTCACATTTTCATCTATAGAATTCTCATTATTTATTGTTGCGTCAGGTTATTATTATTGGTCTAAAGTTAATCCGCTAAAAACAAAAAATCTACTGGTTATCTGTCTAAATGTACTGTAACAATTGTCTTAGTTCAATATTATTATTATCTCAAGCTCGAAAGGTTTAATCTATACAAACATTCGATAATTAAAGAACTAGGATTTTAAATTCAACATTTTATTTCTAAAAAACGTTTTATAGTCGTATTGAATTCCGGTGACACGAATTTGGATTCAATCTAGGACGTTCCCGAGCATACGAATATTCTTGTCGCTCTACAGGACTCTTGTCAGGGTCTTGCATATCCTTGGGTAGCAACATACAATGGATCACTACATCCATAGGACTGGTAGGCTCCGCCAACATCGGGTCGTCTAATTCGTAGGATATGCCATATGATGGGGCATATCCGTCAGTACTTGGAATTCTTCCGGCAGCAATATCTGTATTTACTCTGACCAGGTGTCGTCTAGTCATTGCTACCTGCCAGTTGGTTTGTCTTTGCCGTTGTTCGAGACGAGCCAAAATGAATTCTGCGCGTTGCCGGACTTCACGGGCTGGGTTTCGGCCTGGCTCCCTCTTGATTGCTATGTATGGGAGATCTGCTTCTTCATAGTCATCCAGACGACCTTCTCTGGATTCCCTCACGGGGAAAATCGAAAAGCCTGCATTCCGCATTGCTTGCCTGTATCTTGCGGCCGATCGTGCTGGAAAGCGCACGGTGATCCGGGACGCATCAATCCAAGATTCGTCTATAAAATAAATTTCAATATACGGATTCTCGTTATGATTTTGATTTATGAATATTGTGACTCGGGTGGAACTTTATCAGGCCTTTTGGTTTGTCTATTGATTGTCGTAACATTGGGGTAATTAGTTTGCGTTTGACAGTAATATCTGATCAAGGGATCCTAGCGATTGAGTCTCAGTCACTGTCATCCAACTTGACTTTCGTGAGGTCTTTATTGAACGGGGTAGACTAACAGGGCTTTTGATGTCGTCGTCTCATCGAAGCTTGTCCGCACACAAATATTAATCTTTCTGATTTATCTCCTATGCGTCGATGGTGTTCGAAAGGTGTGGAGCTTATCGAATACGTCAATTTCTCAGTTACAAATACTATAAGCATTTATAAGTGACGGTACTAATTTAATCTTTCTGTAAATATGATTAATAAACAAGTACGCTACTTCATCCCTCAGTAAATATTATGTGAGTACTAATAAACTATGTGAATAAAAAGAACATCTCCGTATAACGTTTGCTTTATTAACATTGGAACTTTAACTCAACAAGTTTTGTACGGGAAAATATCATTTTCTAAAGGTCAGCTGACTCATCTTTAACCTGTGGGTTATGATAATCGTAATCTCATTCTATACTGTAAGAATCTCTCAGAATTGTTCCTCGTCTTTACTTAGTGAATTTCTTTATAAGCGTGTTTTGAGTGGATCCTGTTGGAGCTCGTTCCGTTTCCGTCAAGTCGTTTGATAAAATTTTATAAACAAGAGTTAAAAAGTTTTTTATGGAATAACGTAAATTTACCCTCATGTCGGCTCGGTCTTCTCTCCAATGGCTCTCCCCTCGATTCTTCCTCTCGTTGTTGAGTGTGACGATCCTTCTTCAAAGTCGGGGCTGCATGTAACTGTCGTTCTGGTGCGTACATTGCTTATTTGGTTTTTTGTGGAAATAATAATTAACAAATGCGGCTAGTTATTTATATGGTTCCGCACGTCAACACGCTCATCGATTGGAGCGATTTTTCTGTCCACGGTGACGTGGCATATCTAATTGTTTTTACTTCGTGATCGGTGTGCAAAATTGTTTTCTAACCTTTTTGACGTGGCGTATTCTGTTCATCGCCTGTTTAATGGTTGAGTGTTGATTATGCACGCCTTCTTCAACATTCATTGTTGACGTGTCTAATTCATACTCATTTGTGCGATCGGGGATTGTTATATTGATTTAGTTATTATGGGTTTATTCACTGCGATCCTGTTATCTTACTCCTCTGCTTATTCTCTTCAGGACAAATTCCAGTAAGTGATTTTCTACGTTTAATTAGTAAATTGTGTTTATCAAGTTTTTCGTTAGGACTGTTTACCATCACGACCTTTAGTACTGTGGGGTTTTTGGGTTTCGACAACTTTAACCCCAGATGAACATTGTTTGCCATGCCCAGTGGTTACTCGTTGCTAGGCAACGTTGGTAATGTAACCATGGATTTTGAGGTCGCCAAAGGTGAGCGCCACATAGGAACTACTCTGGCCCGACCTCAAGCTGGGTTCAACACTCTACCGTTAGAAGGTCTGTGTGTGCTTTATTTACTCGGGTCCCATCTTTATCTGTTTGCTCTTATAAACGCTTAATTACTGGTTCTTCCTTGTTCAATCTCGTGTGTACTACGTTATGCCCTTCGCGTATGATCATCGAAACAATCAAAGAATAATTAAACGATAACAAACATGTATTTGGGAATATCGAATTACACATTAGTTGATGCTCGAGCAGCTCGACGCTTGGCTCGTTCTTTTCTCCCCGACCGATGAGTGCTGGGCTTTTGGGCGACCTTCGGAGTCGTCATTGAATCTCGATACGCTAGCTGAGCAGGGGCGAAGACGAGGGGGTATGTCACCGCTGCGCCTTCCTGGCAGGCTGACAATGCCACCTCCAGACCCTTTATTTTGCGTTCTCAGGCTCTGATTTATTTGTTTTTCCTCCGACCAGCCCTTTTGAGCTGCTGTTATCTTCTGGTAGAGCGTTTTTACCTTTGCCGGCTCTACCTACGTGACTCTAATCCGTTAAATTTTGTTTGACAGCGGCAGGATTTGTGCATGAAACTTCTCGTTAGTTTTCCGCGCGTGATCCAACTCTCATTGTAATACTCTCACTGGTTCCATATCTGCAAAAGAGAGTTATTATATCGCATTATTTTACTTCGGTGTATTTAATTAATTGTAATCATTACTATAGGGTCCTACTGACGTTATTATTAATAATTCGAACTAAACAAATACCAAAACCAACTAAGACGTTTTATTACATTTAACTAAGGCGTTCGTAATAAGGATTTATCGTCGATAATTGTCATAACTAGTTCTCCTATGTTGCTTATAGGAATCTGGTTTCGGAGCCGCCCGGGCGTAAGGATGCTCATGGGGTTGTTCGGCTGGTTCTTCGTTCCTTCTCATGTTGCGGGGAAGGATCTTCCGCGGGACCACTACGCTGATGGCCTCCGCTTTAGCCTCTCGTCAGCGAGGTTGAATGAGGTGTTGTACGGCGGAGCGTAACCGTCCGTACAAGCAATCCTGCCCGCCGCGATGTCTTCGTTCACGTTGGCGAGATAACGCCTGGCCCGATCCACTTGGATATCGGTTTGCCGCTGATGTTCCTCAAGACGCGCGAGGAGGAACTCAGCTTGGCCGCGGATTTCCCTGGCTGGATTGCGGCCCGGTTCCCGCTTTATGGCTACAAACGAGAGCTCGACCTCATCCGTTCGTCGAAGAGTGCCGAATCTGGATTCTCTGACCTGGGATACGGTGAATCCCGCATCCCACATTGCTTGACGGCAGCGATTAGCCGCGTGTGCGGGGAAACGTACGGTGACTCGGGATTCATCAATCCACGACTCATCTAAAAAAAAATCAATTATAAAATAGTTCTTCAATTTTGCTGGGTCATCTAATTTTCAGGTAGTTACTCAGTCGCGTGTCGCTAAGTGAAGTTGCGCGCTTCATGGGTTATTTCCGTATTTTATAATACTGGACTGTCTTCAGAATGCAGTATACCGTCAATTGTATGTGGGGTGATGTCCTCTCTTAGTTATCGTTACGGGTTTCATCCTTACTGTTATTACGGTAGATTCAGCTTAATGGAAGTTTGCTCTCTACTGCGAGGGTCGATGTGAGCGTCTTATAAAGAAACGTCGACCTACCTGACCCAGTCGAGATGAGGGGAAAATTCGAGTTCATCAGTGTTGTTATCGATGTAACTAACTTGAGACCCTTATTTCGAAAATTGATCTTTCAAGTTAATTTTCCTCATCTATATTTTGAAAATGGAGCTTCATATTGCAGGGAAATTTCACCTAAACATGACGCCTTTTCCCTGATCAACCTGTCCCACAAATCGGGTATTCACATGATAAACAGAGAAATTTAAATCAATTCAGAATCATACTTATTTAACACTCAAGAAATCGATTAAATGGGCTGTACAATGTACCTATTTTCCGATCTAGTATATTCAATTTTGTTCTACTCTATTCACCATCGACTAATGAGAATGATGTTTTGGTTATTTACATGGCACCAAATTCTATTATGAAATTACTCTCTGTCAAAGTTATCGTACGTCATATACAGAAATGTTGTAAACTCTCATGCACTATTTGGTTTAGTTAACAATGTGCAAAATATCTAATTATTTGGGACACTAACCATTAGTAATTATTAGCAATTTGGACAGTATTGTGAATAGCACTCTTATTTTCATATTATTTTAATTGGCTACTAACGGGAACCATCCCAAATGATGAGCTCCACCCACTTAAAATGACATGCCGAGGATATGATTTATAACTAAGAAAAGTTCTCGGAAATCCGAATGATATCATTAAGGAAATATTCTAATTTACATTAGGTGTTCATACAATCTACTACTAAAGGAACCTTTTTGGTTTTATGAAACATATTAATAAACTACTTCCATTTACTCGGATTATTCGGCTAGTCCACTGCAAAAGAACCCATTATTAGTTTATAAAAATTATTAATAAGATATTCCAATTTACTCTGCTCATTGATCTAGTCTACTACTGAAAGAATCCGTTATTATTTTGAAAAAATCATTAATAGAGTACTTTAATTTATTTTACTTATTCATTTAGTTTACTACTAAAAGAATCCGTTATTATTTTGTAAAAATCATTAATAGAATACTTTAATTTATTTTACTTATTCATTTAGTTTACTACTAAAAGAATCCGTTATTATTTTGTAAAAATCATTAATAAAGTACTTTAATTTATTTTACTTATTCATTTAGTTTACTACTAAAAGAATCCGTTATTATTTTGTAAAAATCATTAATAGAATACTTTAATTTATTTTACTTATTCATTTAGTTTACTACTAAAAGAATCCGTTATTATTTTATAAAAATCATTAATAGAATACCTTAATTTATTTTGATTGTTTAGAATGTTATCAACAACCTGAAATCGGACTTCTCGGCATGACATTTAATAGCAACAAAAATTTGGGATTTTTCATCAGTCAAAAAATTCCTTAGTCGCGCGTCAAAAATTTATTATTCCCATTATCGATGTGTTAGTCTGTTCAATACTCGGATCATTCCCTCATCGAACGGGTCAGAGTCAGATCGAAGATTCTGCGTGAGGTTTGGGGTTATCATCTAGTACACTTGGGTAAAATCGATTGTGTTCTTGTCATACTCGCTCAGGCCTCTCATAACTTCTGCATAAAATTAACGTAAGATTCATTCATTTACGAGACAAATTGTTATTTTTCATGAATGTCATTAGCTCAAATCTGATTCGCGGGGTTGGTATTGGAGTCAGTTGTTTCTGGGTTTCCGTCTAGGGCTTATATGGTTAATAGGTGGATTAATATATGGAAATTAATTTACTTGTAACGTTGGATCTGGGTTCTAGAATTATGGCTTCCTCTGGGGTCATCACTGAAGGATTCCTCTCTATTCGATTCGGTTGCTGAGACATTTAAAAATAATTGTCGCCTTTGCTGTGTCAGCGGCTTTTATTCTACTCTGTGTGTCGTCGTAGGCACGATTAGCGATATCATGAACTGGACACACTGATGGTGGATAGAGACCGAGTGCGTGTGTCGGGGAATTTATTTTTAGGTGTCTGTCGAATTCATTTGTGCTTCGTCATGCCCGAGAAATTATCCGTATCGATTTACTCGGATATAAATGTCAGGTCAGGTGTATATAGTAGACTTTCAATTTGTCTACCGCACTTGCTTCGTCTCGTTAATCCATTCCACAGCTTCGAGTTCGCTCGACATTTGTCTATGAATTATTCTTATCGGTCATTACAATGGCAGGTATTAGTCGATGATTGGATTTTAGCGAGTTATTAACTTTGATTTTTTCAGGGTTTCGATTTCTGATGGACAAAGGTTGGGTAAAAAGAAAACTATTCTCGACAATATTTTCAATTCTCGTGTGGATTTATTTTATCGAATAAATATTTTGAAACTGTTATTTATTGTTAATTTGAGAAATGAAGCGGTTTAGTGGTATGAAAGGACTGGAATATATTATTTTGTTTTATTCGGGAAGCTTTTTGTTGTTATAATTATTGGTTAGATGTTTGGTGGTCTATTTGTTTTGGTATTTTCCTATAACAATTTTTTGTACTCCTTAAATGTCGACGGTAGTGATGTTTGACGTACCGCTATGGTAGAATTGGAATTTGTTATCATAAAATTATTCTGTCGCATTGGGGAGGTATGGGTCACCACTTGTCGAGATATTAATCGAGTCCATAATTTTAGTGTCCGATTTTAATTATGAACAATTCATTATGGTGAATAGTTGGTTATTTGGGTTTAGTTTGTCGGGGATTTTTTCGTTTATCACTACTGGCACGGGTGTGGTTCGAGATTTTATTTAATTTTTTACGTCTTAAAATCTTTGAACTCTAAGTTTGATTTGAAATTTAAATTTTTGGAAAGAATTTTCATTATTTATTCTTTACTCTTAATTAAGTTTATGGATTTTTATTCGAAATAACGTATCAGAAGTCCATAACAACGATTTCATTTTATTATTTCCCCGTTACCTTCCCTTCGATTGATCTTAGGCGCATTGTGTTCATATTGTAATTAATGAGTGCCCACTGGACTACTCGGTGTGGTAATTTTGAGCCGTTTGTTGTCGGTGATTTTAGGTCGAGTTTACGGGAAATGGGTGTCGACGAAACAGCCAAAAGACTATTTCCCCTTCATCCTTTTCCCCTATAGGAATGATATTGACGTTCCAGCTCCTGCGTTCTCACGCCGGAGCCTTCACGGGCACGAGTTATTGGCGATTATACACGCACTTACACAACTCGGTTGTATGTTTGATTTTAATAACTTGTTAGATGTTTCGGCTGTGGGCCGGAAAAAATTTCGATGGAAAAATTCTATTTATTTTGATAAATATATATTTTGCCACATAGTACATTGTAGTTCATAAATCTTCGTGCATAATACATCATCATTCTCTCCCCACGCCGACATCCAAGCAGAGCTCATTTGAGGTTGTGAGGACGCGACGTGGAGAGAGTTTTCGAACATTCTCTCACTCACATCGAAGTTTCTAGATTTCACTGGTTAAGACTGCTTCAGACTAGAATCGATTTCAAGTTTTGTAAAAACTGATTAAAATTATGTAAAAAGGAATCGGTATATTTACCTATTGTACGACCCTAACCTTGCATGTTATTTTTGATTTAGTAAAACAAAATTTGACCTTGTGATTTTGAGTATATTCTATTCTTAATTTTGTTATTTTGTAATTTAATTTGACAATTTTTCTTTTGAATTTTTGTAATTGAACTGTTTCCAATTCAAATTATTTGATTTTTATTCCATTTTCATGAAATTTTGCATTTTTGGTAAATTGTCAAATTTCGGTCAAATTGTCAGGTTTTCGTGTTATTTTTATGTTTATTTCGTGCGGATCTTGTTGCACTCTGTTATCATTTTAATTTATTTTTGTGTTTTATAATTTTATATTTAATTGTTTTTCTTTCTCGTATTTAGCAGGGTTAGTTGATGTTTTAATAGGTTCGATTTTAAATCTGCATGCTATATTTGCGTGTGTATTACCGATTCATTTAAACATTTTCAAGACTGTCTGTGTTCTGGCCCAACATAAAACACTCGGGGGCCCATAAAATTGCGACCCGCAATTTCAAAAGTCTTTTTCCAGATCATACTTTTATACAGTTGTTTGAGTCTACGAGCTCTCTGGTCGTGATCTCCATATCCACATTCATAAAAAAGGTTTCTACGTTATACATAATTGTCAAGATAAAAATGGACTTAGGGTCCGGCTACTATACGTATGATCAAATAGAGTTAAAGTGAAGTCGAATAGTTTAGTTTTTTTTTCAAAATCAATGTGAATCAGTTATATAGTAAATTTGGTCGTCGTCACTCATTTCCCATAAACTCGACCTAAATTATTTTTCACATACGGCTAAAATTCGAACACCGAGTAGTCCAGTGGGCACTCATTAACTATAATATAAACACAAACGTGCCTAGGATCAAATAAGGGAAGGTGACGGGATTTTCAATAGTAAAATCGAAGATCAAACTAAAATACTACGCTCAATCGTAAAGAGTTTGCTAAAGGTTATAAAACTAAAATGTTATGCTAAAAACATAAAGAATTTCACTAAAGTTATTAAGGAATTTGTTAATAAAACCAATCGTTATGATTAAAATATAAAGATTTTTTTTAGATTAGCAATAGAGCTGTCAATGAAATTAACCCTCGAAATGTCATACTTAAAATATAAAGATTTTACTAAAATTTCTAAAGTCATTGAAAGAACCTTAATAAAACGAAAATATCGAAGCATCATAACTGACACTCAAATTAATCCAATTATTACAGTAAATGGATAAGGAATTATAATAATCCCAACTAAATGGTAAAAGTTTGCTAAGCGGAATTTACCCCCAAATTAATAACTGTCCAAGGAAAATATAAAAGTTCTAAAGACCCAAAAATCCAAATGTGCATCCATGTTACGTGTTAACTAATGTAATAAATACTGAGACGAAACCCGAATTACCACCCATAAATCACAAGAAAAACACGTTAATAGCATCTCAGAGCCTAGCACCATACAACGAAACAATCTATCAGGAAGTCACCAAGGTCGCTTATCTATAAAAATGCACAATAATTGTCGGTTACACGAGCCAAATAATAGCGAAAATTAATGAAATAATATATTACACGCCAAAATTCATATGCACATCAGAATAATTTAACACCGTCAATAGAAAAATTCAAAAGAGAATAAACAAATATACTCAAATATATACCGACTACACAACAATCACATTATTCTTCGTCATTGAAAACGTCAGTAACGATAATTCCGCCTGAAAGTTGTGTCGTAACAGAGTTGCGACGAGGACAGGAAAGCCTCAATTGTGCCTAACCGATATTGTTCCGATAAAATTGATCCTTAGACATGTCCAGAATTATCTTGAGGGACAATTTCAAGATCTGAGTAGTCGACATGAAATTGCGGAAAGAAACGAATCCGATCTGAGGACTAATAATTGTAGAATTATAGATTATAACGAATATATTTTACTGTACCGTTGCGCGTCGATTCCCAGCGATAATCCCTAAAATAGGCCAATTCACCGATAGTTCCTTCCAAAAGATTTTTATCGATAAGAATGTCAACAGTAAAATCCCAGAGCCAAATGTCGAAGTTAAATAAATGCGATTCCATAAATAAATCCACGAGAAGAGAAAATAAGCACGACATTTCTTTCTGTTCACACCAATCCCTAAAATATTAATCGATAAAACCTAATTAACACGATTATTTACTGTAAAAGGGCATACGCACATGCTACTGGAAAATTGGTGATTAAACTAACTGACTTAGTTCGGATACGCAAACCGACGTGTGATCAAGAAGGTGTGCACCAGCCAAATTTCCTAACCCAGTAGACACACAATCCGTATAAGAATTGGCTCGACTGAGAATCGTTCATTTTAATTCATTATTAACATGTCTCGAAAACCAGAGCAAATTTCAAAAAAGCGCCATGAGTACATGGAACCCAACATCGCGAGCGTTAGCGGACCTTCACATTCAGGTAAATCTCCAAGTTTTCGTTATTTTAATATTAATGTATTTTCAGAGTCTTAGCGCAAACATGACCCAACCAGCGAACCATTCCGGACACAACCACTAACGAACCTAATCAGAGATCCATGACAGTTTATTGCTAGACATAATAAATACGGTGGTTAAATCGGTCAATCTATATTGTTTTCGATAAATGCTTACTTATCTTACATCTAAATAAAAAACAAATATAAGAAAGAAAACATAATGCGGACTTACCGCCCGATCAATTATCAAACGACCAACCGTGATTTAAATAGCCCCATTAATACGATTACTCAAACTGATATTTGCAAGTCGTTGGTAGAGGTTAGGAGCACCATATATCCTCAATGGTGTTGAATATATTTTCGTTTGAATTTGAGATTTGGTTTTTTCAATTTCCGACTATAATGGAAAAGGACAAATAAAGTAACTTACTATCATACTTAAAGTATGTTTGCTAAACCGCCAGCATGAGTAACAAATGTTTATTAATTTATTGGTAGTTACAAGTAAATTGAACTTTGATAAATGAATGATTTTGATTAAAGATATCTACACAACAGTAGGAGAATCATTTCGAATCTAAATGTTTATTAGTTTATTAGTAGTTATAGGTAAATTGAGCCTTGATAAATAAATGATTATGAATAAAATGTATCTACATAAAAGTATTAGTATCATTTTGGACCTAAACGTTTGTTATCTAATTAGTGTTTATGAGCAAACTGAGTTTTGATAGATTGACGATTATGATTATATCCATATAAACGTGTTAGCATCATTTGGAGTCCGGTAATCATTAAATTACCCGTAGAGTCAAATTAATTGTCCCTCCGACGTTCTATTTTAAACTAGATTAAGTTAGATACCCATAAAAGTAGAATAAAATCAACCAGTATCATAAATAGCGTAGATATTTAGCGGACTCGAGGAGAATAAGTAAAGTATTACTACAATTGAACCCGTTTATTAAATCGAGTTACAGCTAGAATTGAAAGTGGGAATATTAAACTAAATGTTCATTAAGATCTCCAATCTTGCGGACTAAAGCAATGCATATAAACCACACCATAATAAATGAATTCCACGTTAATGAGTAGTTTCATACCACTAACAATCCGTAAACAATTATTCTGATAGTGTTCAGGAGAATATATTATACTCAAACGCGAGGGAGTAAGTATCCAGGTGTTCTAACCCCGAACTAATAGTAATCATGAACTCTTTGGAACTATGGGGAATAAGACTCAAATAGAAAAACAAATTTTCTCTTGAATTAAAGGAGTATAATCATAATCGTCTATAAAGATAAGAATGGGAAATCCAAACCTCATTCCCAGAGTAAATTTTTGGTGGAATATAGTTTAATTAATGTCTAAAAATGAAAAAAATTAATTATCAACAGTCAGTTAACTATAAACTCGAAACGAGATCGATGGGGGAGGGAACCTCAAGGAGTCCCCCCCCTATGAAACAATGTTGTTGATGAACTCCTACCCCTACCAATGAATTGTGAAAATTCGGAAACTAGTACGTGAATAGGCCCATGGTCAAGAGTTTTGATCCCTGACGCAGAACGCCCCGCATAAGCCACCTTAACCTACCCAGACCTGAAATCAGTCTATCAAAATGAATAACTCGACAGATATTAATTTGTAAATGATAATTTTATTGTTTCTAGAAGACTCGTGGATCGACGCATCCCTAGTAATAGCCCGGTTCCCTGCTCCCTCGGCTGCCCGATGCAGGCAGGCGATGTGGGACGCGGGATTTTCTATCTCCCCGGTCCGCGAAACCCGAGCTGGCATGCAACAAGTCACTGATGATGTCGACCTTCCCTATGTGGCTATTAAGAGAGAGCCAGGAAGAAACCCGGCTAGGGAAATGCGAGGACAGGCCGAGTATTTACTGGCGCACCTCGAGAGACATCAAGCTGAGACGAACCGGCAAGTGGAGCAGGCCAAGCGGTACCTGAGGAAGATCAACGAAGACATCGCGGCGGGCAGGATACCCAGTACTGACGGGTACGCCCCGCGTTATAACGTGTCCTATGAGCTGGATGACCCAAGCTCCAGGAGCAAATGACAGACATTCCACGACGCATCCTGCCAAGGAGATGCGGGATGAAAGAGAGCTCACCTACCATGAAGAGGAAGTAGGAGCTCAGCGGACAATTATTTAACGCATGACTTATATAAAATTTATTTGTGAAATAAATGGTGTTAGTTTACATTTCGGGCTTCCGTTGATTAACTTATGCAAATAGATCATAAATTTTTGTAATACGTAAGATTATATAATAATCGCTTACCTATGTTATGGAAATTCAAACGCAAAACTCTAACTACCCTACGACGACCCAATAGTAAACGATATGATAATAGATGCTTACATCTGTGGAAATATGCATGAATAAATTTTATTTATTTACAGAAATGGAAGGGCGTCAATTCCCCATCTTGCAACAAGAACTGGAAAAGGCCCGGGCTGTCAACCGGAGCCTACAGGAGCAGCTTGTGCAGATTTCTCGGGAGATCCAGCAGGTCAAAGGGACCTGGATCGAACCGAAAAGGATGAAAACGATTTATCAAAAGATGGAAGCGGCCCAAAAGGGATGGGCTGGTGAACGACGACTAACGCAAAATCTGAAAACGCAAATCAAGGGCCTGGAAACGGCGTTGTCGGCGTGTCAAGAGGGGACCGCAGTAACTTATCCATTGGTTTTCGCCCCGGCACAGCTGGCCTATCGGGACACGAAATCTCTATCGACATCTCCATCCACCCTCAATACTAAACCCAATAAACACCTACGGTCGACTTGCCAAAATTATGCCCTCAACTTCCTGCGATGAATCTATTCGTGCACATGAGGTGCACAAAATTAGTGGACGTAGCTTACCGACCTTTGATCGACTAACCAATAATAGCCCCTCTTTTAAAGAAAAAACAAGTATTAAAAGAAATTCGTTGACAAATGAACAACTATCCAAACGTATGAAAAAGAAGAGTGAAGT
The DNA here is from genome assembly GCA_022537955.1 of Schmidtea mediterranea. Lineage (NCBI taxonomy): Eukaryota > Metazoa > Platyhelminthes > Tricladida > Dugesiidae > Schmidtea > Schmidtea mediterranea. The sequence goes on from CM039680.1 coordinate 76,281,092, forward strand.
TACTTTCCCGGATGGTACCCTTATCACAAGTTACACCATTAGCCGTTTTTATGATAGCTGTGAAATATATTATTGTTCACATGATGACTCCTATTACTTCGACAGTGGTCAACAACGTTTTTATCCTCAATATGAACCTGATATATCAACTGATGCCTCTAAACCATGCACAATAACGAAATCTTATTATGGAGGTAAAAAGAAACCAAAACTGAGCTTCAGCGTACCACACCATACAAATAACGAAGCTTGTGATATTGTACCTTTCAATCCCCAATTGGAATACTGCACTGACTCTGATTATGGACACGATGAATGCGAGATTGAAAAGCATAAAATATATTCTGACACCTCAGATGAAGATTTATAATATTTATACCTATATACCATATGTAGTGTAATATGATTGTATACAGCAATGCTGGTAATTGCATCGGCATTGCAGATTTATGATGAATATATAAAAACCTCATTAGTAGAAAAAAAATGCTGAGCCTCGCTCGCATATAAGCCGAAAGGCCGCTTCTATTATAAAATAAAATTTTGAAAAAAAAAAAAAAATTGAGTTTGCAAAACGACGAGCGGCTCAAGTACGAGGTGGACAAACTCAAGTGTAAACAATCTCCCGGAAATGTCTAATAAATGGTTTGTTTTTTTTCAATAAAATTTTTTGCTGCTATGTATAAACCGTGTATAAGATTTTTCACCGTAACAATGAGAAGCAACTGCAAAAGGTGGACATATTTTAGGAAGGGACCAAAGAAAGAAAATCGCACATAGGCCTTCTAACGGCAGTGCGTTGAACCCAGTTGAGGTCGGGCCAGAGTAGTTCCAATGTGGCGCTCACCTTTGGCGATCTCGACACCGATGGTTACATTATCAACGTTGTTTAGCAACGGGTAGCCATTGGGGGGCATAAAATATTTACATCTGGGGTTAAGGTCACGACGAAACCCTAAACCCCACACTGATATTACTATATATTATGAGTGCCCACTGGACTACTCGGTGAACATGATTTTTAGCCGATGATTTATAAGATTTTAGGTCGATTTTTCAAGAACTGAAGGACGAAGAAGCAGCCAAAAGACTACACCTTATCTTCCAATTTCCCTTATAAGTGGCAGTGTATTGACGTTTTGGATCCTTTGTTGCGCACGCCGGAACCTTTACGGGCACTAGATATTGGCGCATGGACTGCACTTACACATCTCGGTAGTTATGTTGTATTTTACTAACTTGCGGTGATGTTTCGGCTGTGGGCCGGAAAGATTTCGACATAATACATTTTCTCGAATCATATATTTTCATCATGTTGGTATATCATAGTTAACCGTCAGCATACATAAGATCCGCACGAAATGACATAAAAAATAACATAGTACCATAGAATTTGACCGAAAATTGACAATTTACGTAAAAACAAAGAATTAATGAAAATGTTGACTTAAAAGAAAATAATTCTGAGTAGAAATAATTTAAATAAAAATCGAATGAATAAATTGTCAAGTTAAATCCAGAAAATAATAAAAATTAGAATTAGATTAGACAAATAATATCAAGATCAAATTTTGTATATCGCATCAAATTTAACACGCAAGGTTAGGGTCACAGAATAGGTATAAATACCAATCCATTTTTGCATAGTTTTAATAGCAAAAGCGCAAAATTGCGAATCGCTTGTCAGCAAAGTAAAGCTATCGTAATCACTAATCACTTATCACTGAGCGTGGAGCACTGAGTTATTGATCACGCTAATCACTAACATTCATAGTCACTACTTAACGGATAAATCTGAATTTGGAAAACTGATAAAGTGAGCACGAATTATTTGCGTGTACTATATGAAAGATAAATGAAATGTTATTATGAATAATTATATGTTACTTAATTGTGAACTTAATTTTTGTGTCGAAATTTTTCCGGCCCACAGCCACACAAATCACAAGTAATTAAAATCATTATATCCCTACCGAGCTGTGTAAGTGCGGTTCATCCGCCAATAGCTCGTGCACGTGAGAGACCTTGCCGTGAGTAACGTCAGTGGTGAATTCCATCATATTTTTAATTAATTTATTATCGATTGCTACAAAGCCCATGAGGATACAAAAACACCGCAGCTGCGGAAGAACCCCGATCGACAGATTTTGATTGAGAATGAGAATGCTTGCGTCAGAATTTACCAGGTCTTTCTGTTTAACTGTTCACTATGACCTGAACCCAGCGCTGTCATCAAATATCCCAAAACTAGACCATCAAACAGAAAGTAATGATATTCATCCATAGAGTATTCTTGAATATTAGTTGGGATTTTATCAAGTGCAGCTTTAATACGACTTGGAACTGTAGCATTTAACATTTCAATCCAACGAAGAGTTTTTCCTGCTTCACTTTTATCGAATTGTGCAGCTTGACGAGAAATAAAATGAAATGTAATTCCAACTTGTGGTTTAAGAGTAGATAGAACTTATCTAGCTGTGGTAGCCTCTTTGGTTAAACGAGTCACAGCTCTACACGAAACATCGTATTGATAAAGAGCGTGAGACAATACACGTTTAAGAGCCTGGTTCTCTTGCTTCATCGTAAATTGTTGAAACATCAAAGCATCCCATTCATCCAATTTTAATTTGTCTCCGTGTCTGATAAATTTTAAAATCCTTTTCAAAAAACACTGAACAGTTTCTTCTTCTTTTATTATACTGGAACGACGCCTACCAACTTGATTTTGTAATATGACAATTCCTTTCAATTCGATCGTTTTATAAGTCAAACGTTTTGGGAATGAAAATAATCTATGTGGGAAGTAGATTGTAATTAACACAAGTGAAACGTGAAAAGTGAGGGACCTAAATAAGTGTTGGGCCAGAACACAAATGGCCTTGAGAATTGTTTAAATGCATCAGTAATACAGTACGAAAACCCAGCACCAAGATAACTTAAAATACTATATACAACATCAACTAAACACTTTTAAATGAGAAAACATAAATAAATATAAAATCAAAAACATAAAAGCAAAATAAAATAAATACAAAATGCATCAAGAACCGCACGAAATTTACATAATAAATAACATAATAACAAGAAAATTTGACCGTAAAATGACCATTTATATAAAAGAAAAAATTAATGAATTAAATGAATAAAAATAAAATATTTTTGGCTGAATAAATTTAATTAAAAATGTTAAAAATAAATTACCAATTTAAATTAAGAAATTAATAAAAATTTAATTTAGATAACACAAATAATTTCAAGGTCAAATTTGTTTAATCGTAATAAAAATAACACGCAAGGTTAAGGTCAAATTATAGGTATATATACTGATGTGTTTTCACAAATTATCAACTTAATTTTCCGGCTATCTTAGTTAACAGTTTTATTTAATAAATCATCTTCAGTAGATCGGTGTGTTATAGCTGTGAGCCGTGCATTCAGACAATCAAAACTGGTAAGTGTTTTGCTTGAACACGACAACTCACAGCTAGCGTACGAATATTGATTTTTAAACTAATGAATTGATGGAATGCTCACTATGATTATGTGATTAATGCCAGATGAACTAATGAATAGATCATGATAACTTTTATGAATTTCTAATTGCCGTATGATACCGAATAAATTTGTGGACGATGAATATGTCAAATAAATATTTATAGCCTACAATTTCATGCCTTCGAAACTTTTACTCAAATAATATGGTAACATTTATTTATTTCCTTTTTCCTGGCCCACAGCCACACAACATGCAAGCTATTAAACTAAAACATAACTACCAAGCTGTGTAAGTGCGGTTTCTCCGCCTATAGCTTGTGCCCGTGAGGGTTCCGGGGTGCGCAACGCAGGAACTCGAACGTCAAATCATTGAACCTAAATAGCGAAAGAGAGTAGCTTGAGAGTGGGTCTTTTGGCTCAACTTTCTTGCACTTAATTTCGATAAAATCGACATAAAATCTTTAACAACAATCGGCTCAAAATCACAAACACCGAGTAGTCCAGTGGGCACTCATTAACTATAATATGAACATAAATAGATCATAAGGACAAAGAGAGGGAAAGGGTAGCGGGGAAAATAGCGAAATCGTTGCAACATTTAAAATGAATAGCCATCGGAAAAAGATTAATCCGAACGACCAAAATTATGCAAAATAATGTTTTAAATAATATATAAAAATTAAATAAATTATGTTGAATTGAGACGGAATATATGGGCGGAACGCTGCGCAAATTTTTAGAAATAATTAAAACATTTATCATAACACTGTAAAATAAGGGCGGTACGCTGCTAAAATTTTCCTAATCAATTAAAATAATTATCAAAAATAGCAAAGTAAAAGTAGAATACGGCTCAATAATTGATAGGATGACTGGATAAAACTGTAAAATAAGGGAGGAACGCTGCTCAATTTTTTCGAATTAATGAAAATACTCTATCGAAAACTGTAGAATGAGGATGGAATAAGGCTAAAGTTTTATATAAGTGGGATATTTTTATAAAGCTGCGGAATAAGGACAAATCCTTACACAAAATTTGATTATAATAATGACAATAATAATGAGGATAATAATAATAATAATCATCGTGGTCTTTATAATGATAATGATAATAATTATGATGATAATAATAATAGTAATAATAATAATAATAGTGGTAATATTAATAAATATAATGGTAATTATGGTAACAAGAATAATAATAAATGCAATAGTAGCAACAATTAATAAAGGTAATACATATAATAGTATCAATGATAAGGCTAGCAAGAATAATGGGAACATTGTAGTTATAATAGGGATAAGGGTAAGAGGGATACTGTATGGATATTTAACATAACGAAAGGTTTACAGGCCATAAACAAATCATCAATACGGATAGCGATAGGAGAGACTATGGGAATGGACATAATGTTAGATGATATAGCGATATAGGTTAACAATTGGAGGAGATAGGAAAATAATGGGACCTAAAAATCGAAAAGCGAGCATAGGCCTTCTATCGGCAGCTCGTTGGACCCATGGATCGTTTGGTCAATTATAGCATTAGCAATAGCGCTCACTTTTTGCGGACGATCCACCCACTCGAAAACAGTTCCAACGTTGCTTAGCAACGGGTGCCGAGTGGTAAGCGAAAGAATATTTGGGGTTGTCTGGGTAACTACCATAGTTTCAAAATATCAACACCCAGAAACCCACCATAAGCAAGACGAGCATATGCCTTCTATCGGTAGCTCGCTGAACCAGCTGTAGACCGGGTCTTAGCAGTTTTGGAAATAAAGCTTACCTTTGACGGTCGCAGAACCATTGGTTGCAGTACCAATGTTGCTTAGTGACAGGTAACCAGTGGCAGTCATACAGTACCGTATGATTGGGGTCAAGGTCATAGATACCGCTAACCCCACATGGGTCTGATTTTAAATCTGCGTGTTATGTTTGCGTTCTATTTCCAATTCATTTAAACAAAACTCAGTGCTGGCCCAACAAACCCAACAGTAGGAAATAAATATGACAAACAGATTGAAAGCTGTGCATTTACTTAGCCACATGTGTTGGGCCAGTACAAGCTTTTGTTTAAATGGATTGGAAACAGCACGCAAACATAACACGCACATTTCAAAATCGGACCCATAAACATCTAATAAACACCTAAAAATGAGAGAAAACACATAATTTAACATATAAAATAGAAAACATAAAATTAAATTAAAATATTAACAAACGCACCAAGATATGCACAAATTGACATAGAAATAACACGATAACAAACGATTTGACCGAAAAAGTGAAAATAATTTTAATCAGAAATGCTTGAAATTAAAAAAAAATGAGTAAATTGTAAAAGAAATCGAAAAATAATAATAAATTAGAAATAAATTAGATACATAATGGCAAGGTCAAATTTTGTTTTAACGCATAAAAAATAACACGCAAGGTTAGGGTCACAGAACAAGTATAAATACCAATCCATTTTCACAAAGTTTTAACCATATTTGAACCGGTTTTATAACCAAAAATCACTTTTCACTCAGTGAATAAATTACTTTTTGTCAGAACAATTTTAAGGAGCAACTCTCGATGACTGTTTTCATTCTGCGAAATCAAGTAACTTAATGTAAGCTCTACTTGATCGTATGTATGGGAACCTCTTGTCGTATGTCGATATATATGAACTATGAACGAACTATGATGAAATTGTTTCAACAAATATATGTATTATGAAAAACGAATCTTCAGTTTTATGTCGAAATTTTTCTGATCCACAGCCATACATCACACAAGAAAGCAAAATCATAACACAACTAGTCACACTGTGTAAGTGCGGTTTCTCCGCCTATGGTGTGTGCCCGTGAGAGCTCTGTCGTGCGTAACGACGGACCTCAAACGTAAATATTCTACCCATTATAGGGGCGGTGGGAAGATGGAGACCTAGTCTTTTGGCTAGATCTCTTTCACCCATCTCCCGTAAAATCGACCTAAATATTTAGTTACACATCGGCTAAAATGATAACACCGAGTAGTCCAGTGGGCACTCGTAAAATCTAATATGAACACAAGAACCTTAGGACTAAAATTAAGGCTCGGGTAGTGGGGACTTGAAACCGATGCGATGCAGATAAATTTAATAACTAAATGGTAATTAATTTGATTTAAAGTAATTGAATCCTGAACTTAAACTCGACGCGACGTAAATAAATTAATCTAAATGAGGGAATCCTAACTGACTTTGCGACCAAAATATAAAAGAATAAATTTAGCAAAGTAATCACGACGTGGTTAACGATGTAATAAAATTAATAATCGAACTATTTAAATAAAAAAGGAAAGTAATTTTTTACGAATAATCGATGATTAAATCATTCCCCGATAAGCCAAAATAATAGAGTTCATGAATACGAGACCATAGAAATAGTTAAAAGGATCGAACCTGGCTAAATTGATAGAGTAGAAGTAATTAATAGATCCGTTAACCGTTCAAAATGATTGATAAATTAGATTAAAGGGTAAAGGTACGATTCCCTGATCAAAGGGTGATTCGATGATTGAATAACTTAAATGATATAATTAAATTATCGATAACGACTAAATGACAACAAAATAATAATAACAAATCAAACAAGACGCAAATGTATTAACTAACTTATGACGAGATAAACTGATGATCATCATAATACGATTAATTGTCCGAAGCAGCCAAGAATAATCGAACACCATAATAAGGATAAATGACTAAACGGAGATAAATAAAAACTAGACCACTTTATAATACGATTCACGACTATCGACCAGAGAATTATCCGTCACCAATCGGCTAGTCGAACAACCTAGAATCCCGAATAGTTGGCTATAGATGAGAGACATTCATCAAACATTGAGGTAGTAGAAAATCCAAATATTTGAACTGAATATAACGCCAAAAATTAAATCCATCTTGGAAGATCAACGATGAATAAATATGATTGAGATACAGATCTTAACAAATAATACGTGGACGAATCATACGTCAAATTATTGACCAGGTCAACAGAGTACGATTTATGGACCACAAGCATTAGTCAAAAAAAATCAGATGACAGGTACTAAATAAATAGCGACTTGAAACAACCCACCAATAAACTAATACAAGATCATAATTAAATAGTGAAAATCATCGATGAATTGAATCAAATTGATTAAATAAAAAATGTAAATAGATAATAGACCTTTGACGTGAACATGCCGACATAAACCCTGGCCATTGGCTATAAAAGCATTGGCGAAATCTTGAGTGCCATCTTAAAAATATTTAAAAAATGAACGCTCGACCAATGAACGCCGATCATAATTATAAACGGACGAAGAATACTAACCAGATGCACCCCTCGAGTAGCGACACCTCCTTGACAAATGGGGAAGGCCAGCGAGGTAATTTTCACGATTTTACTTTCATTAATTTCACTAAAATCAACCCAATGGAACCCTGTAGTTATCATGTCTTAGCCTCATAACGCGGAGTACTCTCGTCCATGAATAATTCTATTGATACAAGTTCACAATTAACTATTTACCTATTCAGATCGTAGAGGCACATCTGGCAATTGGAGTGACAACTCCCGTGTGACTCTACAGATTCCGAGCGCTTCCGCCACTCGATATCGCCAAGTGCTGTGGGATAACGGATATCTGTTATCCACCTATGGAGACTCCAGTTGGCCAAGAAGATCAGAATACCAAGCCGAGGAGATCGAATTACCAAGTATCGCGATTAAGCGCGAGCCGGGCCACAATCCAGCGCGAGAAGCCCGCCAGCGAGCCGAATTCGCGGCCATGAAGATGGAGGAGCTAGAAAGAAAATACCACCGTAAAGCAGTGTTAGCCAGACGACGACTAGCTCAAGTGAATCGGGACATAGCTAGTGGAGCTATCCCGAGCACCGATGGATTCCCGCCAGAATATGGAGTGTCCTTCGAGTTAGACGACCCAAGGCTGATGCAGATGACAGCACAGACTAAATTGGTGATACCGGACAAACTCGTCCAGTCAACACTCCGAAATCGACTCGGATCCCGTCAAACAGGCGATCATACGTATGCTAGCAGGCATCCCCAGTGGAACTTCAATAACAACAACCGAAGAAACGAACGTTTCAATGACCATAAATGAATTGAACCGATATATTTAGTCTTGATAACAATAAATGTTTACGCTTTACGGGTTATTCAATTTCGAGTTTTATAAATTAACTACTGTGATATTAGTGTAACTAAAGAATGTAAATTTTCTGCCTTTTGCAACAAATTCTTAAATATTTTGTAGGCAATAAATGATAGGAAAAGATAGAACGTTTTTGTTATTAAACTTTGACCAACCAGAGAGTTAACACCAACCAACTGAGACGCATGAGACGCAGCCGATAATACATCGAAAAAATAATTAAGAGAGAGGATCAATAGGATTGAATCAATATTTTAAACGACTAATCATTTAAATATTGTAATTTTAGAAATGAAAGCCACGAAAATATTACATCAAGAGTTGAAAGAACTTAGACGAGAAAATCAGCACCTACACCGTCAACTCCTACAACAGAGTCGAGAGATACAACAGCTGAAAGCCACTTGGGCCGAACCCGAAAAAATGAAAGCATTGTACCAGCGCCTCACTGCCGCACAACAGGGCTGGAAAGAGGAAAGAGTGTTAAACCAGGCGCAGCGAACACAAATCAAAGGACTGGAGGTCGCCCTGTCGGCGTGCCAGGAGGGAAGTGCAGTGACTTACCCTCTGGTATTCGCTCCGGCACAATTAGCCTATCGCGACCAAGAAAAAGCCCAATCAACTAACAAGAAACCCCGATCGCACGCTCGACCAGGTTGAACCGAGCGATTGCGAAGACGCGCCCAAGGAGTGGCCAAATGAAATAATAAACTCAATGTCTGATGATAATTGGATTTGTTTGATATTAAATAAAAATTGCTTAGTTTATCATGTCACTATTTGTAAATAAATATAGCAAAGAAAGGTATTAAATAGAAAGTAATAAAGGGACCTGAAATAGAAGACGGACATAGGCCTTCTAACGGCAGTCCGCTGAACCCGACATAGGAATAACCCTTAGCAGTTATGATATCGGAACTCACCTTTGGACGTCCTGTGACCAGTGGCTACAGTACCAACGTTGCCTAGCAACGGGTAACCATTGGCGGGAGCAAGAACTATTTTGTATGTTTGGGGTGAAGGTCATCCACACCCCTAATCCCACACATGTGTTGGGCAAAAACTGATAAAAAACCCTTTTTCTTTTACTTTTGTTTAGCCAGCACGATAACGCCTGTGTGGTTTTGAGCAGAAAATTTAAAATTACTTAAAAACGGAAATTTAAGGAAAAATAAAATAAATAAAAATTTAATAAAAATTCTGAGATATAAAAATGTAAAAATTTAAATTTAAATCAAAAAGAATAAAAATTTTATTAAAATTTGGAATATTCGAGAATTCCTTGTTTTACTGCATCAAAACACACACACCAACAATCACGATATATAAGGCGAAGCTGGCTGAACAAAAAACACTCAATCACTCACTCTCTAAAAACACTCTCAAAAAACTCTCTTAATTTTATTATTCATAATACTTTATTATTATTTCATTGTCAGTTGGAAAAAGTAATTTTAATTTATTTTCGTTTAATATGATTTTAGTCATGATGATTTTTGTTTTTAAATTTTTTTTATTTATTTTTATGGAAAAGCTCGCAAGAAACGTCTTTTCATGATCGAGGAATTCGACCGTGTTGTTGAACCTCCATCATCAAAGGATTTGTTCTCGAGACAAAATAATCTAACTTTCGACGACAATAACCGACCTATGACTTACATAGTAGATTTACATGCAACAAGATAGTAAAATGAAATTATTTTTTCGATACCCCGGATCGAACCGGTCGTTAGTGGGGGAAGCCGCGGTGCCGGTAGTAACCAGGCCTGCCCAGTATTCTCCCCTTCCTAAATCCTATCGCCCGACCCTCGAAAGAGTTGAGTCGAGGTCCTGGGAAAGGCTAAATATAAAGTGATAACACAAAAAAGGAAAGATATACCGACTAGTTTATGGAAGAGTCAGAAAGAATACAATATATATTTTATAAACAACAATGTTATTTTAGCACGAATGTATGACACAACTCACTAAAATTCGCGACTAACCACATTAGGACGTCAAATCGGCCATAACTCGCATTTTCGTATCCAATCTACATGCCAAATCGACGGTGGAATGTCACCAAAGACTTTACGTTCAGTTTAAAATTCGAATTTATGACGCCACAGCCCATAAAATGATTGCTAACGTGACTATCATGTTGTTAAAATTTATTATTATTACTAAATATTTCATTATTAATTTTATCGTGTTTATTAAATGTTATTACTGTTAAAATTATTATTTTCTTTCTGATATTATGATCATTATCCATATTCATATTGTGAATTTTTGTTATTTATTTTGATTATTATTCCAAGTTTTCATTATTTTTGACATTTATTAATATTGATCCTAAGTGATTATTAATATTATTAACATTATTGTAAACATTGTGAGTACCATACTATTATTACCGAAAATTCCATATAGTACCATTAATATTACTTTATTCATAATTCTGATGTTATTAACATAAATTTTATTACTATTATCCTTGTTTTTCACACTAACATGATTGTTAATATCAGTATTACTATTATTAAAATATTTTTTTATTATTAATTATTATTAAAATATTATTATTATTATTAAAATATTATTATTATTATTAATATTATTAGTATAGTATTGCTATAACTATATAGTCCCATTAATTCCAGTACACAAATTCATTAGAACCCGACCATTATCTCTAAAGGAATCCAATGTTATTATTAATATTAAATTATTATTATTATTATTATTATTATTGTTGTTATTATTAATGCCGTTGATATTATTATTTCCACATTATAGTTATTATTATTATTGTTAAAAATTTATTATCATTATTATTATTATTATTATTAATATTATTAAACTATATAGCACTATTATTCCCAATACCCCGCTAATACTCCCACCATGGGTTAATACCACGACCATTGTCCCTAATATGGTATCACAATCATTATTATTATTATTATTATTATTATTATTGGTGGGTTACAGGGTTTCATTGTTTGGTTGAACTAATCGGTGGTTGCCCTCGTAACGCCATACAAAATGATACTGATCGCCACTTGGCACCCGTTGCTAGGCAACGTTGGTAATGTGTTCAAGTGGTGGATTGCCCGCAAAAATTGAGTACCATGTGCTAGTACTATAGTTGCTCGGACAATCCTCGGGTTCACGAGCTGTCGATAGAAGACCTGTGCTCGCTTAGCTCTGTCCCTCATACTATACAGGATTCATTCTTAATTGACTGTAGGAAACTGAGACGTAATAAGGTTACCTGTGACAATACCGACATGCAATTTCAACGAAACGACTCAACTAAGACTAAAACTACTCTATTTGAATTAATCACATATGGAATATTTATTGTTTGGCGCTTTGTAGCTGCGTTGCTCGACGTCGGGCACGTTCCTTACGTCCCGGTCGACGATTATTGATGGGTTGTTCTGTTGGCTTGGTGGTTGTCTGCGGCATTTGGGTTGGGGCGAAGATGAGCGGATAAGTGACAGCTTCACCCTCCCGGCATACTGCTAGGGCGACCTCGAGTCCCCGAATTTGAGTGCGCAGACTCTGATTGAGCTGCCGCTCCTCTATCCATCCTTTCTGTGCCGCCGTGAGTCGGTGGTATACAGCTCTCATTTTTGTTGGATCAACCCAGGTTGCTTTCAACTGTTGAGCCTCTCGAGTTAATTGAAGGATTTGGGCGAGTAACTCTGCGTTCGATTGTCTTTCTCGTTCCAGTTCCGCTTGTAGAAGTTGTAGGGATGACATCACTATAATAGGAGAGCATTTAAATTCTGTTTTGTCTTCATTAAATCAAAGTTTTATTATTTAATTACACAAAGGGTATGAAGCTAGTTTATCTATGAGGTATAATAACGAATAAGAAAAACAATAACACTTAATATTTAAATCAATTTCTACAACACTTCGTCATTACTAAAGTACATCTTCCGGGGATTCTCTCTCTAAACTCCTCTTCAGAGCCGCCACTGTATAGGGCCGTCGGGTGTCGCGGACTGGGTGAGGTGGGTATGCCTCCGCGATGAGCCCGACGCGGATGTCCTCCTCCACGTTCGTGAGGTACATCCGGGCTTTGACCACATTGAGGTCCACTTGCTCTTGTACTTGTTCCCAGAAGGTGAGGAGATTTCTGGCGTGATCATATATTTCTTCGGCCGGGTATTGTTGTCCGGCGAGTCCACAAGGATCGGATTCGAGACCCAACAATCGCCAAATAGTCGGGTGTGGCCACCGGGGTGGAAGTTGTTCGGTAGTCGCGGCAACTGTTGGTACCTCTCCTGGTGTGGTTCCTCAGCTACTTGCATGGTAATTTGGTCGATAGGCATATCTAAACTGTTATCGTTATCAAATTCGATTAAGTCGTCGGCTTATAATAATACTAGACTAAACGTTGATTATATTATTACTCCTAGACCGATTAAACTCTACCAGCTTGATTAGTATTACATCTCGAAACGACTAAGGTTATTTATCTGTGCGTTCCTGGTGTGATGTATTCTGTTGGCTAGCTCCTCACAACTCTTGCTAATGATGGTAATAATTAGAACATGTTAGATAATATTTTTAGTGTTGGGCAGATGGGTGAGTCGAAAATCCACTATCTATCGGGCATTAATGTTGGTTAAGTGGATGGAATTACTACTAATTAAGATTCATTTAAAATTTACTAAGTATTTAGGGATACTATCTGTTACAAATCAGTTTCAAAACTCAAAGGATCCGCGATGTTATCAGATATTGAGGTTGATTTGAGGGTTACCAACTACCTACTGCTGTTTGAGATTAATTCTGAAATTTATTAAATATATAAACGTCATATTAATTAACATGAAGTTACAATTTACTAATACATAACATCGATATTGATTAAACTAATTCTAAAATCCGCTGTTCTATGATGCTAATGTTTATTCGAAACAGAGTTAAAGTTTACCGGTTGTACTTAATTCGACGATATTCAAGTTAGTCACATCCTGTCAGGACGATGTTGGCGGAAACGTCAATCCCTTCGATCAAGCGGATGTTAGATTCATTCAAGGTGGGTTTCCGGTTTCCGGTTGATTCTCTCAAGTTAATTTAGTTATCGATCGGCTACTTCTATTATCGACTTAGTACAAATTTCGGTTGCGGAGTGCGCGTAGACTTTCTAATGATGGGACTCCTTATCAAGCATCACTTTGATATTTATCATTTAATATGTTTATTCGTCTAAGTTGGACTATATCGGATTTTACGCGCGTCGTAAGTTAATTTCTTGTGATTTTGTTGGTGTATTTATTAACTTTATAGTTATTCGTTTGGCGTCAGGATATTCGTCAGATATCGAGAAAGTCTTTCTAAACTGAATGGCTATCGTCAAGTTGCATCTAATATTATTAGCCGGTTCGCGTTTCCAATTCGGATCATTTTCGGTTTTATCCCTGCCTTTTTACCATAGTGTTAACTTGGGTTTTTGTCGATTTTATTCAATAACGGATTGGCATTCATTTGTTGATTCATTCATTTTGGTTCTTTTAATCACTATTTCTTTATGTTAATCAGACTTTATTTTATTTTGGTCAGTGAATGATATTTTATACCCCATTTTATTCTGAATTGCTAAGTTTTACGTGAGGAATTTATACATTTTAATCCATCTGATTAAATCAAAGGAAAAGCTCTGTTTATTACACAATGAGTTTGTACTATTAATCAACGAATTATTTTATTATTATCGATCGTTTTCGACATTTAACCAAATGAGTGCTTTATTTTTAATTCGTAATTTTCCTTTTATTTAATCAGTGAATAATTTTTAGCAATTAACTAAACGATTACTTTATAATAAATCTTTAATTCCTAACGTTTCTCCTTATATTCAATCGATGAAGTTTTGGATTGTCAATCAACAGATTATTTTATTTTTATCAGTAGTTTTCAACATTTAACTAAGTGATTACTTTGTTTTAAGACTTTTCCTTCGCTTAATCAATGAAAATTTGGACCTTTAATCAACAATTTAATTAAGGGATTTCATGCTGTTATTCGAAAATCGTTTCACCTTTAATTGATACGTTTCTTTATTTGAAATCAATGAATTCGATTCTTAGTTGCTTTCCTTTTTATCGGGGGTTGATTTGGTTTAGATCAATACATTACTCGTTCTTACTCCAAGATCAGATTACTTTTATTGAAATGAATTATAATAATTTAATTGATGAAATTATTTGCTAATACCCTAATCAATAATTTACGAGCGTTTAAATTATCTTTACCCAACATTTACTTAGATTTTTAGCTATAAAACACTTTACTTCTACAATCAATGGTTGCTTTAATTTTTAACAATAATTTCAATTTAATCGAATTCGATGATTCCCAATGAATTTTATTTATTTCAAAATGTTAATCCAAATAAAACACTTTACTTTTACAATTAATGGTTATTTTTAATAATTTCAATTTAATCGAGTTCAATGATTCCCAATAAATTTTATTTATTTCAAAATGTTAATCCCAATAAAATACTTTACTTTTACAATTAATGGTTATTTTTAATAATTTCAATTTAATCGAGTTCAATGATTCCCAATAAATTTTATTTATTTCAAAATGTTAATCAAAATAGTTATAACAACGATTTCAGTTAATTTAACCCGAGTACCCTTTCCCTTTAATAGGCCTTAGACGCATATTGTGTTCATATTATATTTACTGAGTGCCCACTGGACTACTCGGTGTGATGATTTTAAGCCGTATGTAACATAATTTTAGGTCGATTTTACAGAATTGAGAAACGAGGAAGCAGCCAGAGACTTCTTCCTTATTTCTCGCTTCAGCTATAGGGATAATATTGACGTTACGACCGCTGCGTTGCGCACGCTGAGTCTTCACGGGTACATATCATTGGCGGTTTTCCACGCACTTACATGCCTCTGTACTATGTAGATTTTAATTACTTGCGTTATGTGTCGGCTGTGGGCCGGAAAAATTTCGACATTAAAATTTATAAAATCATATAAAATAAGTTAGATATATGTAGAATAATTTAAATATATTAATAATATTTATTAATTAGGACAAAATAACAGAAATTACCCTCCATGACCATTCCAAAATTTTCATACAAAACATAAAATGTCATAATAGAAAACATAAATGCCTCTCTCCCCACACCGCCGTCAAGCAGAGCTCTACAGAGATGCTATGAACGTGGTGTGGAAAGATGGCTCCAACATAAATATTTCTCACCTAGAATAATAAAACAAATTCTCGAAATGGTTCTAAACTGATCTGAAAAATGGTTTACAAATAGTTTTAACAACGATTCACAATTTTCAAAAAATGGTTAAAGTTCAAAATTGGAATCTGAAAATGGTAGATTTTCAAAATGGTTTTCAAAATGGTTAAAGTTCAAACTTAGTTTGAAAAAATGGTTTTTTAAATGTGAAAATGGATCAGTATATATACCTATTTGTGTGACGTGTGAAATTTGATGCAGTAAAACAAAATTCGACCTTGTTGTTTTCTAGCAAATTCTATTATTTATTTTTATTATTTTTCGATTTATTTTTATAATTTTTTATTTAAAATTTTTATTGAATTATTACTAATTCAATTTTTCGATTTAAATTTCACTTTAATGAACTTTAATTGATTTTTTCAATTTCGTCGAATTTGTTGTGTTTTCTTGTTATATTTGTATAGGTATCGTGCGAATCTTGGTGCATTTTGTTAATATTTTAATTTATTTTTATGTTTATTATTTTATATTTAATTCTTTTATTTTCTCAGATTTTATCGGGTTTACTTGATGTTTCAGTGGGTTTATTTAAATTGCGTGTTATTTTTGCGTGTGTGTTTCTGATCCATTTAAACATTTTCCAAGGCCGTTTACGTTCTGGCCCAACATAAAACACTCGGGGGTCCGTAAAATTGCGACCCGCAATTTCAATTAATTTCAAAATGATACATACATTTTTAACATCCACATTCATAAAAAGTTTCTACGGTAAGGTTAAATCATCAAGGCAAAGATGGACTTAAGGTCCGGCTACGATACATAATCAAAATTGGATAGTTCAGTTTTAATATCAATCAAGTTTTATAAGATCAGTTCAAATCACTATAGATCAGTCTGAATTAATCAATCAATGTAAATCAGTTATATTTGGCTTCGAATGAATCGCTGACGGCTTGAGTTTCGCTTTCGAGCTGGGTTGATCTTGAAGGGTGATTGATGGAAATCTGCGAGAGTCTTGAAGTTTTGCTAACTTGATTGGTATTTTGGATTGGGTTGAACATTCTTCTGAGTTTCTGAATTGGGGTATTTTGCCTTTGCTTGTTTTTTGTTAGGCCGAGGATGAGACAGCATATTAGGAGTATCATGTTAGAGGTTATACTAATCGGTAGTATAAGTTCGATTGATAGGATTGTTGTACTGGGTTCATTTTTAATTTGTTTTCCTTGTTGCCTTTTGATTGATAAGGCGATTTCTTGGATTTCCTGAATTGGTTTATTATTGGGATTTGCTTTGGCTTTTCTTTGAATTTGTTTGATGATATTTTCTAGGGTTTTCTTTATCTCTCGGTTCTCATTTTTTATATTGGCTATCTCTTCATTATTTTTCAGTAGGGTTTGTACCATTATTTGGGTTCTCTCGATATTCTGTTTTAATTCGTCTTTGTTTTCTTTTGTGGGGCATTGCATACATTGGAGGTTTATCTGCTGACATTCCTCATTATTGGGGTTACTACAAATTTCTTTGAAATCGGCACAGGTGCTGTCCTCTCTTCTGAAGGGTTGGGATTTCTCGCATTTTTCCAACGGGTTCTCAGTATTGCATTTTCTCATTATTATCATCATTATTATCCACAGGTTTGGGTTCATACTTTCTATTTTTATACGTAATTAATTTTATATTTATTTACAAGGTTATTTCGTTTATTTACAGTGGAGTTTTAGCCCTTTTTATTCTTTCTCTTTTTCTGGGGTTGAGTGTTTCTCGCACTCCTCTTTAGTTTTGTTTTCTGAAAATCTCATTATTAGGATTTGGGCTTTTATTAATCGCTCGGTTATTTTTGGGAGTTCTTTTAGTCGTTCTTTGTTTTCTTTGATTACCCTCTGTTGATTGTAGATTTTCATTTGGAGATTTCTTTCTTTCGCTTGCTTTCTTTTAAGTTGACGTTTGTAATTTATTCGTTTAGCTGTTTGCTTTTCCAGCTTTCGTCTCGCTTCCTGGAGTTGTTCTGTTAATGTTTTAATTTCGTCCTGAGTTTGTTGATGACTTTCTTTTATCTCTCTGGCTTCTTTGCAACTGTCTTCTAGTTGTATTACATATCTCTGTTCGCTCTTTCTGCTATCTCGCATTCGTTCTGCTTCGGTTTTCCAATAATCTTCCAGGATTACACGAGTCTTTATTTCGGCTAATTCTCGCCTCAATCGTTCATTTTCTCTCCTTTGATCTCTGTTTTCTCCCATGCTAGATGTTAGTCTTCGTTTTATCATATTGGCTAGTTGTTTAGATTGCATTAGTTGTTGATTTATCCGGGCGATTTCTGAATCTTGTTCCTCCACTAATTCTTGCCATTCTTTTCTTTCGGCTCTCCATCTTTTACTGTAATATCTCAGTGGGTCTTGCTCGATTGGTTCTACTAATTGAATTGGGCTTGGTACGTATTCTCCGTCTTCTAGATTCATTCGGATTTCCACTTCATTCAAATTCATGCTAAATATACATCGATTACAATTTTTGTTTTTATCATTTTTTATTAATTTTTGTCTTTTTACACTTTTTACAATTTTCTCTTTAAATTTACACTATCGTTTCGTCCGTCTCCCCGAATCCTTCATCGGGTTCGGCGGGTACTTGGTTTATAATTTCAGTTGGGTATAATGGCATAAGCAGGATTGGTGGTCGGTTCTGCAAGGTATTTACCTCTGCACGCAAAGCGTTTGATGTTTGTATCTCTTCGTCTAAGAGATAGGCAAGATATTCTGTATTTTCTGTTAACTCTTCTACTTGCGTTTCCAAACGATGCGTGTTTTCTAACGCTTTTAACTTTTCAATCTCTTTTCTCAAATTCTGTTCGTTTTCCTCGTATCCTTGCTTTATCGCTTTTATCTCTGCTTCAACTCGTTCTTTCAACTGATCGTTGACTTCGAGTTGATGTCTCAACTGGATCTCTTTAAATACTGCAACTCCTCGGTGTCCGTTCACCTCCTGCTGGAGTTCTGTTATCCTCTCGTTTAATTGTTGGTTTTGTCGTCTTTCATCAGTTTGTTCATTTAAGGTTTCCAGTATCTTCTGATTTAATTGATCAATCCATTTTCTGTGGGCCTTTTCGGTTTTTCTGAGCCTGTCTATTGTATTCTTTCTGATTCGTTCGTTGAACTCTAATGTTTGTATTTGGTTACTGTAATCGTCGAGTGTATGTTTCTGCTCTTCAATCTGCTCCCATAGCTCCCAATCTTCGGTATTCAACAATTTCTTGGGTAATCGTCTTATCTCTTTTTTGGCTTCTTGGTACTGGTCCTTCCATTTTCCTGCTTCTAATTTAATCCAACTTTCTTTCTTTTCCGTTTTTATTTGTTGTATTCGTCTTTGTCGATGAGCTTCGTCCTGCTCGATTTGCATCTCTTTTACTCTGGTTTGTTGGTACTCAACTTCCTGCTCTAATTTCACTATATAGCTAGATTGTTTTGTGTTGGCGTCCTCCCATAATCTGCATTCTATTCGCCATTTTCTTGCTTGATCAGTTATCTGAGTCAGCATTCTTTCTTGTCTATCGTCTCTGGGCTCTCTAATTTTCTTTGATGGTTTTTGCCCTTGGTTTCTCAGTTTGTTGACTTCCTTTTTCGCATTTTCCCATTTGGTTTTATAAGCTCTTGTTCGGTCCTCCTCTTCGGCTATTTGTTGAATATAATGTCTGATCCGTGATTCCCAATTGCTTCTTGACTGTTCTCTATCTTCTGTCCATTTGATTTTCCAGTATCTTGCTTGTCGTTTTGCCCATTCTTTGGCTTGTTCCAAATGGGTTCTCTTTGTTTTCTCTATTCGGTATTGGGTACTAATTTGCCCAATTTCCTCCTGCATTTGCTGTATGATTTTTATCGTCTCCTCTCCTTCTTCTCGTATTTCTGCTTCTTTGTCTTTTATCACCTCTCGCAATCTTTCGATTTCACTTTGTTGATCCTGCTTCTCTTGCTCTAGGGTTTGTATCTCTTTCCGTTGATTTTTGATTCTAGTTTGGTTCTGCATGAATTCCTTCATCATTTCCTCTTCTCGCTCTTGGTACGTTTTCTCTTTTCCTTCCGGGTAAATTATTTTTTGTTCTAGTTGTTTTTCCCACTTTTCTTTCATTATTTTCGTTTTTAGAGTCTCTTGCACTAATTCCTCTTCTGCGATTAGTAGCATTTCTTTTAGTTGTAACGTCCTTTGTCTCCACAATTCCACTTCTTCACTTGTTACTTTTATTGATTCCGATTGATCCTTGATTGCTGGTTTTGGCTCTTCAGCTTCTTTTACAACTTCTTTTGTCTCGTTTGGATTCATAACTGTTTTCTAAATATTAATAATCGATTATTCTCTCTTTTCAATCATCTCAAAATTTTATCATAATTTACATCATCTCGTATTTTGTGGTTTTTGAGTTTTTTATAATTTTTTGTTTTTACGTTTATCTTTATTTACACTTTTTACACATTGTTTTCGGTTTCTATCTACTGATCAGCGAAACGGAATCCTTTGATCCGCCCGTTGATCGGCTTTCTACATACTGGACATATATCGACTTTTATCCCGCATGCTTCACATGTGACCATATGTCCACAAGGAATATAAATTATTTCTACATGTTTCTGCCAACATGTCACACATTGATACTGCTCCAAAATAGCTTCTTTTTATCATGGATTTGTCACGATTTTCCTTCGGTTTCTCTTGATATCGTTTGATTGCTCGAATTATTGCTTGTGTCGAGTCGTACCATTCTAAATTATTGGCTAATCTTTCTTTGATTATTTTCCTCATCTTTTGAGTATCTACCCCTGATAATAACATTATGGTTCTCGTTTTTGGTCGATCTAAGATATCTTCTATTTGCTGGTTGGTAATTATTACTTCGATATTCTTTGAGTCTTTTTCTTGCTTATACATACATTTTCCTTTATGCTTTAGCTTTTTGACATTCTGATCTGGTATTGGCTGTTGATTTTTGCATCCTTCGCACATTATTCCTCTTGCTGTTTGACATACCCTTGACTCGCAAATTCTGCTGCTCTTGGATTTCCTTGAAAGTTTTAATTCTCTTTCGAATGTTCTGTTTATAGTCTCTTTTTCCATATTAATTCTGCTGGGTCTTCGAAACTCTTTATTATCGTTATCTTTTTCTCGCCTCCTTTTCATCTTGGTCTAATTCTGATTTTCGGAGTCCTTCTGATCTGTTCATTGCTTGGTTTCTGACGTCAATATTAATTCTAAATGGACAGGTTGAAAATTTCCTCAGGTGTTCTCGTTTTGCTGTCTCTCCCTTTTCCCATTTTGCGAGTTTTCCTTTACAATAGATGCATGTTACCTCGTCTGGTTAGTTCTGGTGTTCCTGTAAAATAAAATCCTTCTGCAGCCATTCTTTGCTTTGTCGGTCGGTAAATACTTTATTATCTTTAAACGTTAAATATCTCTGTTCCTCTTTTCTCAGCTCCTCGTTTCTCACTCTCATTTGTGAGTATATATCGCTTTTATGATTCGCGTTGGCCGTCTTATTCCGTCATAGTCTTTATAGTATATAATTGCTGCTGCTAGTGTATCAACTTTCTCTTCCTCCTCTGGTTTTTTCCGTAGTCTCGTCCATATCGAATCTGGTCCTTCTCTCATCTGTACTGTTATCTCTTCGTTGATTCCGCTTGCCATCTAAATATTGTCATTATTTTTTGAATTTTTGTTTTTCTGATTTTCTGATTATTTGTAATTTTTTGATTTTTATTTGATTTTTATTATTTTATTTACATTTATTTACACTTTCTTTTTCTCTTTACAACGTCTTGTCTGGCTTCTCTACTTCCAATTTTATATACAGATTATCTTCTCGCAAGAATCCTTCTCCTCTCAATCGTTGTTGTGGATAGAAACGTGGTGTTCCAATTGCTGTATTCCAGTCAGTTGTTGGCCTTCCCATCTGTGGTCGTTTCCTGTTCTGATTGGATTGCGGTATCCTCTTGTCCTTTCATCGTTAATATCATATTTTGTTTAAAAGCCATTAATATTCATCATAATCTCCTCTTCCTACTCTGATGAAACACTATATGTACCTTTGCATTCCATTATCCATCGAATATTAATCTAATGCCAATTGTATCCATTTTCCACTGTATATTGGTGGGCTGTCTAAAATTCTCTGTGTTCCATCTTTTGCTCTCTGGAGCTTTTCTGCGAATTCGGTTATTTTCCATATAAATGGTGCTGTAGGATGTTTTCTGGCTACAGAACTGTTGGTTTCTAGTTCCTTTAGGCTGTTGGTCATCTGTTGCATTTTCTTTTCCATTTCGACCCATTTTCTAGAGGGTCTCCTTTGCTGTCTCTCGAAATTCTTTCTGATTCTAATATTCTCTTAGTTTGCTTTTGTGCATCATTTCTGTTCGTAGGCTTTACCTCCATCCAACGATCCTAGCGTTTGCTTCATGATTTTCGGTGTGCTCCGATATCTTATTGTTCCATCATATGTTTTGGCATCTCCATAGTGTAGTTGCGGCTTGACAAATGAATAAACTCTTAACGGCACTTGATTGGTGCCGCTAATTCGTTCTCCAAGTTCCTTTAAATCTTGACATTTCTCTTTCTGTTCGCAGTTGTTTGCGCATATACTCCTTCATATAGATCACATATTTGTTTCTCCTCTTTTGGATTCCGATGTTCCATTTCTATTTTTATCCATTCGTCGATGACTCACGAATTCCATTTCTCTTTTCTCTTTGATGCACACTTAGTGATTTCTTCAACTTTTTCTTATATGTTTTGACATTTTCGCATTTAGTATGTCTCGTTAATATTCACATTTCGTTTGCGGTGACTTTCGGCTTCCTTCATAGTCCTTTCCATCACATTCTTTTACTTGCATTGAATTAATAGTTTATCTCTTTGTGGTAGCTTTATCCATTGTTCGGGTCTATACGATCTTCTTCAAAGTCTTCGTCGATCCAGGCATTTTAATGTTTTTGTTTCTATCACTTCTATCGTACAATCTGTACATATTCTGCATCCGCATTTCGTCTGTCTTGCTCCAATCAGCAATTCTTTACATTTACAACACTTTAGTCTTTCCTGATATCGTTCAATCTAATCTTATTTTTCATTATTCGTCTCGTAGTTTCGGATGGATTCTCCTTCCTCTTATTCGTCTCGATGATCGTTGCCATATCTAAAAATTCAATTACTACGTTGCCTTCGGTTTCTGTCTGTTTTTTTACAGTATTACAATGTACCCCGCGTTATTTTTATTCTACTTGAATCCGGTTCTGGTGATTCTGCATTCGATGCTATCCATCCCACCCAACTGCTGGATATACGTGCTGTTTGATTTTACGTTATGTCTTCTAATTTCGTCAGCTTGCCATCTAACTTGATCTGCTAATTGCTCGTTTATTCTCTGTAATTGTAATATTGTTCTCTGTTGTTCTTCCAGTCTTATGGCTTGTTGTAGGCCTCTGTTCACACTTTCCGTTAATACTAGTGAGTATTTGATCCACTGGAGTTTGTGCATTGTCTTTTAGTGTCATTTAATTCGCATTGTCTCTCCACGTTGCCTCGATTCCTTGATCTTGCTATATTCCTTGATTTAATTCTCGTCTCTATAGCGTGCATTGGGCAGCTCTGGTTGTATTCCTGCTCGTGAACGTGTATTTAGCTTGATTTGTTATTGCCTTATTCGGATTCATCTGTGATTAATAACACATCATAATTCATCGGCATTCTCTCTGTTGCGTATTGTTCTAATCGATTTTGTACGATATTTACATAAGTATACATTATACTACTATACTACATAATATTCTTTACACTATATAGCAACGTTCCTTCTCGTTTTACACCATTGTCTCCGGGCTCTATACGTAATGCCGCTATGTCCCCTATTTCTCATTACATTATGCTGTATAACTCAGATTCATTGGAACCTTGTTGTGCTTCGATAATGGCGTCCTTTAGACCAGAGCCGCTTGTGCTAAATTTAATATTTCACTAATCCTCGGTTTTTATTCAGCCATGTATTTTCCAATTCAATTTCGTAATTAATTTTTCACCGCGCCATAATCTTTTCTTCGCTGGCTTCTTTTGCAATTTGGAGTTCTTGCTAGTTTGATTATTATCAGCTTTACTACGCTCTTATATGCTTTGTATCCAGGATCCTTTCAATCAGTGTAATTCTTTTTCTTTAGCTGCATCAAGTTTGTTTCTCTTGCTAGTTGTCTCCTTATTCCTCTTTTGGTTGTACTTTTTAAGTTGCTTTCTGCAAGTCGTTAATGCTTCGTGAATTGAAAGGTGCTGTCGTCCGTGGATCATTCCTATTTTCCCATGTTATTTCGTTTCTTGGTTTCTCTCAGATTGTCTTGTTATAGATTGATCTATCGCATTTGAACTCGATGTTCCTTTCTATCGTTTCTCCAATGTTCATGAGTTACTTTGAATGTTTTTAGCATATTTTTCCAAGTTCCTTTCGTCGTTATGCATATTCCATTCGTTTATCGTTTTGCTTGTTTTCGCATTGTATTCTTTTGTTACTGGTTCGTTTCTTTATGGTTACGTTACAGCGAATTTTGTGTATGTCTTTTCACTGTGTTTCATATTACTATTTTCTTCTTATTGCTGCATGATCTATGTTATTATTACTCTTTATTTCTTATCTGCGATTATCGTTCCTCTTTTTGTTCTTTTCCGCGTTTGTTCGTAATTTTCTATAGACTTTCTTGTTTTTGATTTCTCCAGTAATGTCTTTCCTTCTACGTTAAACTATATACTTCCACGCTTTCTTTATTGGGAGGCGTATTTTGATTTTTGATATCGTTCGTTCGATTGCATTTGATTTTGCATTTAGCGTTTCCTGTTTCTTGTTTCAATACACAGACTTTTTATGGTCTTCGCCCATATTTTCAACTATATCTCTTCTCCGCTCTTGGTCTATTCTACTTATTATTATTTCTTTATTTCTCCTGACTCGACGTTGATAAGGTATCTTCTTTTGGTTTGTAATTTTATCTCCAGTTTTGAGCTAATGTGATGTTATTATTAATCATGTGGCACATATTAATATCTGCATGCTTCAGGCGTAATCCCATCACAGTTCTTCCTTGCTTCATATCATTTTCCAACAATCATAATTTTGTTTGTATTACTACTGTTCAACTGTTCTATCCTTGTTTTTATTCGCCAATTTGCCTTATTTCCTGCTTTACTTGGATTTTTACGTTTCTATCTTTTCTGTAGCATCTCTACAAGTCTTTGTGGTGGCATGATGGAACGAATTTCGACTCGTATTCCATTTCCTGGTTTTCCTATTGCGTCAATTGGCACTTATCTTTATTCATCGTCACATTGTAGCATATCCTTGCTTGCCTTCCTTTCTCTTTATGCACGTATTCTGAACGAGTTTATTTCCTTGTGTGATGTTTTGTCGGCTTCAGTTAACTTGAATGGAGTGATTATATACGATTATTTTTCTTGTACAGGGTCGTCGGTTTTGATTTTCCTTTGTGCTAGCTAACATATCCTTCTGTTTCCTTCCCTCGTAATTGCTGTTGCTCTTTTTTTTATTGACGTTACCTCGTTATGATTCTTTTTCTCCTGTTTTGCGGATTTTTTCGTCTTTAGCATGGTTTGGTACTCTATATCATTTGGATTTTGCTGGGTCGCTCCTCCTTCTCCCATTTACCTCCATTCCGGTTTCCTTTGAATGTCGTCCTCACATTTATATATTTCAAATTTCCTTCGCTATACTTTTATTCTCGCTTTTATATTCGTCCAGTTCTTTATTTCTATGTTTGCTCCGCCTGAAACTTCTTATTCTCGAGCCATCTGTTGTATCATATCATCAAATATTGTCCGTTTCTTTATCTCCGATTCGTGATTGCTTATTTGAGGATTGATTGGGTGAATTTCAGTGCCTTCCCATTTCAAGCATTGCCTTTATTGTTTTGGAAAATGGATAGGGATATATTGTTTCTTTAACTAGGACGTTTCTTGTTTTCTTCACCATTATTAGTTAGATCGAATACTTAAAGTGTAACCCTCATAGGTCCATTGCTAATTGGCGTTGTTCGTCTTGTTTGCGTCAATAGCTTCCCTAATGTTTGGATTCGTTTTTACCCATCAATTTCTCTCTCTCTGATTGTCGGTTACTGTTAGATGTTTATTTGCACTTGCCTCTGGATTTCAGCGTCATAGTGTTGTACTTGTGTATTTCTCCATTGTCTTTTTCTTTTGAACGATTATCCTGTTTTATATTTCTCTCAGAACTGTTAGTAGAAGCAATCTGCGATGCGACTCGCGACATTAGTGGCATTTCGTCCCTCTTCGTTGGCTAATGTTTGAGGCATGTCCGCCATTTCTGATAAGTTGGATGTATATCTTTATCCTTTTGAAGTATTTCTGTGTTTACTTGCCGATTATTAAGTATTCCCTTCCTAACATCTGCATAGAAGATCATGTATGCTTCCTGATACGACATTTGTTGGACTTCTAGCTCCTTTAGCTAATCCATTGCGATTTTCCCGCTTTGTTTACATTCTTCATCCATCCTTTCCTTGACCCATTCTGCATTATCTCTTGATTAGCTTTTGTTTATAGTCCACGTCTACATTGTCCTTGAGTCCGTCAGAGTTATTTTAGATTCATCTGTTTTCGTTCCTCTTCCGATTATTCTTGATGTGTCTTCTATTTTCCGATCTTCGTTAAGTCGTTTATACTTAGCTGAGTTTGTGATCTATGTTTGCATACCTCGTTCTTCTGTTCTTTTCTTATTCTCCGGTATCGCTTTGACATTACTTCACGATTCACGTAAATAGTCTGTTGAGTGGGTTTTACCCCAGTTTAACCGAGCATTGTTTCGTTTAGCAGAAATTATCTCATAATCCTTTACCACATCTTTGTAATTTTCTGGCTACTGCCTGGGATAATTTCTGCGTCGCAATTATTACACTAGTCTCCAACACTGAAAGTTCATGCTCACGCACATTCTACGCTTTTATCGTCGTAAATTCTTTGTACTCTCTGATTTAAATCTAATATTCATACTCGCTGTTTTCCAAGATCTCTTTGCATTCGCTCTTGATCCTGTACTTAATCATCAATTCCATTATAGTCTGCGATATGGGGATATTTAAGTCTTCGGCATGTTACTTTCTCTGCCGTACATTTAATTGACTGGACTCATTTTTGTTGCTGAATGTACTTGACATTCTATTAGGCCATAGCATTAGATTTATCTATATCTATCCCCAATTTTGTTTGCTTACATAATTGCTATTTTCTATTAATTGCCGTAAATCCTTCAGTTTGGACCGTTTGTTTCGGCAGGTTACGGTGATGTTCCAATTGCAATTCTGAAAGTAATCTTAACTTCTCTATTTATTTCGCTTATGAGTGTTCCTGAATCAGTAGATCTGTTTGGTGTTCACGTATCCTACAACTATTTCCTCTACTAGGATTCTCCTATTGTTTCTGCTTTTTGATCTGGTATTGCGAATCTCTTCCGTGGAATTTGACAAATAATCCGTCATACTAATATATACGTATTCCAATCGTGGTTCTGGCTAATTCTACTACTATCCATTTGCAATCATCGTCATTGGTTTGTGGAATTGCATTGTTTAGCGGTGCTTTCAATTACTTCCTGTGCTTTTTCTGGTCACATTAGCAATTCTTTATCCATACGCTTTACGTCATCTCCATATTTGGCCAATAATGTATTTTGACGCAGTCTTCTTCCCGTCTTTTAGCTGACATGTGTCCTCCAAGTTTCCATCGTGTATGCAATCATACTCTCCGTCTCTTCTGGTAAACACATGAGTCGTTCGATTTCGCCATCATTAATAATTAACTCCTTCTCTATGATATACTGTGTCTGGTTGTTCTTTTCCATTGCTCCTGTTAATTTATGTTGTGGTCAAGATTTCAAATCGTCGTTTCTATGATTCAATGTATTGTTGTTCAAAAGCTCATCGATCTTCTTTCTGCTCAATTTCTCAGTTTGTAAATAAGATATCTCTGCTTTATCATGCATATTCGTTCTCACATTCCTACCATAGTTCCTCAAATACAAATCTGACATGCAATCTTCGTTGCGTTGCTTTCCTGAGTTTGAACTTATATACGGCGATATTCTTGCCAACTGCATCGCCCATCTCATTAATTACTCAGGCTTCTATGTTGGCCTTACATACCATGGTTGCGATGATCTGTATGTATATATCTCGGTACCCATAATAATATTTTGAAATGTTTAATATATGAATTATCGCTAAAGCTTCTCTTTCGTCAAGAGTAATTCTTTTCAGGATTTTCTTGAATACTGTTCGACTAATTAAATTCCAATAAACTCGTTCTCTTTCTCGTGCATCCCATTGTCCTCAGAACTGCTCCAGATGATATCCACTTGCGTCTGTTGCTCAACAAAAACGTTTCTTAAATCGGGTGTACGAGTATTGGTGCTGATATTAGTTTAATCTCTGAGTGTTTCAAAAGGCTGTTTTGTTCCTCTTCCACATAATAACGGGGTATCCTTTTTTGTCATTTCTTGTATGGGTTTTGCGATGGTTGCAATAATTATGTGATGACATTTTTCGATAAATAACCACATAAGCTCTAAAGAATTCTTAGGCACTTGTGGTGACCTGTCATTGGTGCAGGGCAATTTTCTTTATCTTTCGATGTTTCTTGGATCTGTCTCTTTGCCCTTTGCTGAACACATAATGTCCTAAGAAGTAGCTTTTCCTTTGCCAATCGACATTTTGATGGTTCAGTGGTAACTTTCCATGTTGTCTCCAGTCGAAACGAATAGCATACTGGATATCTTTTTTAATTGTTGCTCGAGTGCGATAGGAGATAAATTAATAACAGTCACATATATAACATACATGTTTGATGCCGTGAGTTACACATAATTATACAATCTTTGAATGAAGCTTGGTGCGTCTAGTAGTCCGAAAGCATTTTCTTGAATTTGATATAGGATCTTCTTCCAACTTGTAAACGGCAGTTCGCCTACCTCCTCTTGACCTTTATGCGCAATTAACCACTTTTAAGTTCTGATGCGATGTTAAAATCAAGCTCTCGTTAACATTTGTAACATCTCGTTGGTATATCTAGGTACGAGTTATCCCTTTGTTACCGCATTGAGTCGTCGATAATCTTTACAGAATCCGTTCTTGTGTTCGTCTTTTTCTCTACCATGACCACGGGAATTGCCATGGCGAACAACTTGGTTCGATTACTCCTGCGTCTAACATCTTTTAACTTCTTTTTCTGCTTCTGTCTTTTAGTTCTGCAATCATTTAGCCGTAGTTGTATTGGGTGTCATCTGTTAGTGGTATCGTGTGTGCTTTACTTCGCCTCTGTACCGAGATCTAGTCAATCGCAAATATATCCTTAAATTCCGAGTTAGCAGTTTTTGTATGTTGTTCTTTTCCGCTTCGTTTAGTAGCTGACATGTCGACTAGTCCATTGCAATTCTCCTCAGTTCCTCAGTTTTTCGCCTGTGAAGTTCGATATCCATCACGTGTAATTTTCCAATCTTTCAGTTTCGTAATGACTTTCTCTTCATCAAAATTGTAATGTTATCGATTTTCACTGTTATGTCCGTTTACATCACTATCCTCTCGGCTAAATGCAGTGCTTTTCTTTTTCTCGAATTGCGTCTAGGCTCAAATCTCCGCTCTGAGTCTCCTCATTCACTTCTTACGTAACCAAAATCAATTTGTGTGCGCGCCCTGCACTACTTTTTCTCTGTAGCATCCACTTCTGATTTCAGCATAGCATATTCGTCGGTTGTCTCTCAACTTCCCATACGATCCTAATCGATTATTATCTGTTTAGTAATTCTGCATAATCTTTCCGGATTATGCAGTCTGCGCTCAATCTCCTGATGACTGCTTAATAACGTGTTTTTGATTTTTTACTTATTTTTATACTCGATTATGTCGACCAAATTTTGCCAGACTTTGCTACGAATTCTTTGCTGCAACGTTATTACCATCGCATGTTAGCTTCTTACTTATACATGGCCAACAATCTCCGTGTAATTATCATAATTTATGCTGAGATGTTTGCTCCGATCAATCAATATGCTATTTATTGTCTACCCCTTTATTTCTATGATCGTACCGTTAAGTTGACGTCAGCTAATGTTTGATGCTAACATAGCATAGTAGTCCGAGTTTACTGATCCTGATCTACACTTCTTGATCTTTGGCTTTCTTGCACTAAGTTCTGCCCAATTGGTTCGGTATTAGTAATGGATATATTCGTTAATGTTGTTGATCTTGTATTGGTACCGTGTCTTCTACTGCATGTTTCTCTCTACTGATGATGCTGCTTTCTTAACATTCAATCGTGGTGGATGATGAAATGTTCCACTACTGTTTGGTCTTCGATTTTCCCATTGTTTGAGATGCTCTTGAGTTCAGCTCTGTGTTCCTCCTGGTTTTCATTCATTGTCCACTGTTAATCGATGCTTGTCATTCTTGAAATTTAATCCATCAGTTTCCAGTACTCGTTTTTGTCCTTCATTTCTGGTTTTATTTCTCGCTTCTTCTCATTTATCGCTTTAAATACTCATCAACTTCTCATCGGTTACATTCATTTTAGTTAGAATTCACTAGTCTTTTTATCTTTGAGATATATTTTGAGTGTCCGTTTGTAGTGTAATACATGTCTTTGCCTAAAACGTAAGAATCCAATTGCCATTTTCCAGTTGATTTTTCTCTCTGCTTTTGATAGATATCGAAACATGCTTAATGTTGTATGATTACTCTACGAATTGAATAATTAAGGATAGTCCTAAAATTCCTTGCCAATCATACATGTCCGAGATTAAAATCTCCCCACATGCTCTTCCACTCCATGTTTGCTGTTAAGCTGTTGAAAATATCTGTGATAGCTAACAATTCGTAGTTGTGTTTTGCTCCATAGTTGTTACCTCCACCTTATAAGTTACAATTGTGATAAATATTGCGCCTTTTGCTGAATTAAAATGTTCTCTGGCTCGTTCCAATCGTGTGTTGTATATCCCACTCTTGATATATCACTGAGTATTGAATTCTCGCTTCGCTAGCCATCTGTACCGAAATATTTTTGGCCGGGTGCTACGGCATTACTCGAGTGGAAATTGTAACCCATTCCACTCTATTTCGAAAGTGGTCCGTTATAATTACTACAACTGAACATATTGGTCAAATTTCTCTGGTATCATCCTTGTCACTGGTTGAGCAATCTGATTCTTTCACTTTTGCATTATTTCTATATTCGTTATGCATTTATCCTTTGAATTGTTGAATGCTCTGCATGTTTTGCAAGTCTTTTAAAATTTTTGTACATAACTTCTCCAACGAGTTCTCCCAAATATCCTTCTCTGGAAGTGGAGGAATGAATTGCTATCTGGATTCTGATTGCCATTGCTAACTTTTTTTTCGTAATACTTTCCCTGTTCAAACTACAATCATTTTTAACTTAAATCTAGTTAATATTCTCTGTTGATGCCAAATCCCTTTGTATATAAGAACCATCTTTTATTTATTAGAAGACTATAGTTTCACATTCTTTGGGTCATTTGCCGCTCTTGCTTCATTATTGCTAGTTCCGATGAAAGAATATTCCTATTATAATTGTCTAGCTACCCATTCGCTCACTATTTGTCACCACTTCTTCTTTATAAATCTCATCCTATTGTTATGTCAGTGATATTACTACCGTTGGCCGTGATCCTGATCCGATAGTTAGTGTTATCGTTGTTTCCGAATTCTTCCGTTCTCAAGTCATCTTAATCCTTTTTTGCTTGTTAATTTCGTTTCTCTGTGCACTTGTCCTTGCACTCATTCAAATATTGCACTTCAATAAAGATGATGTCTAAAGTCTGGGTATCCTGTGATATACAATCGTTGACATTCCCGGTATTGCAAGATCTATCTGTTGCTAGACGTTGAGGTACTTCATTGCTTGTGTATTCTGGATCAAAATAGTCCTTGATATTTCGTCCAACCTTACTTGAAAACTTTCAATCACTACTACCCTTTGACCAATTTATCAATAGGGGTTACTCCCCATCCTTGACATAGTCCGTCTCCCCTGTTTATTCTCCCCGCAGCGTATACTCTGGTAGTTTTATTTTTCCTTTCCTCGGCTGCTAATTTACTCTTCCCAGCTTTGCATGCGTCCTGTCGTAAATCTCGTTTCACATTCGTTTCCGCTTACAGACCACTGTGTATTCCGTCCAGCTTCTATTAATTGTGAATGTGAGTTATGCCGCAATGAAATGCTACATTTTCTTTTACTGAGCGATTTCTTGATTCCGTTTATATAAAGTCTTACCTCTGATATACATGTTACGATACGCTTTGACGGTCTGTAGTTGACCGGGTTTATGCAGCTTTGCACTCTCCGTTCTTTTATAGTGATATTAGTCACCTAATCTTTATGTTATCGCCAGTCATATACTACAATACGTTCTACTCCTTTTATGCACATCAATCCATTGAGTATTTGTAGTGATTATTATTCATCCATTTTCTAGCGTGTTTTGGAGTCGCGCATTAATCTCGTCTTCGAATCCTTAATAACTCTTTTTAACTTCCTTGCATCACTCTCGGCTTGATCATCATTACTTACCAAATTAAAGGTTGCCATTCCACCTTGAGTCAGCATGATTGGTCGATACTTCTTATAATGTCTTTATCGCAAATTCATATCGTTCGGGTATCTTGAGTTCGTTTTCTGCATATCACATATCATATTATACATCAGATTAGGCCATCCACCAAAATCTATTTGGTTCTCAGATCGTTTCGTAAGTATTTTTATCAATCAGCATACTTCCTCTGATCTTTGTTGTGTTCTCTACCTGTTGTCGCATATTTATCATTATGACTGTTCTTATTGCTGCCCAAAGCTGTTTCGTTCTGCTCCATTTTATTGAGTTTTAGAATTCTCTTTATTTCTGATTTGCTAATCCCAGCATATCCATTATCAACTCTATTAATCCACTTTAGCTCCTTGTCTGCCTTCAGTTTTCATTAACTGCTTCGTTACTTGGCTCAGTCTTGTTCAATTCGTTGTCAATTGATCCATCTGGCATGTTCTTTAGTTTTTCTTTTTGGAGCTGTTATCTAATTTTCTCGTCGTCCTCTGGATTCTTTCCATTGCACTAGCCTTTTCTTATTCGTTTGGTTGTTTGTCTGCCGTTTCTTTGTATGTTGTAGCCTCTACGTTCATTTATCCAATTATCCATTTCGTCTCCTGTCGGAGCTTCGGCGTGCTTCTCCATTTCTTTTATTTCCGCCTTTCGTATTGGCTTCTATAATATCGATCTGGGTCTTTGACCACATACTAGTCGTCTTTGATTCATCTGTTATCAGATCAGTTTTCATCTTCTGTCTATGAACAATCTCTTATTCCGGTATTCTCCTGGGTTTCTTCCCACGATATTCATTTAGATCACGTTTAGTATCTCCTTCATCTCCTGTTTTGATGACGATACTTCATCTGCTGCAGTGAATTCTGGTTATTTAGACTCTCTTGTCTCCATTGGCGTTCGTTTGTGATTCCTTTTATGATTCCTACCGCGATCGTTTCCTACTTAACCACCATATTAGTCCCAATGCATTTTTCGTTAACTCCGATTTCGAGATCGTTCGTCCAATATCTTCCTGTATTATTAAATAAATGGCAGTTCATACGTATTCTCTTTTTCACTTTCATTCACTTTGCTATGAATAAATTCTCTTTCGATTTGGTTCGAAATCTGGCATCATAATTTTTAAACTATACTTCTCTATCGTCGACTTGCCCATTCGTGTGTTTCCATTTTCGGATAATTTCTCGAATTGCTCTGGGTACCACGCATACATTCTCCGATACTCCTCTATTTCCTTTACAATATTTCGCAATTCTCCACTCTGTTACAAGAATCGATTATCCATTTTGCTAAATCATGTTACAGTTCGTCTTGATTCTGCTCCGGTTCTCAATATCGCTGCTCAATTCTCTACATTTTTGCTTTTCCGTTAATCTTGTTAATCTTCCTCCACTATCATCTATATCGTGGCAGTATTTCCTGAATTGTTCTCGATTACACTGATCCGAGTTCGCTTGTTCTTGTTGGATTCGCATTTTCATTTCTCGTTCTGTTTCTACTTCAGATCTAGTATTCAGATCATCTGACGAATTGGGTTACGTATTTTTTCAATAGAAATTGTGGTACTCCTCCTGCGACATTTTCAGTGGATTTTGGCTTCTGACTTATCATTGATCTTGGGTCTACTCCCAATTTTTCGCTGTGTCGCTCTTCCCATTTTCCGTTTTAGCGATTAATTGTGACCTTGTCATTAATGGCCACTCAAAACTTTCCTCATATAATGCCTCTTGCTAACAAAAACACTGATAAATATTTTCCTTTCCTACTCCCAATCTCCCCTAGGTACACTCTCAATTTCATCCGATATGTATCCTCCGATTTCTGTATATAAATTGATGATTGTAATACCGAATGATTTCTCTTGTTCAGTCCGATATTTACTTCTTTCCCCATCCACTACTTTTTCCATGTGTATATGGGGTAGTCGAGCTTATGCGTTTATTTGCCTTCGTCTTCTTCTGTTCCAATTCCATTTGCTTTACGATTTCCTTGTAAATTTTCATTATATCATATCTCTTCTT